>OY390737.1:0-600000 GCA_959613385.1 Geotrupes spiniger | reverse complement strand
GTGCGCTTTTAAATAAATCCGGGGACCGAGCGCCAAAAGCGCCGCGCGATATAAGCGGACGACGAAATTTATGCGAATTCATTCCGTCCGGTTCATTTGATTTTTCTTTGCGGGCGGGCGCACGTCATCCGGTTTGTCGTCGGTCGGCGGCGGGACGAGGAAGATGAAAGTTCGCGATCGCGGGTGATTTGCTCGGGATTCGAACGCGCGGAAGAAAATTAGCGTTTGCTTTTCTTCGCGGTTTGTTGGATTTGCGGTCGTTTCACTTGGCTTAACCCTTTTAAATTGTAAAAATGACACATTAGTGAGATTTTGAGTTTAAATGTCGAATTTTCAATTGGGCGATTTCGTGAAATTGTTACTTCTGGAATAAGCGTCAAATAAGATTTTTATCAATGCCTTTTCCACTTTCAACAGATTTTTACCAATTCTTACTGTTTAATTTTTTTATGCTTCGATTTTGTTGCGAATTACAATTTTCCAATCTTTTATGTTTATTGTCGATTTCTCCATTTACTATTCATTACGATTTTTAGCAATTTTTTATATTCAATTCTTCTACGATTACAAGGTTTTTATTTTTACGAATTAAAACGATTTTGTTTACTTTTTCAATTTTTTGCAATTTATAACGATGTTGCCCATTGACCGAAATCAGTCCAATGAAACCCAACCCAACCCAACTCAACCCAAAGCCATTTCCATTCTAATACCAATAGACTACAAATATTTCTTCGATGCTACGCGAGAAGAGACTTTTTCTCCACTTGTTGTTCCTGTTAAAAACATAATTCTTCTTTCCAGGCTGCAGTCTCGTTTTCAACTTTCTCTCTAAGTGTTGAACCGCTACCTCCCCAGCCACATTTCATCCAGGTAAGCATGTAGAAGTCATCTCCTGCGAAGTTTGGGCTGAAACAACTCCTGATGCAGTTTCTTTGCTCTTGCTGTAGTGTAAGGGCGTGCGTGGTTATGTAGGAGGAGGACAACACCTGGTGCAACATATAACTCCTCGCGTTCTACATTGTCGCACATAGACATTTAAGAACCTCGCAGGGCTTATTGCAGTAATCGCCTCGAATTTTGTCTACACTTTTATCTACAGTCCCAAAATACAATAGCCATAACTTAGACAAGAATTGTGCAAATATCATCAGCTTATTGTGCGAATGCCTATGCATCCATTGTTTAGATTGCTCTTTCGTTTCGACTTTCCCAAACTGCACCCACGTCAAAATATTTTCTAGATATAAAATACACGTCCTCTGATTTCATTATCAGGAGGAACCAATTTCGTATTGATGACGTTATTTTCGCCGGAGGTTAAGTTTTTGTCCAATGAAATATCTAGCTCGTCTGTACCACATCGTCTTCACAAATCATCGATTCTTGATATTTTATTTTCTGAAGAATCATTGCCGAGCAATATGAGGCACTCATATGAATCACATTCTATTGAAAAAATACTTCATTAGCCCTTGAACATCACTACAAACAGCGAAATTTTCTACTTTGGTGAAAATGTAGCCTATCACGAAAAAAAGATCATCGAGCTCGTCATCCTCAGATCACTTTTTCTCAAAAATGTAGTCCCTCATCAACAAAAAATCTGAACTAGATTCGTCCTGGGGGAGGTAATGTGTTTCTGTGAGGATCACTCAGGATATCATTCAAAGTGGAAGGCATTGTTTGAATAGCTGATTTAAGGTGTGGGGAACATATTTTCTTCTTATTTTTTGCATTGAACCCGATCACGTCTACCGAACAGGCGGTTTTGTTGTTCGAGTCACATCATGTGAATGCCAAAACGAAACGAGTGGTTTTACATTTCAACCACAAACGAAGATCTTCCGTAGTACCTTATGAGGAGCATAGGCTTATTCTTGATCCCGAATAGCTTGAATTAGATTTCCTTCTTGCCTTTTAGCAGCGTATTCACCACAAATAAAACAAAAGTTTTCAGGAAAAATAATTCAACTTCAATGTGACGTTTGAAGTCGTCGGTCTAAACTTGCAGCGTCTTGTCGAGCGCTGCTCTAAATGAAACACAAACACGAGATGGAATTTTTCGACTATTCTGCTCGGTTTTAGAAAACCTATAAGAAACAATATAACAATCCTTTGCAGTACAAATAAATCTCCAAGAACACTGCACTGCACGTCCATTGATGTAACAGATTTGACTCAATAGTTAAAAGCTTATGATCAACTCGCGCAGTGCAACAACTTTCATAAATTCCATAACTGCAAAGTAGTCGACACTTTACAAATTACACGATAACCCCTAAAACAAACAACGACTTTATCGTCGCGGCAAGAACGACCGGAAAATTCAGGAAAATCGCCGTCAATTTCGCGCTCGAAACCGAGCGAATTTTTCCTCCACTTTTCCACTCCGCGCGTTCCGGAAAACGCGCGCTTCAAAACTACAATAACGGCCGTCGACGGCGGGGCTCTGCAACAATGCAGAATAACGGAAGGCAGCTCCGGGAGAACGTCTAATCAACTGGAAACTGACGGGGAGGAAGGGTCCCACCGCGCGACAGGTGAACTGCTACCAGCGCACTTTTTGCACCTACAATTACGTCTGCGTTTTTATTACGGGAAGGAGGAGGCGCGCACTGATAATTGAACGCGTCGTAAAAACGTAATTGCAAAACGAAGCCTGGCACGACTCTTAAAACCCGAATCGTAAAAACCATTGTGCTCGAGATGTTCCGTGCGAGTCGCGGTACTAATTGTACGACGGTCTCGAACCACGTGTAATTAGGTTCAATTCGCTGGAGTGGTGCAAAATAGAAAATTGCCATACAAGGTGTATTATTGGAATGAGACATAAAACCGAATGGGTCCATAAATACTAATAGTTAATAATTAAGATGATTTTAGTGGCATTAACTCACATTATTTCAGACAGATATACATAAATAATCTTGGAAGTAATCATTAATTTAAAATGACAACATGTACAAAATTTATACAACTTGACTTATTTATAAATTTTTGAGTGAAAAATTTTAATCGGTCTATAAAGAAGTTGCTGGTATCACGAGGTCGACTACTATCCCTGTGACGATTTTCTAGAGCTCCGATTGACAAATTTATCCAAGCTTTTGTCATAGCTGTCACTTCAACCCAATTTCTCTACTACTTATAATTTGGTACGTCATCTCCTGACAGAAGGATAAAAAAAAAGAACTTAACCAAACACCAAGAAACATGGATTTGTGAACGAAATTTTAATAATTGCCTTTTTTGTCGGTTAATATATTTATAAAGTAACGTGACCAGAATTAATTATACAGCCGTCCCTAATGAATGATTAATAATATAGGCAACATACACCATCAGTACAATTACAATAACTAAATGCAAAACACAACAGGAAAAGAATTTTGTCAATTCTTCATGTCGTCCAAATTTATTGCACCAACAATGTTGGAGACCTTATCTTAACTAAAACAGATGGCAAGCACATTAAAGCCGCCGACGACGACGACGACAAACAACGTCGACAACACGAGCCAAATGAAGACATCGTCGCTAATTTCATTAACCACGACGTGCCAAGGCAAGATACGACCGAGCTACGTGTGTGCGCTCCCCAACGTAACACGTGTGGGCGTACTCCACTAGAAAGTTACCGTTTAGTGGTGCATTAATCAGGGGCGGCGGCGATTTCGCCCCGCGCTGTACCATCACGTACGAGGGAAGAGGCAACGCGGCAATTGATTTCGGTCGATGGCCCTCGTTCATCGCCGTCAAGACGCGAGGGGCCGAAACGGGCGTCCCGCAGGACATCGGAGACTGCCTGACTCTACGGTCATTCACCGATGACCCGCTCGGAGCTCACCAAACTGATCTCGCGCCGCGCCATTGTGCTCTTTCGATCTGTCGGACGCTGCCCGATTGTGTAACACTCGAAGAGTGTCATTGTTACCTCGGACGTGTTTTTTTTTTCTCTCTGTTTCGCCGAGCCCACTTGACACGCGTACAGATAAGGATCGGAAGGCGAGTATTTATCCACGTCGAATGGAGCGCTTGAACTTCGGGAACACGATTTTCGTGTCGCTGTGTCTATCCTGTAATGAGATTTTATCGAACGGCCGTAGAGGATGGCGTGAAAGTAGCTGGCATTTGATATCGTGGTGTTAATCGAGGTTTTATTTCTTTAATAGCGAAAAACAAGTTACTCGGTTATTAATCACAATCACGTAGTTCCTAGGAACCGAAACGTTTGCGTTGTAACGAAGTAACAAAAAATTATGACGTTTTGCTAACTACATTTTTTAGTTGCTGAGAATTCACCTGTTGTGAAGCAAAGTTGCTTAGCCATTCAACCCCAGCCTATAAAAACCTTTATAAGATTAAATAGTAAATTGGAGACTATGGTTGGAAAAATAGAATAATCAATTACTACTTTCATAAATTGTAAGAATTTGGTGGCTTTGAGTAAAATTTTTAATTGTTGCAGGTTATGAGGTGGTTCGAGAAGAGTGATGGAGCCTAGAGGCGGAGGGTGACTTAGTCGGGAACCAGGGAAATGAAAATACATTGATACATTACAAGGGGGAAAGGGGAAGTAAAATCAAGGAAGGAATATTATGTTATTACAATGTGCATGTATGCCAATAAATGTTTTTTTTATATATTTTTTATTTGTTGTTGTTGTAACGACTACCACTTTATTACTATGGCCCACTACTCCCACACTGCATTACAGATTTTCAAGAAATGAATAATTGTAAGGGTTTTTCAAATTCATATGATACCTCCGTGAAAAATATTTTTATGATTATATAATACCTCTTACTTTTTACGAATTAATTCAACAAATACCGTCTGCACAACGAAAATCGTACTCCTACATTTTGGCTGAACAATTTCCCTTTCTACTATCATTTTTCCTCACATACATTACGAACTTTCTCGCCATTTAGCAATCGAATGTGCAACTTTTATCGCAAACGGCACAGCGTCAGGAGTACCCCGAGCCGGCGGGCGCAGCACTTTAAATCCGTGATATAGCATTTCGATCACATCCGCCGGAATTCTTGCGATATAAATCAAACCCGAGCCGCCCGCCCTGCCCGGGGATTTATTCCGCTCAGTCGCAAGACTCAACATTTATCCCGAAGATAAATTAACTTTTCGGTATTTCCAGTAAAAGGGTTGGCAATTCACGTCAAGCGGTCCGCTATTTATTTTCGCTTCCGATTTGTTTGCCCCGACGTGATTTAGATGAATCTGATGGGCCGTTTCGGAATTAAATTACGTAGGAGTGGAAGCCCGGCTACTTTGGTGCCCGGTGCGAGAGGAAGGCAAATTTATATTTCTGATGTTATGTACTTTGATTACATCACGAAATCCAATGATATATTTAGTGATTAGTTTAAAAGTCAAAAGTATTAAATTTCACGATCGACATAAAATTCTATTCTTGAGAATCGCCCATTTTCACTTGGAGGAGACGTATCGATTAACTAAACGCGTTAAATTAATAATATAAGTAAATGACGTAACTTTAACTGTGTTAGTGGTATTTTATCTTATCATCAGCATCTTCCCATCGCCGCAATATTATTTGGACAAATTGTACCAAACAATTTATTGTGCACCACACTATATAACATAAATAAATGTACAACGCTTTTAAAAACACAACTTCGTAATTATTCCAAGTACAAATAAATCCAATTACCAATAGTTCCCTCTCGGATTAAATTAAGTGAATCACGTCATCGCGAAAACAAACACACCGTTACCCGAGAAGCTTCCCACCGTTGAGTAAGCGAATCGCTGAAACAAACGTCGTCGAAAGCATAACGTCGACGAGAAAAAAAAAGGCGTAATGAATGCGGTCGGTCGTAAATTAAATCCCCGGCAACGCCGACGCGGCAAAAGTAGGCCGCCTAAGAAATTAATTGGACGGCCTGGAAATTAGATAATGGCCGTGAATTATCCCCTAAATATAACAATTAGCATTAAATTTACATTATATGCCTCCTCGGACGGAGCTGTGTGCATCGTAGTACAATCTGATAAATTAGTACTCATCTAGATAACCTAAAAATGCAGCGACCTGCATCCAGGGCAACGGTGCATGTTGGTGCATTCCGCGTGGGTTAGTGAATGTAGTTAGTGCGTGCATGGTTTCTTTCTTTATTTGTGTTTTTACAAGACGGGTACACTTGAACTAATTATTTTATGTTAAAAATTTATTGTTGTCGGACAAGGCAAATTCGGTTACTTAATCGACGTTGGTCAAACTTTTTATTGACAACATTGAAGGAGCTGATGATTAAACAATATGTTCAAAGGCAATCATGGTAACTGGTTTTAGTCTGTTCATTTAGTGCCATAAATAGTTTAGTCGTACGTGATGTCCTATTTTTGTTTTCTCGAAATCCATATTGACATTTTTCAAATTTGTTCAATATATTCACATAATTTGCCTTTTATAGTTGTAAGATGTTTTAATCAATTTTTGCACTTCTTTTTATCTGAGAGATTTATTTCCAATATTTTTTCTTGCTTTTCTTTTTTGCGAAACCTCTTTTCATTGTCGGCGGCCATTTGTTCCTCTTTACTTCATTTAATTTTCATACAAAACCGATTATGATTTTTGGTGATGACGTAAGCAAAATTTCCAAATAAAAGAACTAAATTTACTACAAAGACAACTGGACCAACATATTATTCAAATGTAAGATATTTAATATATCTCATACAACACATTTTAATCAGAAACGTATATTAATTATTTAAAAAAAATTGGGAACGTAAATAATTCAAATGTCAAAGTGCTCACCAAAAGAAGAAAGATATTGAAACGCGATTGCGGCACAAATGTGAATTATCGACGCAATGAGCCGGCAAAGATCCTCACAATCAATACCCACATTTATTTCCATGAATTACTACAGTCGCCTGCCTACGATATTATACAGAACCGTGGTATTTAATTACCCGTCACGAAGCCCGCAATTTCGACAGCACGTCAATTAACCGATTCGAATTTACATTTGACACTCGGCCGAGGAGCTGCCGCGACGGGATCGTAAATACGGGCCCGTAATAAGCGAGTCCTTAACAATAATAAAACGCTCCGTACGACCGTAACGGACGGCCAATTGATCTCCGATCGACGGCGGTGCTTATTAGCCGTAATTTATGGATCGAGGCCCGGATTAATAATAGCAACGACCAGTCGCGGGAACATTGATTTTTACTTATGAAATTACCGTTCTCTTTCTCCCGGCAATTTCTTAAATTATATCGTGTCGAAACTTACCGACACCGGGGCCTGGTTGCTGCGTTTACCCGGAGCATTTTTCGACGCCCAGTTTCGCACACACGTCGATTATGTTATAAGAAAGGAGATTGTCGGAGTTATTGGATAATTGCATGAAATTTTCAACGGGCGTCGATTCCGACCATAAATGAAATAAATGCGATTGGAAAGGAAACGATAAACGTGTTAATTTCATTATGGACGATTTTCTCATTTTTAACGAAACGCACGTCGTACGTTAGAAAACAATTTAATTTCAAAAATAACTCGTGCGATCACGGAATCTCCGATATTAAATCCTAAGTGACAAATTTCTTATCGCCTCCTGTATGGGGATCGTCGCCGGCGCAGTTGTCCCGATGCGCAATGCGGACGCCGTCGATCGCGATGACAGCGTTTCAGTCGCCTTTATATTGTGACACGAATCCGACCCTTATCAACCGAAGTGACGGAAAGAAGGAGTAAGTGGGTGGCGGCGGCGACGGAGTAGAGGGGACGCCCGACGTCCCACGGGAAGAATTATTGATCTTGCAAAGACGCGCTCCAGATATTCAAACAATCCGCTATTACCTGGTAAACGGCACCGTCGACAAAGAACGACGTCTGGATGCGGGGAGGGGACGGCTCCCATTCCGGACGCATTAAACACAAACGGAAGCAGGAAGTTCGTCTCGTGGAATGTTTCGGTGGAAAAATCAGATTTGCGACAGGAATTTTTGTTGCAGCAAGACGAAATTCTAATAAATTTCCTACGAAATACCAGTTGGTGTTAAAATTTTTAATGTTTGTCCCAAAATTCGACCATATGTGTTGTTATGATCTTTTTCCAATTCATGAGATTTGCTTGATGAGAAAAACATTATTGTTTTATTGACATAATGGAATTTCGTACGAACCTACACCCTATTTAAAAACCTGGAATGCATACACTTAAACACATTTTGAAATGAAATACGAAATCGGCTTTTGATAAATGGTTTCCACAAACGTACGACAAAACAACCAAGACATTATAACGAATACCACGATTTCTCTAACAAAGACATAACAAATATCAAATTTAATATTTTTGAACGCAAAACGATCTTTACGACTTATTTTTTGTTCGTGGGGATGTTCGTCTCAGGATACCGGATGGGTATTCTGTAACGAGGTATTTCGAAAACAACATCTGGAGCGACGAGAAACAACGTTCCGCATCTAAAATTAGGCGGGGTATTATTTTACCACGTTTCTTGTCAGCATCAGCGCCTGTGCGACATACATTCCGCGCAATTATTTAATGATTTAGCACCGGAATAAATCGAGGTATGAATAAATTGCGTGTTTTATCGCACGAAATAAAATATTCCCGCACTAGCGAATTTAAATAACCCGTTTGCTATGATTTAGAGCTGGAGATATTCGACAACATTATTAATTATGCAAAGAATTAAAACAAACTAATTTCAGAAAACGAGTTTTTCGTAGATATATTTGTTTTATTTGGTATAGCTCTAAATCTAATGTCTGTGTAGCACTTTGCCCACGATGTGAATATGTCATTCCTTGCATGTCCTACACCTGACTCATCATTCTACTTTGGTAGAATTCTTCGAAATTGTTCTTCACAAAAGTTACACACCCGATTACAACGTAAGTATAGATTGTCCTTTGAACAACTTCAAATCTTTCAAAGAAATCACACTGCAAATGCACATCTTCTGTGACTTGAAAAATTGAGTTTCCCCAAAAAATAATCCCAAATTGACATATGCGTAGTAAGCATTTAGACCAACAATTTCTACTGATAAAGCTATTGTTGCTAAAAAGCATAATTGATATACAACATAAACCAACCATCACCATACAAAAGAAGAGCCAATCAAAAAATAAACAAACAAGTAAATGATATAATCCTATCAAACGTTATCAAAATCTTGCGAAGTGTAACCAAATTCGATCAATAGCAACTAATCTAACGACATAAACTAAGCAAGACTAAGACAAAGAATCCACACAAACAACAAAAAGCAAAACAAAAATAAAAATCAAAGCCATTACCACTAACGCTAGTAGTCCTTAAAAAATTGTGGATACATTTCAAAGTATGTACAGAACAGGCTTTAAAAAAGATTTTGTTTTCACTATATATTCCCATAAAATATATGAAATGTAGGCTATTTTCATATCCTGGAGTCGCATTGCCCCTAAACTTATGTGCTTGAGGAATAGCAACTACTCAAGCTAGACAAATTTTTTCCTCGGAAATCACGTATGACTCGTGTGAGTCACATAGACAAGGCTCCACTTAACTATGACATATGTGGAGTAACAATTTTGGGCTTTCTTTGCAACGTTTTAATTAAGGAATTGTAATGGTCCAGCTGGGGGAATAAAGTGGGAAATATCGGAAATAATATGGGATAACAACAACATTCGATCCATTTTTTAACTCATATGGATATGTGGACCATCAATTATAGAGAAAAATAAATCAACTCAACCCAACCCAACCCAACCCAAACGAAAGGCAACAAAGCATAATCCAACGCAACATAACGTAAGTACATACAAAATCGAGGCCAACACATCAACAATAGACACGTAATGATAGCGCCCAATGTTACCAATCAAGGATAATATAAAACTCTAAAATAAGATCAAAAATTGGTCGATATTTTAGCGAATATTCCTCGGGTAACACTTTTCGCATCAGTTCTCCTAACATCAGATCCCGATAATAAAGAAACGGGGCGAAGAAGAAAAATAGAGGCCAGGAATTGATTTTCTTAATTTTTTTTTAATTAAAACCAGGCAATAACCTAGATGATTCATGTCATTTATTCAAAATTGTTATCACCAGCACGCAACAAAGTAGACCGCAGCGGAATTGATTTATTTGAAACATCTAATTTGTTATTAAAACCAGCACGCAGTATGATAGACTGCGGCGGATTAATTTATTTAAAACGCTTCAGTTCGTTGCAGTTTCTATTTCGTTTGTCTAGTTTTTACTTTAATGGTTTCGGACTGGACTGCTTTCTATCTGCGATAAACGCACGCAGGCGATTAAAATATTCAACGAAAAAGGCAAATTTGTTAAATCGCTGTTCGTTTCGTTCTGTTACGTGACCGTGCAATTTAGTAAGCAAATGTTTCATTCAACATTGATAAGAAGAGGACACACGTAGTATATAATCTTAACAGATATATAAGTACGTGACTCGCGACATCTAACTGTTAATGTTTTTAGGATAAATCTAGCCCAGCCAGAAACTACTTCCAACAACGACGAAGAGAAAATTTGATACAAACGACAACTTCAACAACTGAAAATGTAGGCACCCACGATATACCAAATCGTGTTGTACTCAGTTTTCGTGTTGACCGCCTTTAATTTTTTGTGTGGCACCATTTGAGTTAATCATTGAGTTTCCAAATCCAAAGTCTTTTCGGTCTTTTCGGTTTTACATGCGAGTAACAATTGGGGAAAACCAAAATCTTACGAAAATGCAGATAGCAGGGACGTGACAATGCAATCGAATAAATTCAGAAAAGTCAAATGTCATTAAAAATCATGTAATATCAATACCGAACGTGAATATCAGAATGTCTGTCGTACAGTCAATGATGTTCATCATAAACTACTCTTACACGTGCACTTTTAATTGGTGTTTTTCATAACATCTGTAATTTGTTTTTATATAAAATTCGTCTAAAAAATGTATACTTAAAATTTAACTGATTTATAAATTACAGCTCAACTTAATAAAGATCGGTCATTTATTTAAAAAAAAAAATTGTACTGCTAGGCACTTGGTCAATATTTCATTAGTTTTGAAAAATTAATAAAAGTCTTGCTGGAAACAACTATAGTCGTTCTCTGGCATCTATGAACTAGAATATGAACAGTGCTTGCACTATTTCACCGGTAAAATGTACTATATTGCCGTACATGTACTTGCACTATTAACGGTAAACGGTAAACACGATTGCCAGTATGCGATCAATCGAGATCTTTGATTTAGACACTAAAGTCTTCTAGCAATAATTATAGAATTTAGTTACTGTATTGTTAACACCAACAATATTTCATTAACAGAATCCCAAGTGACACCACTTTGCGACAAATCACAAAAACACCGCATAATAATAAATAAAGTTACATTACCTTTAGGAAGTTTGGTCGGATCAGGCGGTTTGCATCCGAGCGAAGCCATTGCTATTATTTTCCTCTTGTGGTTGCACAATTTGGTTAAGTCTCCCGTATTCGTATCTGGTGACAGCGTCCACGGCTTACTCAATACCTGTAATCAGAAACGACGACCAGAATTATTAACCGCGGACAACCCTATTGTGTTACATGCACGCATAACATAACATCAAAATCGCACGCGGGAAAGAAAGGGTGGTCGTTTTCCGCCCGCGGCGGGTAATTCGAGTTTCGGCCGGGCGGGCCGGCGACGAACCGGATCGAAAGGACGCTTCGTTTCGTCAAAGGCCGAACGTCGACCGTGTTATTGACGGGACCCGCGGAGACTCTGAATGCATGATTGACCGCAGGGAGACCGGTCGTCACGATTCCGCGGGCTCGG
The DNA here is from genome assembly GCA_959613385.1 of Geotrupes spiniger. Taxonomy (NCBI): domain Eukaryota; kingdom Metazoa; phylum Arthropoda; class Insecta; order Coleoptera; family Geotrupidae; genus Geotrupes; species Geotrupes spiniger. The sequence continues at coordinate 588,132 of OY390737.1, read as the reverse complement.
GCCTAAGGTCAGGAATGGATTTTATTTATCTCCATCTAATCGATACAGTTCCTGCCGTGTTTGCTTTATGTTGATCTTCGTTCGTATCGAGCACACGACGTCGACTTTGAACACGATGACAGTCGCCGAGATACGATCTCTCAAAGGGGAACTGCAATCTCGACGACTTCAAAGCAAAAAAAAAAAAACTTCGGTGGAAATAATAATCTTTTTCCGATTGTTTAACGATATAAGTCAATGTAAAATGAAATATATGTTAATTTCAAATAAACGTCCTGGTAAAAAATTCGTAGTGAAATTTTTTCGGTAGAATTAATGCTGGCAGCAATGTTACAGATTAGAGAATAATAACCAGTGGCGATGGGCAGGTTTGTATATAAACTGCCTATAAAATATCGAGAATTGTGCCAGTGTAGTACGGATTGTCAATATTGCGCTTGCGGGGCAGCACTTGACACAATTGCATCAGATGTTAAACGCGAAACAGTTTACTAGGTATGTTGATATTGAATTTCATTACTTGTTCAATTTGATCAAATATCGTTGTTAACTGCAATAGTTGCAATAATTGTAAATTGTGTATATTATTGTACACATTAACGGGTATGCGCGTCAAAAGTAGGCCGTGTTGGTTATGAAACACGACATTGGCAATAGTAAGAACTATATAATCATATAAATCGATACAGAAGGGAGTGAACATACTTCCGGCGTGACCCTATGCTTTACCCAGCATTATGCATTATCGCACATAATCGACAACCTTACACGAAATTTTATTCTTGGGTTCTCGGGTATATCGTGTATGATATCGATATGATTATCATATATCAATGATTGGTGATGAAAAATAAGAAGGTTGATATTTCTTGCAAACCTCAACCAAGGCCAAATTATAACTTTAATAAGGGGGCTACGTGTGCTTTATAAAACTTCATTGTTTCCCTGAACTATGCAAAATCGCTTACCAACAGCCAACGTATATTTAACACAACCGTTGAGATAACGAGACCAGGCGAGGAAACGGTCAACTTTGTAGCTACATTTCCAGATAAACGACGAAACCCCGGTCGCCGTAAAACCAGAACGAAACGAAATTTGCTCGAAACCGTCCCGCCGCGGATGGCGTCGGTTAATAACGCGCCATTTACCGCGGACAAATCGCCTCCGTTTGCGGCGGACAGGGCGTAATGTGATTTTTCGACGGCGAAACTTTGCGCCATTAATAATCGATATCGCGCGAACGAGCGGCGGCGTTCGGAGCTCCGGCGACCGGACCGCATCATTAATTACTGCGAATTCGCGTTTCGGAGCGATCATTTCATATTTACTCGGATATTTTGCACGCTCCAATTGTTTGAATCGATTTGCGTGACTGCATGTGTTCGTGTGTGTGTGTGTTCGTGTGTGTGTGTGTGTGTCTGGACCCTGACGCAACGGACATAATAAAATTAGTTTTAATTAATCGCATTTGTTTTATTTCGTTTATTATTTTAAACGCCGTCGCACACGAGTTATATTAGCGCCGTAGAATAAACTCCGCCGATGGAAATGTAGAAGTTTCGTAGCGTACATTTGCATGTTCTTACTGATAAAAAAACTATATATCAATATAACACCAATTAAACTGGCAAAACAATATTTGCTCATTTAGTATTGTGTTCTTGTGGTTTCGAATTCGAATGTAACAGCGACACCATTCAGGTATATATTTTGCTGGCATCGTGAAGAACTTGCAAAAGAAATGCATGAAGAGATGGTAGGTGTATTAGGTGGGGGTGCTGTTTCTTACCAATTGGTGAAAAATATATCTCGAGAAATTAAATTGAGAAGACAAACATGTGAACATGCGAAGGGTGCTGGACGACCAGTGACTGTCACTACCCAAAAAAATGTTTATCGTATAGACAACATGATAATGACAGATAGACGACTGACCATATTACGAATTTTTCTTATGGTACTATAGAAAATATTTTAACAAATATTTTTCGGCTAAAAAAGTTGTCTGCACGTTGGGTCAAACGAATTGACGTTATTTCCAAAATTAAAAGAATATCTTCGGAGGACCGGATATTACGACGATAATGACGTGATGACGGCCGTAACCGACCGGTTGGAAGAGCAACCGAAAGAAGGTTCCGGAGGAATCAAAGGTTTGAAGCGTCGAAGGAAGGTAACACTTGGAAAGTAGCAGACAGGAAAATTGAAGTAACAAATAATATGATACTGAGCCCACTATTATTTAGGTTAATTTAAGAAAAATCACATTATCAATCATTACGTAGAAAAACAGAACTAATTTTGCGAATATCTTTGCGTCGAACAAATGTGCAGCGAAAAAAGAAATTTACCGATCAGTTAATTATCTTCTCAGCGGAAATAAGCGAATTATGTTCGGGTCGACATTGCTTATAAACCCAATTACAGTTCCACGATCCTGAGTGTACTTTGCGACCTACGATCGCGCTTGACATTTAAATGTGACCGTCGTCGTCGTCGTCTGTTCGCATCGGAACAAAGCAAAGATGGAGCAGTGCGCTGCGCTCGTTTTGTTTTGCAAATGACGTGTATTCGTATTCTGACGGACACAACACCTACCGCACACAAAGAGAAGGCAGCGGGCAGAGATAGGGAAAAGGTTGACGTCTGACAGCGCCCACTACGCCCGTCAGTCAGCCGGTCCGTTGACCGCATAACGCGTTGCTTGCGCGCCGTAGGGGTCCGTTCACCACTTTAGACGTGATATCAACCAGCGCCGACGCTTCAGCGCCGCCCATTCACCCCCAAGTAGCGGCGCATCGATACGACTACGATTGCCTAATGAGACCCCGTTGTTTGGCCGACGTTCAACGATTCCATTTTAGATTTGGGGGTTGGTGGGTGGGTGTTATGTGATACGAAACCGATTTGATTTAAAAATTTAATATTAGTTAATAACGTTGGGAGAATAAATCGCGCAATTTTGCAATTGGATTGGCGCAGGACGCGACCTGCGAACAAACGAGTCGAATTTCAATGATTATCGCGGTAAATCACGGCCGTTCGGTCGTCTCTCCTTTTTTCGAACGTCCACGTCGACAATTAATAGGCATAACACGTCTGTGCATAAGTCCGCGAGTGAGAAATGCGGAAAAAAGTCGAAGTCTCCGATGTGATGGTATCGTGTCGAGTTAAATTACTTAGATCACGACAATGGTAATAGTAATGGCCCGTTCAGTGGAACTATTCTAATAAATCTAACGTGGGCTTAATTAATTGCACCGGTTATTTATCGGAATAGAAGTATTCCAATAAATAATTAATTAATCGTATGAAGTTTTACTAGGCATTTGAAATTAGATTGTTTTCTAAAGTTTTTTTTTTCACGTACTTTAGTTTCAATTATGAATTAGTTCGGCGAAAATATTTATAAAGGAAAATTTGGAATGAGCACTTAGCCATAGTCAAGAACTTAAGCAGCAATGTATTTTTTTCTCTTATCAGCTTCGTTCCTACTACGTTGCAGATCTTGGTTAGGAAACGGTAGCTCCTTGATTAAAGTGTCTAATAAATTTTATGATCACAATCGTATATAGAAAACCAACATAACTGACTAACTAACTTACGTTATCAACAGTCTTAGAAAAAGTGAAAGAAACATTAATTGAAGCAAAACTGAAACACACTACTTGTCACGTTTGTCCAAATCAACGTGATTAACTCCAATTGTCAAATTCATAAATCGACTCGGCTTTAATCCGTTTCGCAAAATTCCGCACACGGCGATTTATCTTCACGTTTGTTTCCACGTACATCAGTGTCAAATGCGTAACACGTCAATGTCAAAATGCGCTCAGTTATTAATGCCGCAATACCGTAGCGTTCTCGTCCGTTCTGTAAAACCGGTCTCTCCGTATAATTAACATGGAATTTATAATTTTTAAATGAGAGCGCGAGAGCACTCGGTCGGCTGATTTATCGACGCTCCGCTCCGAAATTAAATTTCCACGTTAAAACTACGCCGCGCGAGTTTCGGCGTTTCGATCCGTCTCCTCTCGGACCGGGAAGTGATTTAAATGTTTGCCTACGTCGTCGCCGGCGCTTTTCGAAACGGTCAACTTGCGCGATTGATGTGCGATCTGTTTGATTTAACGCCGTTTGATGTGCCAAATGTAGCTTGATTTCTTCGTAATTGGTGAAAGTTTGTGACCGATTTGTTAACGTAATTGTAAATCAGTTTAAGCGTCGTTCAGTTTTGCATCAGTGGGGTAAGGTTTTCTACCGGAAACCAAGGGCTCAAGGACTCAAGGAATATACAGCAGAAAATTTATGGACAATGAGAGTATAGTTGAAAATTAGGACGGTACAGAAAATTGGAGATAGCAAGTGAATAATAAAACTTAATAGCGACGAAGATTAAAGTGACGGAAAACATACGCAGACTAAAGCTTGTGAAGTCAAAAAAGTCTAAGTGGCACGGAAAAAGAAACAAAGATAGAAGGAAATGGATTAATGAATGGGCATGCTGATGAGTGGGCCTAGCCGAGTTAGATTGCATAGTACACAAAGTTAGTAATATTTATAACTGAGAGCCTACTACACAGAAATAAACAGAAAGAATAACGAAAAGTGGATGAGGAGCAAATCTTTATAATTACTTATGGCCCCAAATGGAAACAAAGACGAGTTATGCAAGTGCAATATGAAAAATATACACAGCAGTGAATTTTAATTTATGTGGAGAGGGAATAGGAGAAGACCATTACAAATAAATGCTAGGCTGGCGAGAACACAAGATATTATAATGTTTAGATTGCTACACTTCTGCAGACTTAGTCTGTCAACGCAAACAAAATTATTGACGTCTAGATGGTGTCAGTAAACTACCCCAAACTCTGATGAGTTTTGAAGGACGAAACAACTGTCATTACCTACTGCATCTGCATATCTAGCTATGTACTTGTGTCATGGATATGCAGAAGTAGGCTATCAGTGGGGCTGGAGCAGACTGACACAATTCGATTTGTTTGTGTACCTCGTAGGCATGCAAATGCAACACAGCCTAATCAGCAATGCCCCTTAGGTCTAATGGTTCATTGTATCTATTCGAGACTTTACTAGATCGACTGACTATTCTACGAAGACCACAGATAGCGTCATAACTATTTTATGCAGTAATTGTTCCATCATCCATTTGATACTATAATTTATGTCCAGTCAACATGATCACCGCAGTACGCAAAAGGAATGTCGTTCACAATTGTAACGGACTCCATGCCTGCATTATTCTTAAAAGTACACACATTATCATAAATAACAATTACATTACGTCATTTGGGTTACATGTGATTATACACAATTCTGATACGGAACTTGTTCACGTGTTCGCTTTACAATCATCGATGATCGATTAAATATTATTGCATATTAATTTATACCGACCGATAAGTTTGCAAAAAAATCCAGTTTTCCACCATATGTTCACAAAACGGACGTATCACCAACCGTGCCAATAAAACTTGGAGAATTAATGACCAGCATTTCAAAGACCGTAAACTCTTTGTTCCAGTTAGAGAGCACAATAGACCCCATGGCGTGAAGCGTATGTCCTTATATCTATATTATGTTATTAATATTTATTAACCATTCAATAACTTCGCCGCGGTTGAACGACCTCCGCGTTCGATAAAAATTTAAATCACACCGATGCCATATAAGATATCCCAAGACACCACACCTTATATAATTGCAATGCTGCTTCGAGTTACGGTCGTCGTCAATTCGACAAACTGCGCGATCAACAGTCCCACCGGTCATATGGATTCATCGGCGAAATTTTCGTAAACACGCGAATTACAAAATAATTTTCCCGGCGTAGGTCGTTAACTTGCGATTTGCAATTCGCACGTCGTAAAAACGAGCGGTTCTGTCCGTAAATAAGAGCATGTGTTGTTGTTGCTGGTGCGGCCGGCAACGCCGTCCGCGCGTTCGTTAAAACATTCTCCGCGCAATAAATTCCCATTGGCCGGCTTACAAATTGAGTTGATTGTAGATATTTAGTTTTCTCTGGCCGGCGAGTTTTTAAATTTCGCAATCGTGGGAGCAGCCAGCAGCCAGCAGCCGGCCGTTCGGCCGGCAGAAGGCGAGTCGCCGATACGAGCGAGCGGCGCTGCTAAATCAGGAGCTCGGTGAATTATTAATTGTGACCTTGGCTAGTTGAACTCGGCGTGCTCATTGCTCGGGTGAAGGCTGCAAAACGATTCAATGCCATCTTCGATCTATTCCAGGCGAACGCTTTTGCCCGCATCTGCCCCTTCTGCTTCGGCGGATATAGTTTGTTGCGTTTGGCGAGGCGAGTTCTGTTTGCGGTGCAAACACAACAGTCGCCAAATTACACGCGAATTTGCTGGGATGCTGTTAGATGCGTTGCTGAGGCGATTTGTCTTCAAAGTGGTCGTACGAAGATTTCCAAAATCGTCGTCTGCCTTGCATTGTTAATAACATGTTAAGCAACTTGTTTCTATATTCAAGAAAATTAAGTTTTTGTCCAATGTTTTTTGTTGTTCACTATATTCCAATAGTTAATTAAATAATCCAACTAAAAAATTTACAAACCGGTTCAATTCTGAAACTAAGAACAAGGGAACAAGGGAAGAAAAACATTTCTACAATTCCTGATCAAGAATGTAGGTAACAGCAAATATACAGTTTAATTACACTTAACTGGCGAAAGCTTCAGAATCTCCATGATTCATACCAATACACGAATTGCACTTCCTTTACGTCTTTGACATACTTAAGGTTAAGGAAGCCAATACAATTATTATGCAGCAAAACTTCAAAAACGATTTTGTTAAATTTAATTCGTCGAATTCTGCACAAAAAGTGTAACCTGAAATATTTCAAAACTTATTAACATTATCCCCGCAGATTTCATTTCATCGCACGCGAGATCCCATCTCGTCCGAATTAATAGACTGCACGCGTAGATGCGTGCGGCCCGATAAAATTTCCATCCGAGCGCGAACAAAAAGCAACAAGGCCCCGAACGCCGATCTTTTTCCGCGAGAGGTTTTCTGCGCAAAGTAATCCGGCGTGACCTCATTTATCACGGATCATATTCCGAGCGCAATTTATAATATTCATTTTACGCCCTCGGAACAACTTCTTGCAAATTGCAGTCTCTCATTGTGTTCCCTGCACTACGCATTTATCACGGATTATTATCTGGCATCTCTTTCTGCGCGCTCCGCGTATAAATTGAAATAACTTTTCATTGTGCGCGCGCTCGGTGCATGTATCGCTTAACGCGGCGTTTGTTGCTCGCAGATTGGAACGAAATTTATTGGTTTTAATTTTCGAACGCCCCGGCGCACTCAATCGACTGGATCCGTCGAAACGAGCGAGTGCTGAAATCGCGGTGCAAATTAAACGTGGAAATAAATCGATTTGATTTGATGCATTTCCGCGTCGTTAATAATTTAATCGATCTTCTTTTGAATTCGAGGTTCGATATCACGCGCGCGAAGTTTGACGATTAAGTAATGACAGGAGGTGAGAGTCGAACAGACTAAAAAACCTGTTATGACCAGTCAACAAGATGACGACGCAATTCACATCATATTGCTACATTGTTAACCTCGTGATAATTGTTTGTTCCCATCAAACTATTCCGACGCAGGATTACCATGTGTCGATCAGTGTTCAAATAATTAATGTTATGTATAAAATTATGCTGGCACTGGAGCTACAAAACATGTTCGCATATTTTTTATTATGATTGATTCAATAATATTATAGAAATACTTAAACATAAGCAATGTCAAATGCAAAACCACCTATCAACTGCAGTAAAATCCAATACACCAGAAATGAGTCTAATTGTCAGTCGGATCCTGTCCGCATGCAAAAGAATGTCATCCACGTATCTGGTCCAGGACATGATACACTTCAGCGAAGGATTTTTTGTCTTGAATATGTTATCTTCAAAGTTGTTCATATATACCTAAACCAAGAAATTTACTGTTTATTGGTATTGGATTCTGTATTTCACTTCAACGCAATTAGACCAACAAATGCGGCAGAAAAATATTTGACTTTGATGACATGAAATATCACCGCCTTTATTATGAATAGAACTTTTGTATTTGAAACGTTACAAGAATTTATTTGTAGTTTATTGTAAGGGTAATACTATTCAATGGGTCATATAGATCCGCTAGGATTCCAGCGAACAGTTAAATTGCGACAATACATGTCAGCAAATGTAAGAGAAAATGACGCGCGTTTCACCCTCTTGGGCTCATCAGATCATCAGATCACCACACCTACTGTTGGTAAAGTCGCATGTAAACAATAGTACAAAAAGTTTATGTGCGAGTATTAACGTCAGCTATACTCTATAGCAATCACCAACGCATTTAGAAAAATCTACTTCGACCGACTAAGTCGGTACTGCTCAGGCTTATAACTACCATCGGTGCAAGCAAAAAACCGATTTCGAAAAAATAAATTTAATCGAAAGTAAAGTATCAAGTCACGCAATCATGAATGACACAACTTTTTGTGGGCATTAACACCGTCTAGACGTATAGATTGTATCGACTTAGTATATCAAGACAGACCTCTGTAATTTCGTAGCAGGACGAGTGGCAGTATTGATAGCGCTAGTACTGATATACATTTTCTTATTAGATGTGGTTCGCATTATTGAATATTATTTATATTAATCATTTAATCATTTATATTAAAAAATTGCAAATAATATATTTGCACGTATGGTATGCAACATATCGAAAATATTTGAAAAAAATCGTACAGACAAGGATAAATGCTTTTATGGAGACAAATAAACTGTTGCGTAATAGACAAAGTGGATATCGAAGAGATATATCGATGGCTACAACCATTTATCAGTTCATGTCACAAGTGCTGGATGCGATCAACTGTGGAGAACTTACCGGTGGGACGTTTATGGATTTATCGAAGGCCTTCGATAGAGTTCATCACGAAACACTTTTGGTGAAATTGGAAAAAATGGGTTTCAGAGGAATGGCACAAAAGTGGACAAGATCTTATCTATGTCAAAGGAAACAATGCATAGTAGCTACAAATGAAAAAGGAGATTATGGGGGATCAACAATAAGTTCCGCAGGTTCTGTATTGGGACCATTTCTGTATATGTTTGCCAAAAACCACATGTAGTGGTCAGAGTTTTAAATTTAGAAAGTCTGAATTGAATTGAAGCAAATTTAAAATTATATTTTATGTACATTACGTTTGAATTAATTTTGCATTATAATATGCTCGAAACATTCGTAACTTTAATGATAGTAAATCAAATATCGATAATATTCACAATAAAAGTAAGAATTCACGTTTCAATTACATTCGTCAGACTCCCGCTAAAATCGATCGCGAAGATCGCACCTCCGGCGATTACGGACCCAATCGGCATCTGCATACACGCGTACACTCGCACAGCAAATCGCAAATACCAATCAACATAATGCACCTCGAGTCATCGAAGAAAGAGAAGGAACTCGCGAAGTGAAAACCGCACCATTGCGGCTGAATATCGTCGTTGGCGCGATAATTTAACGCCGCCGTTTCTCGCCGGGCAATTTAAGACGTCGATGGGCCGATATCGATTATCGTCGTACTCATAATGCGTCCGCGTGAGGAAACGTGTAAACGGGCATTGTTGGTTCTTGCAGTGACCGTGGAATGCAGTTGCCTCGGTGCAATGCTTCTTAAAGTCGGCTCGGTGTGAGGTTATGTGAAGAATCAGGTTCTTCGAGTACAGCACTTACCAATATTTTATTATTTTATTGAATTCCGGCGAACTTGAAAACCGACTCGGAGGTTTTCGACCGCGCTCGATTAAAATCGAGCGCGACGAACGGAGAAACGTGGTTTTCGTTACTGGTGGGTTTTAAGAGGCGATTAACTAGCTTCTTCAATTTTTTTCTTGCGCCTTAAGTCATTAAGAACGTCCTCAATGTTGTCGGTATAAAAGTTGGATAATGTGAAATATTTTTCGTCGTCTAAAATTATCGTGGCATTGTTTCTGAAATGTTCTAATGGTCTGCAACATTTTGGAATCCTCTCTAATTGAATAGCCGTGCATTTTTATCGCTTTCTATATTTTAAATTATTTAATTTCCCTCTTGGCTGTCATATGGAAAAAATTGAAATCTTCGGCCTAATTCAATGACGTGGTAAATGGTTGTCTCAGAAATATTTTGATTTCTATAAATGGCGACAATATCACGTTTGGGCATTTGGCCAACCCAATTGTAAATACTGCAAAACTTTGTAAACACAAATGTAGTGTCAAACTGCACGACTGACAGATTCTCAATATCCAATGGTAAGTTGATTGCTTAATTTTTAAAAATAATACGTGTAAGAGACGACGAGCATTAGAAAAAATGATAATTGCCCACTTTCAGTAACTTGATATTTATTACATCGCATTGTTTGGCATGGAGATTGATAAAGCGTTCGTGTCTATTAACACACCGCATTTTCTAAACACATGTTGGGACACATGTTAGCATTAAATGGTTAATGGGTGCCACAGCCATTGAACTTGGTTGATGTAATACCTTAAGCGCTCAATTTAAAACACACGACGATGATCTAATGATAACCCAGTATCTATTACCATTAATTTAACCGAGTTTTCTAGTTACATCATTTAAATTGATTTATCACCCGGCCAGTAGCTCTACCTCGTTTGTTCGTTGGTAATTTCTCCTGCGTGCGTCGATAAATCTACAACGGGAATCGATAAATAATTCATCCAATTCGACCAAACGGTCGAAGCCTACGCCTCCGAATAAAAACCCACCTTAATGGCAATAATTTTATGCGACAGTTCGGCGGGGTTTTTACCGCCGTTCCGTGGAAACGTGGCGTTCGCGTTTGATGATTTATTTATGGCGATGGGGAACGGGCGATATTTGCACGGCGATCAGCGCGTCCGATTGGCTACCATTATGAAAGTTCTGCCCGCGAGAGCGAAGAATAAACATAAAGATTAATAAAACATGAAGCTATATGAAACACTCCGGCAATAAATCACCGACCTGTCGCGCTAATATAAACACGATTAATTATAAAACTCGTTCGTTTGTTATTCTGATTTATATGGATTCCGCGAATGGAGGACGCCGAGGCGAGTTTTACGGCCGTTCGGAGACGATGCGGAGGAATCCGCCGACGAAACGCAGAAAAAAATTTGCGGCGATAACTAATGATCGCGTCTTGAATTGAATTAACGTCACCTTCGATGCATCACACGGCCTGTTCGACGAGACGATGACATCTGTGATGCATCGATGGAATATTACTATTTTGTTGCAGTTTAAGTAAATCATCGATAAGTATTAATATAAATTAGTGCACAAGGAAAGTACTGGAAAATAAAATTCATTCATTTCCGTTTCAGGTATACATCAACACACAGACACGCAGAGAGGCAGAGACAGACACACAAAAGTTAAAGTTAAAGTAAAAATATCTTATATAACATTATCTAACATGTTGTTGGATGCTCTTTTGATTAGTTATGATCCTAACGAACACGAAACTGAAACAAACGCAGCTCATAAGAAAATTACGAACGTCGTTGGGTCTCTCGCCAGGGAACGAGAACGACGAAGAAGAACGCGCACGTCTCTAATCAACCCGTCACTGCACGAACAATGGGATTAACAAAGCGAAAGTTTTCAGTCTGGTCAAATACGTTTCGAGTAACATCAAACCGTCGGATTTTAATTGCACTATCCAGTAACAATGGAGTCGGCAGCGCGCGATGATAAATCACCGCGCGAGGATCGTGGAAGGTCCGAAGGTCGGGGGTCGCGTGTCTGCGGGTTAAAAGTGGGCGGACTGTGTACACGCATCGACGTTCGATCGGGAACACGAGGGACGTGGATGATAAATTATCGGATTTTTTCGTGCTGGAAAAAAAATGCGTAATCCGATCAAGAACGTACGATTTGTAAAATGATCGGCCTTGTGTTTCCACAGAATGTTTTTGATGTGCTTTCCTTTTGCAATTTACAAACAAAAACAATTTCTTCGTAGTTCAAGTGATCTGTTGTCGTTGATGAAGACGATAAAGACTGAGACGCGAAATATTTCATTTCAACCAAAATTTACCAAACAAGGACATGAAAATTTGAAATAAACTGCAAGAATTTTCAGTAGTTTCGAAACCAATTGATAGAAACTCGTCCAGCTTTAAATCGAACCTAATCCAAAACCAACCCATGGTATATCTCACGAGTAATTAAATAAATAAAGACAAGAGAATAAAGAAAAAAATGTAACGGTTAGGGAAATTTATGATCGACAATAAAAAATTCGGATCATTTCGAAGCAATGTGAAAGGAAAACTGCAAGTGCAAGTGAGAAATGAACTGGTGGAAAAATTCACCAAAGTCTAAAACTAACTGATAGAAAAACTTACGACGATGAAAACGAACAAAACGAAACATTCGCCGAAGTTCAACAAATTTTTCTGCCTGAAAAGTAACGAAAGAAAAGTAAATGTCGTTACATCGTCGGTTAGGGGACTTGGGAAAGACACAAAATTAAAAGTTAGAAACGGGTCTCCTAATCTTCGTTTGACGTTTCACAAATGTCCAGGTTAACTACAGTTTCGAATTTTTGAAAATGCTGAAATATTTGAAATATTTTCGGTGAAGATCGAACGAGGTGGACACAATTGGCAGTTTGAATAAACTGGGCAACAAACAGACATCTTGGACACCCCAGCCAAATATTGCCTTCTATATATGCTGTGATCGAATTTATCAACCAACTTTCTGATGTCATCGCAACACACATCTGCCGTTCAATACCCCCCGTTATCAGTTCGCCGGCTCATAAATCCAAAAGAAAATCCCTTATCTCTTACACGCGTGGCGCAATCGTCGAATTCTTGCCCTCATTATCTTACGCAAACATCATCAAAAAAGCACACAAACACGAGCCCGCCGGTGTCAGCGCCGAGGGCGTTCGGTAATTGCAACTTCGTACCCCCGATATTTACCCGCTCGCTCCCTTTTTCTAATTTTCGCGAAACACATCTCGGCCGACCGAGAGAACGTTCGCGCAAGATAAATTGATTTGTTTTGTTCGCCCGTTTTTACGCGTCGAATGCAAATGTAATATGCGGAACACGACGCCGCCGACGACTCAAGATTGTTGATTGTGCCGTATGAAAATTTCATTGTGTGTCTGTTTGGAGATTTATTGGACGACGGCGCGCGAGAAGAGAGAACGGGACAAAGACCGTTAGGCGCAGCTTGTAATTTCCGACCCGTCGGCGTGTATCGCGGCGAGAAATCTTCCGTTTAATTTTCGTTTTTCGGCCGTGGTTTCGTGTAATTTGTCTCGGCTCGGGAAAAGACGTAGTTAGTTTGTTCTCGCGGTAATCATAAATAATGTAGATCATTACTGGTATTAATCATTTGCGAAGCAACTTTGCTATAATTTTCGAACAAAGTGCACAATTGCAGCGAATATAGCAATTTATCATATAATGTAGCTGGCCTCTATAAACGAGGAACAAAACCGCCAATAATGAAGATGAACTGCTGGAACGTCGGTGCCACAGCTCGAGTTTGTAACAAGTAACCTCAGAATAATCTCGCAAGTTTAAGACGCGCAGCAGTGTTACTACAACGAATTAATTTATCAATAATAAATTTATAATATATATCATTGCTTCGATGAGGATATTTCGTTTCATTTCCAATATTTTCATTTTCAACCCAACCCAACCATTATGAAATTATTTAAGATTAGCGAAAATAGTTAGTGATTTTTAATTAAAATAATTTGAATAATTAAATTATTAATATATGGAAGTATTAATTGCCCACTAACCCAACCCAATTCATTTAGTTGCCAAATTAAATGAGACCATGACTGCCGATGCTGTAAAAAAAATGTCAAGCCCACTTCAAAATTATCCATAACAGCAATTAGTCATTCAGACGAACTTTTCAAAAATTCCCCTAATTACTTCATATTCGAATATACTTTCAAATGACAGGCTTTCACATTAAGTTGCCTTCAGTATGGCATCCCTTGCAAATCCTTCAAAATTATGTTCCATTCCTTATACATCTTTTAGATTCTTCGTTCGTCTTCTCTCCTATAATCTAATTTCTCCTATGACGCACAAATTCTCCTTTTAATCGCGTCGCTCGCGCAAGATCCCCGACTCCCGTCGCCATTAAAGCAAATTTGACTTTTAATAGAAACCCGAACGGACAATTTATCCGACTGTAACTTACACTTAGCCACGGCTCCGGGGAAGATTCAATTACCGTTTTCCAATTCAATTTTTCCATCATCCGAAACTTTTCCTTTACAACGCCGAGATAACACATTAAGGCGCTTTTCGTTTATTTCTCTCCGCTAGACAGTCCATTTAGTTACGGCGGCGGTCCCGTCTCGGCAGCCTTCCGCCGGCGAAATAAAATCCAGTTCCTCGAGCGGAATTACTTCGTTTATAAATTCCAATAAGAAATCCGTCGGAAAGCCGAGTTTTATTTCCGGCGCTCATAAAAAAAAATACGGAGCATGATCGACCCTAACGGAAGATGCGCATTTCGAGAATATTTTGCACGCTAAAAAATAATGGCGAGTTGTGGACGCCGGGGCATTTATTTTCGATTCATTCTTTTAGTTTCTTTGTGCGAGGTGTATCAAGAAATATTAATTATAATAGACATATGAATCACAAGACATTTGAACACGTTGTATGTCGAAAATAGTCATAACAATGGGCTCTTCATCGACTGTTGACATTGTTTTATAATTTCAAAATCTTAGTCTGCTTCATGTTTTAAAAGTCTTTGCTATTGTGATCCTACATTATTCAACATAAGAACACCATTGATATAAACAGCGAACAGAACTGAGCCCAAAACAGACCCCTGTGGCACGCCATACTCCACAAATCTAAGAGTACTAAAAGTATTGTTTATGTTCAAATATCGCTGCCCCTCTCAAGAAACCGATACACCTTGGCTTTGCTTTGCAGGTTTCTCCTCGCTCTGGATTCATTTCGTTGACTTTCGGCTTTGCCCTAGTTTAGCTTTGCCTCGTTGTCTGTGCTTTGTCTCACTCTGACTTTATTTTGCCTTAGCTCTGGGTTTACTTTGCGCTTCACCCTAGCTTAGCTTCGTTTCGTTCTGTCTTTGCTTTGACTTTGATTTGTTTTGCCTTGCCTTTGCTTTGCAGGCTTGGCTTTGCCTAACTGTCTTTGCTTTGCTTAGCTCTGATTTTATTTTGTTTTGCTCTGATTTGTTTCGTTCTGGCTTTGCTTTGTTCTGACTTTGCTTCGCTTTGTCTTTGCTTTGCTTCACTTTGTCTTTCCTTTGTTTCACTCCAGCTTTGATCTTTGATTTACTTTACATCGTTTGCCCAAACCCAACATTTAAAACTATACTATCAGTGAATCAAAGCAAAACCAATTAAATAATATAAAATTAGTGTCCAAATTTAAACTCAACTTGGTACTCAAACCATGTCCATAGCAATTTGGGAGAAGTTGGGTTGGGCCGTGAGTTGGTTGATAAAGAAATATCAAAATCTATCTAACAAGAATCATTTTATTTTACTCGCAGTAATATTACGGCGCGCGCAAGAAATGAGAATGCGTTTTCCATGCAATCACTTTTTAATCACCGAACAATATCTCCCGTAGCCATCGCACGTCGAAACGGATTTTACTCAAAGAATGCCTCATGACCGATCACTTTAACAAAGTACAGAGCAATTGCCGCTATCGCTCAATACGCACGTCACCTCGGTCGAAGACCAGTTTTCAAAACCAGACGACGCGCCCAAGTGTTAAATCATTTGATATACTCGTCATGAGAGCGACGTTACCAGTCTATTAAAAGTTAATCGCGATCGATTTCTTTATTCGCCGGCCTTCGCGGCGCGTTTTCGAACGATAAACAACCTCACCAATATCACCATCGCGCGCCAAAAACATTCGCAAAACATTTACAGAATTTCCACCCAAATTGTCTCAACATGTCAGTCATCCGCGCGAGCAAAACCATCGGAATTTAATTTGGGACCCGTCACGCCGAGAAAAACCCGGCGACGGAACGCAATAAAACATTTTCACGGAACCTCGTTCGAAAAGACGGCGGTGCCCGGATCGCCCCGATTTATATTTACATCTATTTATATACGTCGTCTTTTCTGAAACACGGTTTTTTGTGTCGCACCGTTTCGACGGGGAAAATAAATGATCGCCGTTTTCTCTCCATCGCGTGGTAAAAATTTACATACTAGAATAAAGTTATTATCCCACAACATCGGGATTCCGGGTGCTATATATAAACAGTCGGGGCAGATGTTGGGGAAATAAGGCGACTTGAAACTCTATACGTGGCAAAGCTGCTTCGACGAAAAAAAAGCCACCGCGAAACACCTCGTTAAACGTCGACGAACAATCAAGGAAGTAGTTATCTTATAATTTATTTTTAACTGGTAGTAGAAGTCAAGTAGAATAAAATTTCCATATAACGTTCTTGCGGGAAAAAAATCATAGGAAGTAAATTTATCACATGGGGCAAATAAAAATTATTATATACAAAAAAATCGACTGAGATAACTTGTTGTTCATCCACTTGATAGTAAGCAAACAAGGAGTTAGACAAGAGGGAGATGATGGGAGGAAAGTTAGCAATAGTTGGTAATGTTGGATTTTTTTGGACATTTTCAATTATTCAAAACAACCACAAATTCATTTTTACAACTCAAACTCAACTGTAAAACATGCTAATAAAAAAAAATTTAGTTAGTTAATTTTCGAAAATTTATTTTTTGAATATATTAACTCTTTTTGATCCCTTTCGCATTTCTGAAACTTGTGATATTTTACATTTTCGTTGGGTTGGGGGTTGTTATTTTTGTCTTTTCTTTAACATTTAAAAACTTTTAAATTTTTTAAAAAAATTTTGGCAAAAAATATCAAATTTTGTAAGTTTTGGTTGGTTTTTTTATCAAATCATAAAACTTAGGGCCGGGCACCTAGCTTTTTGAAAGTAGTATTTCTTTAGCTTTCATAGATTTTTTTAGGCTAGGTCCTGGCACTTAGCTTTTCGCAAATATTATCAAAAACACTGTAACGTTCCCAAACGAATCCTAAAAGAATTCAATTTGAGTAAGTCATTGAACCGCAGCCCAATTTACAATCTCGTATTTCATTGCACAAGTCAACAACAATTGAAACATAACCTCGAGACGTTCAATTCGCGGTAACGCGCTTTTAAGGATAAATTAACGAAAGAACGCCGGCGAGCATAATAACCCAATAATTCCAATTAGCATACGAAACGTATTCGCCGCGTTGTAACTGCGATGTACGTTTTCGTGTCAAATCGAACACGAACCGACAATACCACCGCATTATGCAAATTTATCGTTTTGTTTCCATTTCGAGTGCAAATTATTCTCGAGCGAAACCTTGGCTCGGAAGGGGATTTAATTAAAACACGGTTCCATAACTCTCCAAGTTCTGCCACCAGATTGTCGCGCCGTTGTTCGCACGGGGGCGAATCCCGACGACATAAATCCGAACCGACAGAACTACGTGGAGCACATATGTATATGTGAACGTCCACTTTATAATTTTTTTTTTTTTTAAAATAATAGCTTTCAAAATAGTATTAATGGAAAAAACACTATGTTATTATTAAACTCAATACTAACAGGGCATGAAATGTCGATAATCCAACCATCTTAATCTCCAATGAACTGCCACTTATTTTAAAGCTTCGAGTAAAATTTTGACACTTTCATAGTTTTCTTTTAGATGAATGATGACAGAATGAACGACTGGAAGAGATGGAAATTTATTTCCGTTAATTGATAAAATTGCTTTCAAGCTTTTCGTCGAACTGTCAATAAATAAACGAAACTTATTGGGAACACAGGACATCGCAAACAAACAAACAAACCTCTTATGTCATTACAATAACAAAGCCCATGTTCTTTGGTGAAGAACGTAACAACTATCTCATGCCGACTTCGTTGGACTATTATTTTGACATCAACAGGCAAATTCCATTGCTTTAAACGAGAGCCCAATAGCTCTGCCTTACTCTTAGGCAAAGTTAAATCTCGTATTGTCATTAAAGTCTGCCGAGGTAAGAAAATGGGGGTTTGATGGTTCCTGTGACAGTACAAATTCTTCATCTTCAATATTTTTATTTGAACTCTGAGATGAGCTTGATTGAGACAAGACAAGGAAGGCCAGGATATTCGATGGGGTTCTCTGGTACTTTTATGTCTTGATAATGTTGATAATGATTATGTGCCGAACAAGGCACCGTTTTAGATGTAAAGGTAACAGGAATACGTACAAGAACAAAGTGGTACCACTTGAACTCTTTTGCTAATTATCAACAAACTTTTCTGCCAGTTATAGTCATAGGCTTGTATTTCATGCAGTGGCGCCTTTAGCATTGCAATGATGCATGTGATGCTTCCTATCATTAAACGAGTACAAGGCTGCTACGCCCCTGCCTGCATTCTATGCCGAAATTATATCAAATTAACAATAAATGGTAACTCGATTACCATTCTGCAATAATCCTTTACATACGCGCTAGTTACGTAACGTAATTAATCGCCACCCAACATCTGCACAACGGATCCCCCCCCCCACTCCATTTATTTCGCACATTTTATCAACGCAATTTTCACCTGCGCGCTAAACCTTTCGGCGAAGGATAATTAAATTAATTCGGCCCGGGTGGCGAGGCGTTAATATCGGCGCCGCTATTGATTCGGCCCGTCACGCTCTCGCAATTCGGACGACAGTTGCGAATTTAAAATTGCGCTTCGACACACACACGACAAAGTTGCGCGCCGGACGAATTAACGGCGATCGGAACGGACGGACGGACGGCCGGCTCCCGCTCGGATATCAATCAAAATCGAAATGTCAATAACGACCGAACGTTTCATATTACGCTCCGGCATCCGACGCCGCCGCGCCGTTTGACGGGAAATGTGCGGTTTCATTTGTTTACTCCGAAATGCGGATTTATGCGTGGACGTTTTTGGCGTTTAATCGATTGCGAAGAGGGCGCGAATCGCCGGCCCTGCTTTCTGTCAAACACGGTGGGACGTTTGCGGATGGCGATTAGAATAAATTACGCCCGGGCTACGACGCTCAATCTAAATAAATAAATTCACAAAATGATGAACCGATTTTAATTTTCTTTCTTAGTGTCTTAGTATGTTATCTAACATTGCGATTTAAGTATGGCTGTCAACTTTGACATTCGCACGTCGATTAACGCATTCCGAACACAAATAGATGTGTGGTCCCTTCGCAAGGTAAATATCGACTAAAAAATATCCAACAGAATAGTTTGATTTGATGCTGTTCACGACCGGTTATGAATTCTCGAAAATTATAGGTCGAAGTTGAACAATTGAAAGATTTTTCGAGATAAATTTTACAAAATATGTCTAATTTTCAATCAGACCCATAGCAATGCTAATAAATCTAATTTATTATTTTCAGCAGTGGTAGTGGTAGCCACCTAACTCCCATGTTTCTTTTATTTGACAATTTTTATTGTACAATAATTGGACCCAACCCAACAACCCAACCCAAACCAAATCAAACCCAACCCAAACGAAGACAACCCAACTCAATTAAACCCAACACTGCCCAATCCAATTCAAATAAAGTTTCTTCTATTGTAACATTTGTAACACTTCTAAAATGTGCAAATTTCGAATTCGAAAGGTAGCAAAACTAACCCAACCCAACCCAACCCAAACCAACGCAACCCAGCCTAACTCAACACAACTCAAACCAACCCAACCCAAACAATGTTCAATAATTTTGTCAACGATTTTCCAAGAAACTGTTAACATCTTAAACGATTTTCTTGCATTTTCGATTCTTTTTCGATTTCCTTGGATTCCTTTCATCGCTTTTCGTTGAAAATCTGTTGTGTTGTTCCCAAAAATATTTTCATTGCTTCTAATTTGTCAATTTCATCACAAGGTTCAAAATTATCAATTCTTCAAGTAAACTATCCATTTGGGTTCCAAACTGTAGTATTTCTTTGTTCATTATTATCGTCGACATAATCAATTATCGTTTTAATTGATTGCTTTATTGTTAAACCATTTTGTCCTTTAGTGGCATTTTCATTTCTGGTAGAATTTAAATAATTCATAATTACTACTACAAAGATTTTTGCACATTTTTCCCATTGAAATCTTTATTTTCGCCATTCTGTGTCCCGCTCGATAAACAAAATATCTCCGTAGACTGGTACAATAAATCCAACCAACAAATCCGTTGTTTTGAAGCGACGACAAAACAAGCCAAGCCAAGCCAAGCGCACACGCGCATTTCAATGGCGATCTGTTTACAAGTTTAAAAAACAACACGTTAAAGTTATAAAACAAAGGCAATTATCGTGACCGTAAATGCGCTCGTGTAATTTATGAAGACGTAAAAATCACATGATTGTAAACACAATATTAATTATCCTGAATGTGCGCGCATGTTGTTGTTTGTTATTTTATAATTGCGTCGACCTCTAAATGTCCATCAAATTAATTTGTCAAAGCCGATGTGAGTCACGGACTCTCTGACTCTGCATAAATCACCGTCTATTAATAAACACGCGCACAGTCGAGAAAACAGTTTTAAACCGCTTGCGATTTTTCTAATTAAAAACGCGAAAAGGCGTCAATTAAAAAAAATTGATGGTTATTTCCGTTTTGACGTTACTCTAAAATACCAGGAGGGTTAGAAACTAAACACTTTTGCAACACTAGGGGTGCACTGACGATTTGTATAATTTTTTTTAACTATCTAATCTTACTTGCTAATCATGTAAGTCAAACACGTATGTAACTATTACAAATGCAAGTTTTATTCTCAACTGTTCCACCCTTAATAAGAGAAGCCATATAACGACCCAGATACTTTTTTCAAACCGGACATAAAGATGTTATCAGTCTATATATGACAGCTTGTCGTTGCAAGTTTAAGCTTCAGTTATAATAGTTTGTGCAATCTAGGTCGTTTACTACTTAGGTATATCACAAAGTATTCAGTGTTAAACTGAACTGCGGTAGAGATATGAAACAACATTTGTCTAAGTATAATCGATATTTGTGGTAGTCGATAAATAATTTTAAAGTTGCCAAATTTGCATTGTTACTATTGATTCGATTTAATTTATAATTTCATATAATTTCTATTGAAAACGCACATGCATTTCGTGTACACATGCCTACGTTATTTTTAAACGTCCTGAAACAATCAGACGCCTCACTTTTACACTCCTTCTGTAATTACATCATAAAAACTTTGGCGTGCAAATATAAATCGCGCAACATTGAAAATAACGGTCGACGACGCCGTTTATGTCAACGTCGTAAAAATAATTTCGTCTCCGCCGATGGAATTCGGCTCGGCTATGAACGAGCTCGCTTATTGTCCAATTAAGTTGAAAAAAAAAAATAAAGAAAAGCGGCCGCTTATTTGCGGTCGCGTACCTTAATTAACTCCGCAGAAGTCGTTGAGTGTTTCATAAAAATCGCTTAATACGGCGCGCTCCTAGGAATAACGAGTGACGTTGCCCGGGCAATTAACGCCGTAAATGTCCGATTAAGGCGTAATAACTTAATTAATTAGTTCGCGTCGCAGAAATTAAATATTTATCGCATAACTCCGGTCTCGTTATCGGCGTTTGTGTGTGCGTGCGTTCAATGGACATGGTCAGGGGCAGATGCTAATTGGGTTGCGCGACGTGAATGGGAATGATCGAGGCGTCAGTTGCCTCTGCCGTCTCTGTGTTGTAAATAAGTCGGTGTCGACGTTGCTAGCAGGAGATGTACATACAAATCTGTGCGAATTGGAATTAAAGGGTGGACGTTGATTTTCATGATGCGGGCGATAATAAAGTGGTTCATAATCTTTGTAACGTATCCTTGTTGGCGTGGCTGCTGTTGCAAGTTTAGGCCAATCGAACATCTCCGTTTACTAAGAAACTAAACGGTTGGCGTTCGTTAAAGGCATCAACGACGCAAGTTCTTATCGAATCATTCGTTATGATTGTTTGCATTGTTCCACCACAACGTTACTCATTGCTCTATATCTAAATAATTTACCATTGTGACTGCGCCAAGCAATTTCGCAATAATTATTTTCATTAAGTAATTTATTCCGACGATGCACAACGGCGAAGTAAAAAATATCCTCTAAACGCAAGGAAACGGAAACAACATATGTCAACGTCCTTTGCCGTTTTCCCCGCAGCGGCGATGAAGATTTACGCCGGCAATAAAGTGCCCTAAATATAATAACAGCGAAACAGCGGTCGCCCCACATAAAAGATAATTCCGTCCATTTGTCCGGTGAGATTGTATTTGACGATCCCATTACGATGTCCGAGCGATGTATGTTAGTTTTCCGTTCCGCCCACACGTTCCTATCTCAAGATAAGAAACTAGTCGCTTTACTACGACGGCCATTATCGGCCCTTTTTTTTCTCTCGCCGTATCTGCGTCGTTGTCGCCAGTGGCGGTCTTATCTGTTGGTCAAGTGACTCGCAAAAATGTTCACCAGGTTATCTTCGCGACAGTTCTCGTTGCATAATTTGCGTAGATTCTATAGAATATAAAGCCGGTTGATTATTTCAATAACTATTTAATAATTTTCATTCAAGAAATGCTCACTAAGTTATTATATCTTGAGCTGACGTATTTGTCCTGGTCCCCCACTATTCCACATCGTTGTATTGTGCTTTTTAAGTATGTTCTCGCTAATGATTGAAACAAGTGCACGTTCGTTAATTTTTTATTGTCCTCGGCTCGCGTAAAATAATAAAATCGACTAGGTGGCGGAGAGTGACGGCAGACCCTTGTCTCGCTCTCTTTCCGGGTGCTCGAAACAACGAAATTGGATAATTTAATTAAAAGCAAAAGCTGGGGGTTCGGGTTGTCCGTCACGTGCGTCACTTCAACCTTTGTTGTTGGTATTAATGGGGCCGTTTCGTTCGATTTCAATTTCAGGCAATTTTTTATAGTTTTATAAAAAAATCATTTGTGAAATTTCCAACGGTTTTATGTGAACATGTGGATGAAAGTTTAAATGTTGTTTGTTACAATGGAAAAAATCAAAACATCACCAAATCAAACTGTGAAATCGTTGGAAATTATTTCATCGCTCTCTCAGAAGCCAGTCTTTAATCGAAGGATATTTTTTTATTTCAAGGATTTTTTCACCGAAATTTAGACTTTCACTTTCGATCGCCGACCATTTGTTTAAAAATTTATATTTTATCAAATCCTTCGATTAAAGACTAGATAATACAATACAGAAAATTTAATTCATTTGGTTTTTTGATTTCAAATGATCGGTGCAGAAGTTACAGTGGTCACTGCGGAAGGCCGCAAAAAAAACAGTCCGCGACGTGCAGTCATTTTCCCAAAAAAAAAAAAAAAATCATAAAAACACGCCTTTTTTTCGGCCACCAACTAGGTCTTAAGTCACCAAATTTTTTTGTGAATACATGAATTCTAACCTCGTAATACACGACATGAAACGATCACAGGACAAGTCGTCCAGTCGATTTGAAACGCTCGCCGTTTTCAATCAACTCGCATGTCTTTGTGACTTATTATCCGCAGAAACTAAAAATGTAATTACACAAAACGACCGTTTTGCCTTGAATACCAGTCCAATTACCATTCATAATACACCGCGCGTATTAAAAACAAATTGAAGTTAATCACCGCAATTAAAATTCAAATTCCCTCCGCACGAAAGAAACGAAACGAAATGAAAAAAAAAACGAAAATAATTAAACGCGCGGCTGATTAAAAGGCACATATTCTGTGGCCGGGAGAGCCGTTTGACGCTAGAATGTGTGCGCGCCGATGCAAACTGGACGTTTTAGCGATATTAAGTTCGCATCGTTTTCGATTATGCGAACTCTGCACATTATCGCTCGCTCTTAATTTTATCGCTAACGAGAAGAATCGGTTATCACTGCCCATTATATCACGCCGGAGTGGTGTAAAATTAATTTACGGCCTGTAAAGTTTGCACCGTTTTCAATTTAATGCGTCGTAAGCGCTAGCGAGACAAATCCATTACAGTGTATATCGTGCTCGTTTTATGATTGGGACGTTGTTATTAATTCGGAATTCGCGCGCGCGCCTTTTCGCCGCTGTTGTAATTTTACGCTCTTCTGGTATTTATCGGTAATTTGGTAGTAAATAATTTTTATATTTCTTCAATTTGTTTCCGTCTATGGATCGTAAATACTGATCTCGTATTAACTCAATTGACACAAATATTATTGCGTCTTGTCACAAACAAAACATCCACTAGTGTTCTTTTTAAGCGCAAACTTTTGGTACTGCACGCACGAAAGGACGAATATAAACACAAAATCCGCCCCTGCCCGACGAATGCATTATTAACTCCCCTGAACGCATGTCGCTTCGGAGCTGCAATAAATATTTAAATATAATCGCGCCCGATCGGGAGTTAATAAATACATTGACAAATGGAATGCCGGCGTGACTGTTTTATTCAGTGGATTTCGTCGTTTTGAATAATAGAATTTGCGCCTCGTCGGTGCGATTTGTTCGATAGTTTCGTACTCGGCGCAAAACACGACGACCGCGTAAAAAAATAAATTGCGACTCATAATTAAAATATTCGATTTAAGATATTTTTCGTAGGCGGTTTAAGATTTACCGATTAAATAAAATAGGCGTCGGAAGATTTTGATCTATATCAGTGTTTCTCAAACGTGCCTTTTTTGTTAAAAAAATTACTGCTACCCCCTATTTTCTCCTACTCCTGGTTCAAACCAAAATATCGACAGAAATAGTCCAACTAGATTACAAGAATCTGATCAATCGAGTGTTATTTTACCTTGCTGTTTAAGTTTAAATTAATTAAATTAAAAATTAAATTCAACAATTATTTTAATTGCGGTCTGATTCGCTGGTTAGTACACTTACAGTAAACATAAAGGACAGAGCCGAAAAACAACTAACAATTATACTAGTAGTAAGTGCTAATGAAGTCTTCTAGGAAAACAAAACCAATAGATTGCAAATTGTAAATTGCAGAGAGCTGTATTAACGAATAATGCAATTAACGACAAAAAAGCACTGAAGTTAGGTGCGTCAAAGCGACAAATTTACATCAAACTGACGCGATCGTGGATTCTGGCGAGCAAAAAAAAACCACACAGAAGTTAGGTGGCGACGACGTACGCGGATTATAAAAGAAACACTAAAACGAAGTCGACTGTTGTAGCCTTGTAACCTGGAAGTGACAGTTAAAGGAATACATTTTCACGAAAATATTTGAATCGAACGTCGCGCAGTGAGAGGACTGAGGTAACGACGTGGATGCGAATAATGCAATTGACGACAAAAAAACCGCATTGAAGTTAGGTGCGTCAAAGGCGACAAATTTACATCAAACTGACGCGATCGTGGATTCTGGCGAGCAAAAAAAAACCACACTGAAGTTAGGTGGCGACGACGTATGCGAATTATAAAAGAAACACTAAAACGAAGTCGACTGTTGTAGCCTGGAAGTGACAGTTAAAGGAATACATTTTCACGAAAATATTTGAACTCGAACGTCGCGCAGTGACAGGAGTGAGGTAACGACGTGGATGCGAATAATGCAATTGACGACCAAAAAAAACCGCATTGAAGTTAGGTGCGTCAAAGGCGACAAATTTACATCAAACTGACGCGATCTTGGATTCTGGAGAGCAAAAAAAAACCACACTGAAGTTAGGTGGCGACGACGTACGCGAATTATAAAAGAAACACTAAAACGAAGTCGACTGTTGTAGCCTTGTAACCTGGAAGTGACAGTTAAAGGAATACATTTTCACGAAAATATTTGAACTCGAACGTCGCGCAGTGAGAGGACTGAGGTAACGACGTGGATGCGAATAATGCAATTGACGACAAAAAAAAAACCGCATTGAAGTTAGGTGCGTCAAAGGCGACAAATTTACATCAAACTGACGCGATCGTGGATTCTGGCGAGCAAAAAAAAACCACACTGAAGTTAGGTGGCGACGACGTATGCGAATTATAAAAGAAACACTAAAACGAAGTCGACTGTTGTAGCCTGGAAGTGACAGTTAAAGGAATACATTTTCACGAAAATATTTGAACTCGAACGTCGCGCAGTGACAGGAGTGAGGTAACGACGTGGATGCGAATAATGCAATTGACGACCAAAAAAAACCGCATTGAAGTTAGGTGCGTCAAAGGCGACAAATTTACATCAAACTGACGCGATCTTGGATTCTGGAGAGCAAAAAAAAACCACACTGAAGTTAGGTGGCGACGACGTACGCGAATTATAAAAGAAACACTAAAACGAAGTCGACTGTTGTAGCCTTGTAACCTGGAAGTGACAGTTAAAGGAATACATTTTCACGAAAATATTTGAACTCGAACGTCGCGCAGTGAGAGGACTGAGGTAACGACGTGGATGCGAATAATGCAATTGACGACAAAAAAAAAACCGCATTGAAGTTAGGTGCGTCAAAGGCGACAAATTTACATCAAACTGACGCGATCGTGGATTCTGGCGAGCAAAAAAAAACCACACTGAAGTTAGGTGGCGACGACGTACGCGAATTGTAAAAGAAACACTAAAACGAAGTCGACTGTTGTAGCCTCGTAACCTGGAAGTGACAGTTAAAGGAATACATTTTCACGAAAATATTTGAACTCGAACGTCGCGCAGTGACAGGACTGAGGTAACGACGTGGATGCGAATAATGCAATTGACGACCAAAAAAAAACCGCATTGAAGTCAGGTGCGTTAAAGGCGACAAATTTACATCAAACTGACGCGATCGTGGATTCTGGCGAGCAAAAAAAACCACACTGAAGTTAGGTGGCGACGACGTACGCGAATTGTAAAAGAAACACTAAAACGAAGTCGACTGTTGTAGCCTTGTAACCTGGAAGTGACAGTTAAAGGAATACATTTTCACGAAAATATTTGAACTCGAACGTCGCGCAGTGACAGGACTGAGGTAACGACGTGGATGCGAATAATGCAATTGACGACAAAAAAAAAACCGCATTGAAGTTAGGTGCGTCAAAGGCGACAAATTTACATCAAACTGACGCGATCGTGGATTCTGGCGAGCAAAAAAAACCACACTGAAGTTAGGTGGCGACGACGTACGCGAATTGTAAAAGAAACACTAAAACGAAGTCGACTGTTGTAGCCTTGTAACCTGGAAGTGACAGTTAAAGGAATACATTTTCACGAAAATATTTGAATCGAACGTCGCGCAGTGAGAGGACTGAGGTAACGACGTGGATGCGAATAATGCAATTGACGACCAAAAAAAAACCGCATTGAAGTTAGGTGCGTCAAAGGCGACAAATTTACATCAAACTGACGCGATCGTGGATTCTGGCGAGCAAAAAAAAACCACACTGAAGTTAGGTGGCGACGACGTATGCGAATTATAAAAGAAACACTAAAACGAAGTCGACTGTTGTAGCCTTGTAATCTGGAAGTGACAGTTAAAAGAATACATTTTCACGAAAATATTTGAACTCGAACGTCGCACAGTGACAGGAGTGAGGTAACGACGTGGATGCGAATAATGCAATTGACGACCAAAAAAAAACCGCATTGAAGTTAGGTGCGTCAAAGGCGACAAATTTACATCAAACTGACGCGATCGTGGATTCTGGAGAGCAAAAAAAAACCACACTGAAGTTAGGTGGCGACGACGTACGCGATTTATAAAAGAAACACTAAAACGAAGTCGACTGTTGTAGCCTGGAAGTGACAGTTAAAGGAATACATTTTCACGAAAATATTTGAACTCGAACGTCGCGCAGTGACAGGAGTGAGGTAACGACGTGGATGCGAATAATGCAATTGACGACCAAAAAAAACCGCATTGAAGTTAGGTGCGTCAAAGGCGACAAATTTACATCAAACTGACGCGATCTTGGATTCTGGAGAGCAAAAAAAAAACCACACTGAAGTTAGGTGGCGACGACGTACGCGAATTATAAAAGAAACACTAAAACGAAGTCGACTGTTGTAGCCTCGTAACCTGGAAGTGACAGTTAAAGGAATACATTTTCACGAAAGTATTTGAACTCGAACGTCGCGCAGTGACAGGAGTGAGGTAACGACGTGGATGCGAATAATGCAATTGACGACCAAAAAAAAACCGCATTGAAGTCAGGTGCGTCAAAGGCGACAAATTTACATCAAACTGACGCGATCGTGGATTCTGGCGAGCAAAAAAAAACCACACTGAAGTTAGGTGGCGACGACGTACGCGAATTATAAAAGAAACACTAAAACGAAGTCGACTGTTGTAGCCTTGTAACCTGGAAGTGACAGTTAAAGGAATACATTTTCACGAAAATATTTGAATCGAACGTCGCGCAGTGAGAGGACTGAGGTAACGACGTGGATGCGAATAATGCAATTGACGACCAAAAAAAAACCGCATTGAAGTCAGGTGCGTCAAAGGCGACAAATTTACATCAAACTGACGCGATCGTGGATTCTGGCGAGCAAAAAAAAACCACACTGAAGTTAGGTGGCGACGACGTACGCGAATTATAAAAGAAACACTAAAACGAAGTCGACTGTTGTAGCCTTGTAACCTGGAAGTGACAGTTAAAGGAATACATTTTCACGAAAATATTTGAATCGAACGTCGCGCAGTGAGAGGACTGAGGTAACGACGTGGATGCGAATAATGCAATTGACGACAAAAAAACCGCATTGAAGTTAGGTGCGTCAAAGGCGACAAATTTACATCAAACTGACGCGATCGTGGATTCTGGCGAGCAAAAAAAAACCACACAGAAGTTAGGTGGCGACGACGTACGCGGATTATAAAAGAAACACTAAAACGAAGTCGACTGTTGTAGCCTTGTAACCTGGAAGTGACAGTTAAAGGAATACATTTTCACGAAAATATTTGAATCGAACGTCGCGCAGTGAGAGGACTGAGGTAACGACGTGGATGCGAATAATGCAATTGACGACAAAAAAACCGCATTGAAGTTAGGTGCGTCAAAGGCGACAAATTTACATCAAACTGACGCGATCGTGGATTCTGGCGAGCAAAAAAAAACCACACTGAAGTTAGGTGGCGACGACGTATGCGAATTATAAAAGAAACACTAAAACGAAGTCGACTGTTGTAGCCTGGAAGTGACAGTTAAAGGAATACATTTTCACGAAAATATTTGAACTCGAACGTCGCGCAGTGACAGGAGTGAGGTAACGACGTGGATGCGAATAATGCAATTGACGACCAAAAAAAAACCGCATTGAAGTTAGGTGCGTCAAAGACGACAAATTTACATCAACCTGGCGAGATCGTGGATTCTGGCGAGCAAAAAAAACCACACTGAAATTAGGTGGCGACGACGTACGCGAATTATAAAAGAAACACTAAAACGAAGTCGACTGTTGTAGCCTTGTAATCTGGAAGTGACAGTTAAAGGAATACATTTTCACGAAAATATTTGAACTCGAACGTCGCGCAGTGACAGGAGTGAGGTAACGACGTGGATGCGAATAATGCAATTGACGACCAAAAAAAAACCGCATTGAAGTTAGGTGCGTCAAAGGCGACGAATTTACATCAAACTGACGCGATCGTGGATTCTGGCGAGCAAAAAAAACCACACTGAAGTTAGGTGGCGACGACGTACGCGAATTGTAAAAGAAACACTAAAACGAAGTCGACTGTTGTAGCCTTGTAACCTGGAAGTGACAGTTAAAGGAATACATTTTCACGAAAATATTTGAACTCGAACGTCGCGCAGTGACAGGAGTGAGGTAACGACGTGGATGCGAATAATGCAATTGACGACCAAAAAAAAACCGCATTGAAGTTAGGTGCGTCAAAGGCGACGAATTTACATCAAACTGACGCGATCGTGGATTCTGGCGAGCAAAAAAAACCACACTGAAGTTAGGTGGCGACGACGTACGCGATTTATAAAAGAAACACCAGAACGAAGTTTTTTTTTTTAATAACTTTGATGGTGCATTCCAAAATTAACGAACGCGAAATTAATTCCGTTGGTTATTCAACCCCTCTCTCTCCAACCTGGGACCATATGTCGATACATTACGTACACGCACCGAATAAATTAATATTTATAGTGGTTCGTCGTGTGTAATTATGCGCTAGATACGATCTTAATTAGGCGTTTTACGTGTAAAATAAGCAATATCTATGAGATCGCGTTCCCCCCTAATCCGAGCGCAGGTCCCACAACTGGCATTTACCCGCCGAAAGACGTCTTATTATCTAGTCACGGTCGTAATTGCGCACTTAATCGCGCATTAATATTTATGCACACGAAACCGGCGGTCACTTCGTAAGTACACAACCGCAAATTTCATACATTACGGGAGAGTTTATTATGTACACTTTGCTCGGCCGTCACTCGCGTAAATTACACTTACAAGTGTCGGACGTAATGAACATTCTCGAACACTCGGATGGATTCACGCTGCTTTGTGTGCACGTACGGCTTGCTTGTTTTACGTCGGTGTGATTAACCTTTAAGATTGATTTTATTTGTAATCGAAAAGAACTTCGCGAATACACGTCGGCATCCGGGAATTTTATTAGTGGCATACTTTGCGAAATCTACCGAAAATAGTGCCGATAAATCCATGAGACCCTTTGCCGAGCGCGAAATCGTAAATTGATAAAACGACTTCGTTAAAACTTGCCTGCGTACATTGTGGCGACATGTCACGATGCATTTGCGCAGACTGCGTGGCACGTAACATAAAATCGTTTCGCCACATATTTGCAAATGCCCTTGACGTAACATAAATGAAGGCAATAAAAATATTTATTACGTTTTTTATTGAAAGTATGTGTCAAGCTTCCCAATGACATAACACATAAGAAAAAAAACGAAATTTGAAGACAAGGTACTAGTGTTGTGCGTCATTTCGGAAGCTGGTTTTTCAAGACGAGTTGGAGGCGAAGCTGTAAATGCAGACAATAGAATCGGGAAGATGTAGTATAGCTATATTCAGAGCATTTTCAGGAACTTTAGTAATTGATGAGCGAATAGTACGAATCTTAGACTTTCACGCACACACACAATCTTTCAATAGCATTCGAAGAGCGTACAACGATTTGTGTGACTAATGAGTTTCAAATAAATTGCTAGTTGGCTCAGGTCCCTTCCTATGTGCCCCTTGTATAATATATTGTAAAATATTACGCCTATAAGTACTGTTCCCATCTGGTACATTGTTTGCAGAGATGATTTCGTTGAACCTCAAAATCGCTAGCATCATCGCCGATCCACAATAAGAAACTCTGATGCAGGAACTCGCTTAATTAGATATCGTAATTAGATATTTATTTGCACAACAAACAGTTTAATTTATATTCGATTAATCAGGCGTCGATCCTTAAAGTAATTATCGGGATTATTGTCGAGAGCGAGAGCAAGGATAATAATTAATGTTATATTCATGTACGCGATAATGCGGCGTATATCGCAGGCACGCCAACTAATTACGCCAACATCAACACCTCGTGTGCATACGCACTTGAACGATAATAACGCGGTGTGAATCGACGCGAGACGAAATAGACGGCGGACGAAAGAAACGGCGCGCGGAGGGGGCGGCGCATTTCTCATGCTAATCGAACTAATTATCACTACCGCGGCTTTCTGCTCTTTCTCTTTGAATTATTTATTAACCTTTCGTCGCGAACGCGATTTAGCGTTCGTTAAATGTCACGCCGTCGCGGCGATAAAAACCCGCGCGGGAATGTGTGCGTTCGAACGAGATAAATTATCTCGATTTATCGATCGGTTATGCAAATGCGGCGGCTTGGGAAAATCTCGCCGTTTGAATTTTGCGCGAGCGAATGAATCGCGAAAGTGGAAACGTTTAGTGTTTTGATGCTGTGCCGATTGCGGTTTTAAAATTTGCTGCGAAACGTGCGCGTTGTAGGAACTCGCCTGGTTGATATATTTGGCATTGCGAATGCTAAACAATCGGTGAATGTAAATGGCGAATAAATCATTGTTGGTCACGTAGGGTCGATCAATCACTTATTTAGCGCCAATGCAGACAATGGATGGGAATGTGCGCGACAACATAAACATAAACATACAATGTATTCACTGTAGAACTGTAGGTTTTTAGCTGTAAATTATTTTAAAAATGTGGGCGCATTTTTCTACTTTTAATTTTTCATATTTGAGGATATTTTTTGGCAGTGAAACAAATTTGTAAATAATTTTAATTAACATGTGAAGATGTGAAGTTAAAATAAATTGACACCATTGATCAAAACCCATAATAATTTGCATGTGCAAAAGTGCTGTGTCCGTAAAAAGCGCTAATGGGGCATTTTCAGGGGTAACTGAAAATACTGTAAAATTCAAGGAGGGTTACAAACCATACTTTTTAACTATTTAATCTTACTAGCTGATCAAGTGTGACTATTACAATTGTAAGTTTTATTCTGAACTTTCCCACCTTTAATAAGAGGAGCCTAACGATAGTTACTTTCCTTTTCTCGCGGCCTCATCAAAAGTTGGTGAAGGTGAAGGTGAAAGGTAAAAGTACAAGAAATCAAAAATAAATAAAAGACACTTATCGGGTGTTACTCGACATTTGCGTACTCAAATATGAGGTGAAATTCTCTGTCAGTAACTTCATTATTTGGATGACTTTGTCTATGCTTAAGGAACCTAAAATAAAATGGAATGGGCAGCTCCAAGCCGACCTTGGATAAGCCCTATTGTATTTGTCGACTATATTTGACTAATTTTCTAATTTCTATTAATAACAGAAATATCCACTGTTGAACGACTACAAATAATGTACTTTATAAAATTTCAGGAAATTGTTTCACCTTGTGTCCCACATTCCTTATAAGCTCTGAACTTGGCAATTAGTCCTGAGCACAGGATATTTTCATTACGAACTTTTTCAATTACATTGCTTTTTTACTTTCACCATTGCCTTACAATCTTTGATATTGGTGATCTTTTATTTGAACTAAACGTGTCCACCGTTGAACGTTAACTAAGTTACCATAACGAAGCAACGAAAAACTCGTGAAATTCATGAAAATACCAATCGGACTATCTATTATAATAATTTGCATGTTTGATTGGTACGAAAATCTGCACGTCTGTACGCGAGGCACACCTGCAGCAGTAGCGACGCCAAACGGCAACGACTTAATCGAAGGGCCGGTGATGATCCAACACGCACCGGCAATACCCCGGAGCACCTGTTGAAACGAACGAGCGCTCCCACGGCCGACGCCCGACCACTTTAAATTAATACGTTTGTTAATTTATTTAATTGGGACGCGCCGCTGAAATCCCAAAACGATCAACGCGCCGACGTTGGCGTGCCGGACGGAGAGTCACTTTTGCATTTGCAAACAACGGGCGTGGTTGGCTCTACCGCACATCAAATCGTTAATTTGTGCGTGGATTGGAATACGACAGGAAAAAAATCATTTTTTTTTTCGATTAAATAAAACTGTTAGATGAAACATCTCACCACAGAACGATGTCCGTAACAACTGCCGAGAAAATAAATCACTACGAGTCGCTATTACGAGCGATGGACGACGTCATTAGCGACCGCAGAAGCTTGCATAATGACTTAATTTTGCGCCTTGAAAAAAATTATGATCTAACACAATGCTAAATGCGGAACTTGCGAATGTTAAGACATCTGAACAAACACGTTTAGCAACTCGCGGAATATCAAAATGTTCTTCGCTACATTTGGCCAAAGTATAGATTTCTGGATCATGACGTAGGAGACGATAATTGTTATAAAGAGTGCATTTTTAGTTACTCTTAATTAACACATAGTTACGTCGATGACAATAATGCTAAGTATAGATCGAACGCGACGAAATTCGCGAACAAATTGAAATTACCGCACATAAAATTATCAATAACGTCGTCTGGCTCGTTCGAAAACTTTAGCCGAAATCTCGTTATCCGCGTCGAGCTTAATTACACCGCCTCAGAAGCGAAACTTGCCGACGTCGGAAAGTCCTTTTGCGTGTCGTCCAGGAGACCGTAAATCACTTTACCGAGGTTTTCGAATTTGTTCGACCGTGCCCGCTCGCAGATAAGGGGACACCGCTCTGCGAATTCATCGCATCCAGTTAGTGTCCGACGGCATCGCCGTCGTCTTGGTAATAATTAAGTCGTAGCTGGTCGAACAACAACAACAACAAAAATGCCAGGGTAATGGGCGTGCGCGTCGGACAAAGAAACGTCCAAATATAGCGATGCAAGCCGGGCGTAATTAAGTGTAAATTGCTGGCGCAGCGCGGTGATTGCTTCCATAAATCATAATCGCTGAATGGGTATCCAGGAACGCGTTTAGTTGCCGAGGGATTGGTTTTGTATTATTCCGGATGTCAACGCAACGTACTGGTGGTATTATGCACGTCGACAATCGCAAATGTGTTCGCAAAAATATCAATCCGACATAAAAATACAATTCCATTACTTAGCCCTGAGGTAATATTTTAATGTCACGTCATTCCTAATCAACATGATTCTATAAAGCCAGTACTTAAACTCTTTCAATAAAAATGATTCACCTGCCAAGACCTGAGCAAGTCTACAGAAACCTAATTATACCAAAATATTTTTGGGCGACACGTATAAATCAAACTTTCATCAATTAATTCAAACATATAAACAAGTGAACACATTTTCGCGTTAAACCTCTTATTTACCGTTTGCAAAAACCAAAGCAGTATCGATCCGACCGCCCGCGCCGCGCAGTTAGATCGCATATTAAATTAAACAGAGTGGCGCTGTTTTCTCCGTTTCGTGCCATAAATCATCCGCGTTACGCAAGTTCGAAACGTAAACACCGGGCGGGATCATAATTAAAAGCAAATAACCGGAAGTCAACTAAGGTCTCGCAGAATCCATAAAACCGAATGGATTCCGTCCGGAAAGTCGTTAAATATTATGAAGCGGAGTCGAGCAACTCGGGGATAAGAAAATCGCTTTTCAATAATTGAAAGCCTCCGCGTTAAAGCCGATCCGCCTTGCGTTTCACTTAGACGTCGCGACGACCATGAGCTCGGGAAAGGGTGGATAATAAATCGATGGATTAATTACCGCGGGCGTTGTTACTGAATTTTTAAATTTTAAAGATTGTATGTATGTATGTTTAGTAATATACTGAAAAAAAATTGAAAATTCCATCAATTGGTTTTATGTCGACGGCCTTTTCGAATAGTCGTACGTGAGCGGTGTAGAGATCGATGTTGGGACGCGAGCTTACCTTTGGGTCGAAGTTGAAGACGCTGTCGTACTTTAGAGGGCACTCCAGACCGCACTTGCAAGTGCCAGGGGTCAACAGGTACTCCTTCACTTGCTCGGGCGAACTGAGTGCCGTATTGCTTGGACTGAAACAGAAAAAACAAAATGGTTAACTCTCCAGGAACGAAACATTTTAAAGTGTACCGCATTAATTGATACCCAACCCAACTCGTGTTAGATATAATTAGACGCCTGCGTTAATTGTTCTGAACATTCCAAATAGCTTTTGATGTAATATTCGTGCGAGGTTTTCGTTAAATACAAAGATCGACCATTTATCGCGAAGGTAAAATTTTAAACTGACTGCAATTTAATGAGAAATTATATTTTCGGTGGAAGGAATTTTAAAAGGTGCTGTGATACATTTATTTGTTATTTAGTCTTGGTAACCGATCGATTATTGAAAAAAATCTCGATTTCGAAAAGTTTATCGCCCATAAGTAGATTGAAACCCAACCCAACCCAACCCAACCCATAAGTAGCTAAAGACCCTCTACTACAACATGTGTTGTTTTAACTCGACAGTGTCTTAAAATAATGAGTGTTTATTGTCCATCAACAGTCACTGAGCTACACGTCTTAAGGAATAGTTGTAATGCACCTTCCTATCCTATAAATCACTACACGTTTCAGTCCAAATATTACATCATATACACTTGTAATTGTACCAACCTGTTTTAGATATCTAGCGTTTGATAGAACTTGTTCCTTGTGCCCATTATCCCTTGGCATAATCAACCTCACTTGGGAGTTATTAAAAGTCACCGTTTTCTTTCTGAGACTTTATGTACAAGAAATTATAGCAATCATAAAAATTTTCGACTAAAAATTTTAACAGAAACACACTATTCTGATTATATTCGCAACTCATTAAAAAAAAAAATCCCCAACAACCTGCTTTAGATGTCTAGCGTTTGATAAAACTTGTTCTTTGTGCCATTGTCCCTTGGGCATAATCAAACTCAATGAAACTATTCAACCCAAGATTTTAACGGAAATACACGTTTTGACCTTCCCCGAACCTATTCTGGCTATTTTTGTAGTTACATTTTTTCGGCGAATATTCATGCGATTCTGTTCTTGGTAATTTGGTTGGTAGAACCCCATTATATCGTTACCACTGTTGTCGATTCGTCGTTTTAAATTACTCACAATCGATTTCCAGAAACCAGAAACCACAACATAAAAATTAATTAAATCCCACGAAGCAGATTCAACACGAGACTGATAAACCAACCGTCGCGAGTAAACATTCTAAATTACGACCCAATAAAATTACCGCGCGAGACCCGGTAATAGAAAACAGATCTCTCGCAATAAAACTCGCAATTCTCTTTTCTGCATCGAAGTGCAGATCCTTTATCGCCTGCACCGCGAGTCGGGCGAGTTTTCAGATGCGAGATGAGCGTACGGAACACACAACCGATCGACGCGATTTTCGAATCCCGCGAGTAATTTCGACGAACTCGTCGGTAAATAACGCCGTTCGATCGCGTTAAGAAATAATGAGCTTGGCGCGCAGTAAACAGTTATGCGTTATGGAAATCGGGGGGGAATTTTCTATGCAAATGCGCGCCGAACGGGGGCGGCAATTTAACGTCGGGTTACGACTCCGAGAAACAGTTTCCGCTCGCGGGATCGTAATCGTAACTCTGAATTTTAAGAGGCTACGCCGTATCTCAGAACAAAATCTCTCGTGAGGTCGATTAATAGGTGATCTGCTTTCAGATTGTATAATTTTATGGAATACAAAATGGTTTGCGTCATATCTTATAATTTGAAACGTACAAGTGCAAGCAATCTGGGGCACAACTTTTTTTTATTATAATTTAAATTAAATTTGCACATTTTAAACATTTCGCTGTTCCTTTCCATGTTTCTTAACTTGTTTGTTTTTATTTAGTTTATTAATTTTATCGTAGTATAATTGTACTGTTTCAATTAGTTTTTCATTTTAATTTGCTTTGTCTTTTTGTTATCGTATTTTGTTTAATTCGTATGGCACTTGTAAAAAAATTGTTTCGATGTACCATCCAATGTGTAGGAAAATCCTTTTACATGCACGCTATGTTGACCACCCCAAATTTCATATATTGTCCTTCATAACATAGGGTGGTCTAAAGTGAGTAAGGGAATTTGTATTAGAACAGTTGGCCAGGGTGTTGCAGGTTTGATTACATCTATAAAACAAATTTTGTTTTCTAAACGATTTGTTGCAATACGTTTCAAAAACTCACTATAGAAATAAATGCGACCAAGTCTTGGGAAATTGGTAAAACGAATACGCGTGTAAAACTTGTGGTTGGTAAAACAAAAAAAAATGTGAAATCGACATCGACTTAACAATAAATTCCCCACTAAACATCGCCCACCGCCAAAAAAAAGAAACAACCAAATCGATAATGTAATTATTTACGACACAATGGGGAGCGCAAAACCTCGTTCGTACATACAAAATGCCACCCTTAAAACCCGTATCCGTTGCATTAAATCTGGGTCAGCGAGCACAAAGAAACTTTCCTGCGTCGCGAGGTTAACAATGGCGCGGCGAATCGACGAGAACCTGTCCCTTTTAAAAAGATTACCGTGCCTTGTTTCCCATCTTTTGTGCGATAACCGCGATTTCCCCCCAGTTATTGCCGTGTCGCAATCTTCGCCGTCGCAAATTAATTTCTTGGGCGGGCGCGTTTTCTGGAAATTGCTTCGACAGAAATAGACGATAAATATTGACTTTTACATTAGAGCCGAACGGTTCCGAGGGAAATACACCAAATGTGAGTTGCAGTTGCTTGATAAACGGTATCGGCGCAGATAAGACGCTCGGCAAACATACTTACATAACTACAACGTTGTTGTGGTTTTTATGCGGCGGAAAAAGCGACGCTCAAACGAGTTGGTATTTGCAGGAGCGATAACACGGAATATCTATGAGAATTATCAAGTTGCTAAATATACATTAATACGTTTAACGCAATCTACTGCCCCGTATGTACTATGCGAGGTTTTAAGTGCTCAGCGGTTCACATTTCAAATAAAATTAAATAAATTAGAAATTCACAGGTAAAGGGTTGTGATTGTATAATATATTTAACTACGACAAATTCCCTCAAAAGACTACTGTCACATGTTCATCCAGTTGCGTGATTCAGTTTGTGTGACAGCCTTCCACTTCTGAGTATCGAACAGTGATTAAGCTATTTGGAAAGAAAATGATGAAATCAAAGTTGAATTAAACGAAATTAAACAAATTCGTTAGCAACAAAAAATGAACCGCTGAATTTAAATGCGGTCGTAAGAGGAACATGAAGAACGTTCAGGTCGTCCAAATGTGGTCACCACACCAGAAATGACCAACTGAAACCGTGACGTATTTAATGACTGCAGAGTGAGAGTGCATGAGATAGTGGAGAAAGAAAACAACAGCTTGATTGGAAAAGAATTCATTAGACAAACGTTGGACTATTTTACACAAAGCCAAGTTGAAAAATAAATTTGTCAAAAAAAAATTTCCTGGCCGAAGATATATATCAGAAACTTTAGATTTGTGTTAATAAATAACACCATTCATACGATGACGCACATGTACCATATTTAGATTTTATCATTTAATCTCTTAAAGAATACACGACGATCGTCTACCACGTTGCGAAGATTTAACCAAAATTTCAAAACGAAAATCTCCGCACACGGGCTCAGCTCAATAACAAAAAAACACAATTGGCAACCGACGCAAAATAATCAACGACGAGGGTTGAAGTCTAATTAGCAACGATCAAAGCGAACAGACCCCACGAGCACGTGCAGGCAGGTTCATTCCGCTCGCATTGCAGCACACCATGATTTACGACGGTGGGCGTCGACTTTCGATTCGGATCGGATTCGGCCGCGCAATGCATCACTCGGCGCGAAATTTATTGCCCGGCTAAACCGCATCGACACGCCACGAATCAAACTGCACATGTCGCGGACGAGTGGCGAAAATTCCGGCGGACGATCGCGGCGGAGGGCCCGGCGACTCGCGACCTGCTCGAGTTCCCGGCGTGTTCTTGACGTGCGGATTGAAGTGGAAACGCACGGGGGGGCACTCCGCATGAATATTCATCGCGAACCCTTCGTCGCCCCTCTTTGTTTGCGAGCTGCTCGCTATTTTAAATGCACCGCTTGTGGAAGGAAAAAAAACGGGGAGGCAGGCAGGCTCGCAAGACTGTTGGCGTTTATTTATAAAATGTTAACTTGCGTATGTAACTGTGTTGTTGTAATTTGTGTTTCAACGCTTGTGAGGTTAAAAAAAAATCTCAACAGGATTTTTTGCTTATAACAAGGATTTCGCTTACATCAGATTGAAGCGTTGCGAGGAGGGTGAATGAGCAAATATGTTAAAATAATGCCTGCCAACCAAATAGAATAGGTTATAAAAAATAGGATGTGAAAAGTGCGAATAACATTTTTATGGGAATGTTTCATGATGTGATTACAAAAGAAAAATAAAAAACAAAAATTAAATTACCGTAAAATAAAATTTACATAAAAATAATAGGCCATTGCCAAGTGTGATTGTTGACTGTCATTTTCAAGAGGCATTGTTAAGTGTCAATGACAACTGTCATTGTTGTGTTTGACGTTGATGTTTCGCTTATTTTTTTAATTAAATACAACAAACTTGATTTAAAAAATATTGACATTTTTATGCAATTTTCGAATTTTTCATAATTATCATTAATATGAACATCATATCAACTCTCGTTATACAAACTACTAATGTTTGACAAATAATTATTTACCAGCTGCCATTACAATGTCAAAAGTTTGCTAAATTTCCTAATTTTTAAAATTATTTTATTTCGTCTTTTCGTTGGATTGTCTTCATGAAAACTTCAAACTTCAAACGTTAACCCAACCCAGCCAACTCAACACCGGCGAAAAATATGACTCAATGCACCAAAATTTTCATCATATTTGGTCCATCGATACATTCAGAAAACAATATATGTCCGGTGAATACAATACAACAGCTTGATTTACGATCCACTTATATAAAATTATTGTCAGTTTCTGGAAAAAATCGCACATCAAAGAAAGTCCAAAATTGTGAACAATACGTAAAATCCAAAACTTGCGTACGATTAAAATAATTTCAAAAACAATCTATTTTTTGTATTTTCAACAATGTTAAGTTGGGTTGGGTTGTGTTGACATTTTAATAAAAATGTCAAACCATTTCATTAAAAAAAAATTATTTCTATTTTGCATTTTCAACAAAATTGAGTTGGGTTATTTTGGTTTGAGATTTTTATTAAAAATCCAAAAGTTATCTGCAATTAAGCGAACCGAACCGAACCCAACCCAACTCAAAATTGTTGAAAATTCAAAGAAATTAGAACTACCAAACTAAATATTTTTGACGTGTTTTTAATCGTAGACAACTTGTGGATTTTTAAGAAAATTGTCAACCCAATCCACCACAACTCAACATTATCGACAATGAAAAATAGGACTATTTGAACATTTCCAAAATGCAGGTATTACTCGCTTCCGTCTTGTTTTAATCCCAGGTGCTAACTTCTTAAACGAACTTGGTAGAACTTATCCTATTTCATCAAAGTCAAAAATTCGTCACGGGGTTCCCCTCGCACTCTACAAATACGCCACCGACATCACATACCTACCATACACGCGTCACGTAAAGATTCGCGTTCGCATACAGACTACGAACGACCGACAACACT
Organism: Geotrupes spiniger; assembly: GCA_959613385.1. Taxonomy (NCBI): domain Eukaryota; kingdom Metazoa; phylum Arthropoda; class Insecta; order Coleoptera; family Geotrupidae; genus Geotrupes; species Geotrupes spiniger. The sequence goes on along the minus strand of OY390737.1, from coordinate 546,958 downwards.
GTCGCTTAAAGACATTTACAATCAAGTTGTAAGCGGCCGACGAATTCGCACCAATAGAATACGAAAACACGCACCGAAGAAGCTCCGAGCCGGTATCTGCCGCATTGCCGCGACCGGTAAGGCATAAATTAGACCGATATCTGCGCGCCGAGGGACGGAGAAGCGTAAATAATTCCACGCTCGAAAGAAAGGACGAAAAAAAAACGCGTAAGTGAAACTATTCAAAACATCCGCAGATGTTCGCCCATTCAGAAAGACAGGTCAGTAACAATGACGATGAGCGGGGACGCCGCGATTTTCTCGACCTCCGCAACAATTAAACGAGTTTTTGAATGCCGTCCCCGCCTGTGTCGGGTTCATAAAACGAGGTCAACTTTTATAGTTTTGATGGTGCAATAAATTTCCCTTGTTAATGGGCCCAGGGTCGCAAAGTATATCATTATGTGCGGTGCGTTACAATGAAGATGGTACTTATTTACGTTCCATTCGCATTTATTTTGATTAATTATTATTATATTTAATTTTAGGATTTGAAACGACGATTAGCTTTTAACATAAAATATTAAGAGAATTTTATGTTTCCTCTATTCGTGGATTATTTCTTGTATTTTCTTGTTATCGTTCCATGATCCTCTTCGTTTCGTTTTCTATTATCATTGTTTTTAATTTTTATTCATATTCATTTTTAACCTAAAATTATTGGCACTTAGCTTTTACATCAACGCCTTGTGTTTTCAACATTACGTCTAAAATTTGTTTTAAAACCATTATATGATACATTGTTCTAATGCCTTCAATCGTCCTCTAATTATTTCAAACGAATTTTAAATGATCTAAATATTCCAATTTAGGTTACTTCAAGTTCGTCATGACGGAGAGATATGTAATAAAAGGGTTGCAAAATAAAATGTGTCAATATTTAAGGGCAAACTGTTTTTCGCGAATATAACTGTAAACTTCCTAGCGCATTATCAATATTGGTTATTAGTTCATCCGCATTATCATCGCCACAAATAACGGATGTATCATCTTCGTACAATTTTTTTTTAGAAACTGCAACAACGTTATTTGTAAATGTCTATTAGGAAGCACTTTGATGGAACTAAAAATCGAGGCTACGTCGATTTTGGTACAGGTCTGGGAAGTGAAATGTTTTAGCCCACATGGCAGTTGCTGTTAATGGGAGTTGGAAGATACCAATCGCATATTTTTTTTATTGATTCGTTAACACCTTCTGAAAATGTAGGTGCGATGGTGATGTGAACGCAACAAATATATCAATGACGCAACCTTTTGGACCAAATTCAGAAAACGAAAAATTCAACACCGCCCCGAGTTTGAATGGACAATGTATAGTTGATGAGAAATGCACTCTTTCAGCAAGAAGTTTTGGAAAGGTTAAAAAAGTATTTATTTGTAACTCTTTTATATTTCAGGAAGTGTTAAATATTATTTACTGAAACATCATCAAGAATCGGAAAGTTTGGCCAATAAATTAAGAAAACCACACCTGCAATGGGAAAGACATGAAAGAAAATTGGCTCTTCGTGTATCCAATGCTATCGATTTTCGTCGTGAAAAACTACAATTAACGAAATTTTCTAATTTTGTTTAAAAAAAAAGTAATTTTAATTAATATCTCGACCAAACCATTTTATGTGACCAATTTATTCAAAACCATCCATCGAGTACAAATGAACACGAACGCGAACATCTACCAACTTCCTTCTTTAAATATCATTACGAACACAACTCGTAATAAAACACATCCGAAAAGCTTACCCAATCACAATTCGAATCAATTACGGACACTCTAGCGCGCAGCTAAACACAGAACGAAAACCACGAACAATGCAATTACTCATAATAAATCAAGCAAGGAAGGCGCACATGCACGCATCTATATTTACTTCGTTAGCTACCAAGAAACCAGTTCCACCATTTGATATTCAATATCAAAAACAGGCGCACGATTAATCATCCGCGGACCTTTTTGGAAGCACCGTCGACTATAAACAAACTTAATGCACAATGGCCGTGACCATGGGACCTTGAAGCGACAAATCACCGAGCAACAAAGCCACGCTCGAACATCCTCGAACGACAATTTCGTACGAGTGCCGCGTAATTACGCGGATTTTTCATCCGCCTTAATAGCCCGAATGCGACCCTGCGCGCAATCGATAAAAACGACATGCAATTTATGCGTTTTCGTGTCATTGTATAACAATGTAATTTCCAGCCGGTAAATCAGTATAAATGCCCATAATTATGTAATTATTTGTTGATATATACCGACGCTAATAAATTGTTTCGCAACGACAATTATCGATGATTATTATTATTCATAACTCGCTGGAAATTCCTGAGGCAGAAACGACAACCACTTCGCGATATTAAACCGTTAACATACATTATTCATGACTTATCGGCTTTAGACAATGCATTATGTATCGATTTTTGATGGAAGACAAATACATTTTCTCGGAAATATCTTTCAGAATTCATAATTTTATTTCATCAATAGGAACGAATTTTTTTTTTATTAAATCATAAAGTTTTAAAAATCCTCATTCACAATTTAATTTAAGTGATAAATTGTAAAAATTTTAATTTTCATAAAATCAGATCTGTGACCGCACATTGATCGCACCAACCCTTAATAAAACACGTGCAGCACAGAACAAGCAAACCTTGAACCTTACACAATTGTATCCCCTGCATTTAAGACGCGTCCCTGCATTCTCATTCACTCCGGCGGGAATCAAGTCGTCCTCGAGCAGGAGAATGGGTTACGTGTCGTGCCCAGATGTGCGCAATAAATTATTCCAATTGTGTCAATTTCAATAATTGAAACGAACACCTACGCGACAGGCGTTTGCTCCGCCGTAACCCCGGGGGGCAGCATCGGGCAAATTTGATTGGATAAAACACGTTGTGCTAAACTGCCATCTGTATTCGTCGCGCGCCTTCGTGATCTTCTTACGCTGGCAAACCTTTTAGCCATTATTAGATTACGTAATGCAGTTTCTGCGCGCTCTCGGGATCATTACTTACTCACCGATGATGGCGGCGTCTCTGCCGTTTCTGTTCTTTTCCACTTTGCTCGGAAAAAATCCGCTTTGGATTGAAATGTGACCCGGTCGAAAGTAAAGCGATACTTCCTTGCATTTGCAAATTTTGTTTCGATTCCATGCAACGATAAACGGAAACATATATTTATGGTAGTGACATAAAAAATACGAAATTAATAGTGAACCGTTTTGAAAACTCTTTCAACTCGTATGTAAAATATTTGCATCATTAGATTGGTGGTCATCAGGCTGATCATCTTAAGGTACCCTACATCGTTACGCAGGTGATTAATATTGGATATCTATCTATAGTCTGTTCAAATAGTACACCTATTGATTTTATGTCAAGATCTTGCCGAATTTGTTCGCTTCGAATCCTGTCTACTCCTTCCAATCTTTGTTCTTGATCTACCGCTTCGCAACGTCTCTTCTGTAGTACCCTCCCCAACTGCTCGTCGTTAGGAGTATTTATGAATCATTTTAATTCAGTGCAAAATTTTCTATTTTGATCGACCATTTTGTCGGAAAAAATATTCATCACACAATTTTTTTGATAACATCGTTACTTGCATGTGGTTCAAAATTCGTAAAGAGACACTGGCAAGTGTTTTACACCCGTTCATGAAAATGAAAACAAAATGTGTTACAGCGTTTTATTTCTCATCATCATCATTCATTTCTTAATATTTTCATGTAAGCTTTCATTTGACATAGATTATCTAATTTTTCGATTTAAGTATGGCTGTCAACTTTGACATTCGCATGTCGATTAACGGATTCCGAACACAAATTGATGTGTGGTCCCTTCGCAAGACAAACGTCGGCTAAAAAATATTCAACAGAATCGTTTGATTTGATGCTGTTGGCGACCAGTTACGAATTCTCGAGTTTAACAATTATAAGATTTGTCGAGATAAAATTTACAAAATACGTCTAATTTTGAACCAGGCCCATAGCGTTGCGAATAAATCTATTTTTTTTTTCAACAGTGGCTGTGCTAGTCACCTAGTAATTCCTTACAATTGGACGCTATTTTTTCTGAACCGATACACGGCACTGCTTTGATTTTACTTCAATTCATACAAAAAAAAAAAATCACGAGTCAGGAATAACACCGATGTTTAGGGATTATTTTCATCGCGCTATTTACTCATTGTTTTTACAATATGCGTAAGCCAGGGTCACATATTTCGTTTATTTAGCAATTTTTATTGTAGAAGAATTGGACCAAAATTGTCCAAAAATAAACCAAATTTGTTTAACAAATAAAATACTAGTCATCGCGACCGCGATTTTTCAACCTCACAATCAAACAACTTCCATCGCCCACTTACGCGGCAATTATAAATTACATCCTATTCCCGGTCGTAATTACATTGTTACGCAACTCGAAGCGCGGCGTTTTTTTTCTTTTCGTGCGCCTGCTTCGGCATTGAGATTTATTTATCGGGATATTGACTTGATACCTGAGCCTTGAAAACGTCTTGCGCAACATCCTTTTTCGTAATTATCGTAATTCGAGGTGATTAGTCTTGTGTCTTGCCCGAAAAGGCGGTGCCACTCTTGAATAACGTCTACCGAGACGCGTAAATCATGAATGCCTCCTATTGGAATGTTCGTAAGTTGGAGGCCCAATAAATCATTGTCGTGAAAATTTTGGTAAAAGTTGATAATCGAGTCTGGTTTATCATTTGATGTTGAATTGAATTTTTATGTTGTTAGTAATTCTGAGTATGGTTATCACAAATTCAAAATTATAAACGTTAAAATAAGTAAGAACAGAAATGATAAGAAAAATGAAAAAATAGAGGAAATGTGGATATATATCAAAAATGCCAATTTAGAGACAATAGCAAACAAACGATATGGTGGTCTGAAGAAATAAAAGACCAAGCAAAAATAAAGAAAACTATGTAATGATAAAAAAATTAATAAACAGAAAAAGAAGTACGATGAGCAATGATATGTTAGGACATCGTTAGTTTTTACATTAAATTTATTTACCAGTTTTATATTCGATTTAATTTAATCGAATGTCGTGGTACGATTTGTCTGACTTGTCGAAAGCGAGATTCCATAAACCAAATTCCCCCCCAATTGGTAACCATGTGCCGGTGCCCGACCGCAATCGAAAGAAACGCAACGCAACGTTACGACATGCCAAAAACGAATAAACCGATAAATAAAACAACGTCGGGGCTTCCATTACTGCGGAATGCGGCACCTGGTCCCCAATAACTCGTATGCATCGCGCGGGATGCGAGCGAGAATAATAGCAATGAAGCGGAGTCGTCGACTGCGAGCGACGAAGGAAAAGAAATCATCACAAGCCGGCGATAATTATCCCTCTTTACCGTCGTGTGTAAAATTCAATAATACACGGCGCATGAACCGCGCGACGTTTTATTATTTCCTCATTGCCGGCCGTAAAATGCGTCGTTAATTTCTGGGATCTATCTCACCGACGATAAAATCCTAAATTATTTTCAGTGAAGGCAATAAAAGGGAATAATTGTTGATAAACGAAACGGTGATGAGTCGTTAAAGAATTAAAAATTTATATGATGTACACAAACCTAGTTGTTTAATACTAAAGTTAGTGTCGAAAAGTAAACCAAAAACCAAATAATGCTAGTCATATATTTATTACTTAGAATAAATAAATTATAAAAACGTAATATAGATTTCTCATAATTAAAAAAAAATCAAATATGTCAATTGACGTCCCTGTTCAGTTCGCCAAAACATCCACGCGGTGTATATAACGGTCGAGTTTGTCGGAGAATTATCGTTGCCCGAAAATTGCCAGTAATTTCGTAGGTGAGCGATAAATATGCGCGCGGACGTTTCCTGGACACATTTTACGATGACGTCGGTCTCGTTAATTTCAGCCGTTCCACGAGTTTATGCGACAAACCGCAAGCTGTATGCATTATCTGTCTGACATATGCGCGGTTCCGTGACAAAAAGAGGAGAGTAAAAAACAAACATATCCCTGGCAACAATCCCGGGACTGTTCGTGCCTCCGCGTTCTGTCCTACAATGCAAGTTTACAGTTACGTTTCGTATTTATCGTGGGATAATTTGAGGTGTGTGCGTTGGAATCAAAGATAAAATTTTGCGTCTTGATTTTGTCATTAGATATATAATTATTTTTTAATAAGACCATATGTAATTTTTTTTCTAATTTTAATATTTCATCAACATTCCAACTAGACAACTTTCTGTATTAGAACGTATCCCCTCGAATCACTTGATAAATACGTTTACTGAAGGAAAACAAACACACCTAATATTTCTTATTTGTTTTTTTTAAACTTAAATTTTTTTGATTTTTACCTTCTTCTCATTTAACAATAGTTATGCATTTCAAATTAATTCAGCATAAATATAACGCGTCGTTTTCCAATGCAGACTCGCCTCGCCTCGACTCCGATCACGACTTGCGGCAAATTTTTGCGCACCTCTGAAACTGGCAACTAATTCATCCAGACCGGAATGGTGCACGTCTCGTTTAACCATGTCACGCCCAATAACGCACGACGACCGCACGGCACACTCGAAATTCATTATTTCAAATGGCTCGCGTTGCTCCCGGTCATGGCACGGTTGCAAAATTTGTCACTGCCTAAGTAACGACGGCCGCGTAATTTTTAATCCATCAATCACCTCCGGTGACCCAGATTGGCCGGAAATGTTAATCGTTAACGTCGAAAAGTTTCGAAAATATTCCAAAGGTGAAACTTCACAAATATTCTTGACGAAAATGCAAAGATAATTATTACAGTCTATGGAAGTTAAAAAAGTAGAAACGGACAATTGAATTGGTAGCACTGCGTTCTAATCCCAAGATTCAGATTCAGAAGAGGAAGGAAGAACAATTAAGGGTGGTTGCATAAGACGACTCAGAAAGCAATAATTAATTACTAAGAAGTTGTTGAGAGAAAATAGACATCACTTACCAGGTTCAACGAGGGGGTGGTCGCCATAATCGACGCTCCTGCGTAAGAACTTATTCCGGGAGCGGCCGAAAAATCCTGAATCCACAGGCACATTTAAGAAGGCCTTCTACAGCGATCAAGGACGAAGAAACTAAACACCACAGGTGATTCACTGTGGAAGACAATAAGGAGGATGAGGAGCAGTGTCGACGCCGAATGCATACAAAGCAACCCAATCCACTGCACACAAATTAATGGGATATGGTCTAATAGAATGGATCCGGACGATACATTTAAGGAGGGCGTCCAGAGAAAGATCATTGAGAAGATGAACGAGGAAAAAATAGCAAATCCAATAACATTAGCCATCCAAAAGAAACCCCATAAATAATTAGTGCGCTGCCGAAAAAGAAGGCAAGGCGTCCCGACCAGATGACCAACGAGGGAGGCCGACAGAGAAATTACCAAATATATAAGTGCAGCCCTGGGGTTAACGCAACCCAACCCAACTGTGTGGTAAACCTCTATGGTAACCATGATACGGAAATCAGGTGAAGACTGGGCTTTCCTCCAAAACTATAGACGTATAAGTTTGCTGAAAGATATCTGAATAGGTTATCTGATTTCAGAAATTGTTACAAAGAACGTCATTCAGGGAGGAGCACTCGACATAACTCCAGACACTCAGGTTAACTGAAGCCATATTGAATGGGTTCTGTAACAAAGTTGTAGCAATTTTTCTCGAGTGTGGAATGTTGGCTTAATACACCAACTTGTGTTGCTTTTTTTGCTTCTAAACCAAATGCTGACACAGATGACTATGACTTGTGTTCTGTCACTAATTTTTAATATTTGTGTCAATGACTTTTCCAACAAGTCTTATTTTGTTAAACCATTATTTTCATCCAGAGCATATTTCCGTACAAGTTTTTTTATGGTGGTTGCTTATTGTTGTTAAAAAATTTCTTTCAAAAAATTCAAATAACTCCCGAAGAAGTTGGCTTTAGTGGCAGATGGTCGAAGTGTTCGATATGTTGCTCTTGCTGTTGGAAAACCGGAGACAACTGTACGTCGAGCACTGCAGAGATACCGCACCCGACGTCCAGGTTCAGGTGGTCCGCGGGCCACATCTGCAAGAGATGATAGGTTTTGACGCTCCAGTGTCTCCTACATCGTCACCAAACCGCGGTTGAACTGACTTAAAAGCTCAGAAATGTACGTAGGACGGCTGTATGCGCTCAAGCAGTTGGACGAAGATTGCTAGCGACTGGTTCGTGCGTCATGCGGTACCTACAGGAAGTAGGACTTGACATGAATCCCATCATCGAACACGTTTGGGATGAGTTGGGAAGACGTGTTAGATCGTCCGGAGCGTCCAGAAACACTAACAACAATTAACAGTGGCACTTGTAGAAGAATGGCATGGCATTGGCCAAAATGTGATTAGACACTTAATTCAAGGTATGCCTCGACGCATTCAGGCGTTTCTGGATGTTCGGGGAGGCAACACTCGTTACTGATACCAAGGTGATAACCAGAAAACCTAATTTAAGATAATCTCTTCTTGTGTTTTTCTTATTTCTACTTGTTATTAAAACCTTTTTCGCTACAGCTTATAATTTGTTGACCAATTAAACCAATTAAGTAAAGAAATGTTTGCTTTCAAGAAATTAAAGTGGTGATAATTCCGATTTAGTTGGTGGCCACTTTTTTTTTGTAAGTTAGTGTGTATAAACTCCTAAATGCCGGCGTAAACAAAGACATATTAAAATTAATATTTCCGATTAGTGGTAGGCAAAGGGAGATCCGCAACAGCTGAGGTTCCACATGGATCCATCCTGGGCCCAATGTTATTTACGACATACCCCACAGATTGGGTATTGGACAGTGGGAAATAGAATTAAATTATTTTCCACAAAAATATTTTGTTGCTTTACAATTGAAATTTTAATAAAATTCGTATTATTTCTTTAATGAAAGAAATCTATTTTTATTTTAACCCATGACCCCCATATCTTATTAATGGAAAAAAATTGAACGGTAACGTAAATATCAAGACTTGAATAATTTTATTATTATCGTAAATGAATGTTTACGATCATTTTTGATAATTGTTGTCCTAGAAGAGGGTTTTTTGAAGTACTTGGTACTTGGATAAGTCAAACATAATTACACTAACACTAACAACTAAAGTAATAATTAAAAATAATTGCCTTTCACGAAGCGTATTCGTCGCGTTACGATATTATTTATGTTATAGATTTGCACTAACACAATCTCTAAAATATCACCTCACAAAATTGTCAAAACATATTAATACCACAGAAACCCATGGAATTAATGGTATCAGTAATCGCGTTTCCGAATAACGAGCGTAAGAAGAACCCGATCGATTTGTTCCTCATTTTGCGCGAATAAACGTCGAGGACGACGATAACAAAGTCCACTCGGGTCTCGAAGGTTCGCCGAGCGGTTCGTTAATTTGTTTGCGTATCAAAACGAAATCGAGGTTTAATCGCACTGTCGGCGGAGAACGACCGCAAAGTGCAGTTTAACCGGTCGCGTAAGCCGCCACGCAGGAGAATTGATTTCCTCGCCGGCCGGCGATCGGGCGGGCCCGCAGCCCGCGTCGCCCGCCTGAAGACTCACGAAGTGACGGTCACGCCGAGATAATGACACGAGTTTTAACTTGACCATAAGTGTTACGTTCCATTACACCTAAAGATCGCTGAATTGGCCGCCTTCTGCCCGTCCATTAGTGACTAAGCGAGGCGCACAAAGGCGACCGTTGTATTTGCAGTCGCGTTTGCTGGAGAGATAATGCGGCCGATAAATTGCCGAGGAGCGCGTTTATTAATGAGCGATGTTCGTGTTTTGCTCGACGCGCGGACGCTCGAGCGACCGGATAAGTAAGTACATTTGAGGAGGATACGATTTACGATAATTGAGAAATTAAAAAATAATGAATTAAAACCAAATAAATGAAATGTGTGATTACCAATAAATATAATCAAACTGCAATACCCTAAGTTTAATTCCAATTAAACAAAGTCGATAGAATGTAAAGATCAAAAAAAAATTTACTAAAAAAGGGCACGATAGTGTCTACTATTTTTTTTGTTATGACGGTTAGAATGTGAATTGGAGATTTTCTCTTCCTCCACCGGCATCCCCTCCCTAAATACCTCGGTCTCCCCAGCTCTACTTTCATTCCTTTGTATTTGGGATTACTTTGCCTTTCTTGAGCTTCAACCGGTATCCATCTCTCTATTATCTCTCTCTACTTGCTTCCCCTCTCTTCTCCTCTTCTTTCTTTTAGGTAGTTTAACACCTATAGATTGTCTATCGTACCCTTTCTGAAATCTGCTTGTCCTTCGGCAGCACCCTTCCCTCGTCCACCCCCGTTTTTAGTCTTCCTCCTACCATCCCAGTATATAATTTGTAGACTACATTCAGCAGCGCTACCCCTCTGTAGTTTTCTACTTCTTCCTTGTCACCCTTCTTACTAATTGGCATCATAATCGCTTTACATCAACTTTTATCAACTTTCTGGCAGAACCCTCCTTCCGTTCCATATCCCATTTAACTGCTTCAACACTGCCCTCCACAGTTCCAATTGGGCATTCCGCCAGCCTTCCGTATCCACCACATCTTCCCCCGTCGCCTTGCCCTTTTTTAGTTTGTTTTTTACCTTCAACATCTCCTCCCATGTAAACTCCTCTTCTCCAATTCTCTATCTTCCTTGTTATTCTCCCTCTTCTTCTTTTCCCTCTTCCCCTCCTAGCAGCTGTTGGAAGTAACTTCTCCATTCATCTATGTCTATGCTTTCCGCCCCCTGTTTTCCATCTTCCTCTTCGTGAGGAACTCCCATATCTCCTTCTCTCCTTTTAGCCCCTGCACTGTCTTATTTCCTTATTTTTTCTCCCCCGCATCTCCTTCTGCTTTCTCCTTCCTTCTGTAAATTCCTCCCATGTTCTCCGTCCCGCTCTTGCTTCCCTCACAACTTTAATTTAATGTTTGGTATTGGAAACGTTTTAATTCTTTTTCAAAATATTCCCATCGATGACCAATACACTTTTGCATTCAGTGTTACATAAAAACATTTTTTCTGTGGAAGCGAATTTGCAGAACGACAGATTAGAAATTATAACTCGCCGAACAGAAAGTCGTGACAAGTTAAACATTGCGTTGAGCGATTCCGTTTGAGTTGGGAACAACCGGTTTTATCGTCGAATTTAGCGGCGGCGCTGCGACAGACAGCGGGTCTAATTCATTCCCCGCATTTCGCAACTTCGCGTAGCAGTAAACTACCAGTAGCGGCGGCGGCGGCGGCGGCGGCAGAAGCTACTCTTTCCTGCAATCAGCCTCGGCGGTGACGAAATCGTCTCGAGTCTCATCTTAGGTAATGTCGTTTCTTTATTGAAGTACTCAGACGACGTAATTGCTTTTGTAAGCGCTTCGAGCAATTTGCTTTTGCTTTGTGTGCACCGTTTATCATAGAAATTGCAACTTTTAGTTGGCATTTCGTCCTCGGGCGATTCGATTCGAAACACAAAGACACAAAGTTTAGCGTATTAATAATTAGTGTGGTTTTATTTAATTTTTTTTTATTTTTATAAAAATAATGTGTGATAAGTGATAATTTATGACATATGCATCAGCAAGTCTTTTTTATCAAAATAATTTTTTTCACTCTTGGATTCCATTTCGAATTAACGACGAGATAAATTAACGACTTTAGTTATCGCTCGCCGAATTTTGATCCGACCGCAAATGTGAACCATTAATCCGGGCGTCGCGCGACCGTCGGAGATTAAAAGACAATTAGGCGAGATTAAAACGAAATGACAAAGCGAAGTCTCGGTTGCGTCCCGAGCACGAAATTAATTCATTAGCGACGCGAGTCGGGGGGGGCGGGCAGGGTCGGGCTCGGCGTCGCCGACCCGCTCGGATTAGGGACGTCGTTGTCGTTTCCCGTCGAGCGAAAGACTAAGACGCCAACAAGAACGCACCTTTGAATATTCAAATTGTTACTTAAGACGCGCTGAATTATTCAGCGGAGGTAATTGACTATTACGTCGTAATGCACTGCCGCACTTGATAATTTGCCACGGCGACGGTGTCTTCTACATTTCGTTATTTTTACGGTTACGTCGCGATTGCTAGGTTAGAGAAAATATTTCGTTGTCATTTAATTTCATTTCTTTTTTTTTTTAATAAAAACCATTAAGAAATTAAAGCACAATACACTGCCAAAAAAATAAGGGGGTACACTTTTGTAAATCACAGAATCTGAGCAAACACCGTTTACGTGGAACAATGGAACAAATTTACTTTGAAAAGTGTAAACGTCCCCACATCTCAGAATTGACTTGTAAGAGCACACGACCAAGCATTAAAGGGAGTATTTCGAAACCGAGCTCTTTCTTATTTGAGATTTACTTCAGGGGCCGGGCAACACAGAACCTTTCTCCGTTTACATCCAATCCATTACGCAGGGAAGGCATCAGCCATCAGATGTAATATGGCAGCCGTTCGAATTTATGTATTACTTACGTCTAAATAAATCCAGTTTCGTCGGTTTTATTAAAACGACTTAAACGACCGTCCGCCGAAGAAAACAACCCGTATGTAAATCGCAGCGTTACGGGGCAATTCCACCAAAAGAAATTCGTGTCGTTAGGAGTTGGCGTTCTTCGATGCGCACTTGCGCCCTTTATGTGACGTGGAGGATTTTTGCTAGACGCGCGATGCACCGTCTAAGACCCGACGGGTTCCGTCCGGAGATTTACATGAGCCCGCGTTATTGGATAAAAGGGGCACGTACCGAATTGAATTTAGGATTATGAACATGCAGGCGCTGGATTTACGACCGTAAATTCGCGAAAACGTCGGCGCTATTTTTATTTCGCGTCGATAAAAGTGCTGTTGGTGCGCGCGATCTGCTATTAATACGATTTATCAATATCAACTAGAATAATGAACGGAGCGACGTGACGTCGAAATTGCGAACCAGGATTTCAACAGAATTAATCTAATCGGTAATGAGTTTATTTTTTATTCAATTGATCGATTGGAAATGATGAGGTAATTAATAATAGCAACAAATTGATGCGATATATCCTCCTAGGCATGTTAATAGGACAAGAATTTATTTTCTCCTAACGTAGATTGAGCGAGTGCGGGAATACAATCGAAAAGATTTATGCGGTTCCACTACCGGTTTCGTTTTATCGGTAGCGTGCGAAAGCGCTTAAGCCAACGGACAAATCCGGTCCAGATTTAATATTCCGTGTGTGCCAATGCACAAACGCGATAAAAAGTGGAGCGGAATGCTTCGCGTTTGAAAAACGGCCGGCGGTCGAATCGACCAAAAACGTAATTGCTTTACTACGGGATGTGCGGCGTGGGGTTCGGCGGGGCACAGGTAGCCCATCCGTATCGATGTTACGTTTTGCGGGCGAGCACGTGAAACGTTACCACTTTTCCTCCCGGACCACATAAGCCATTTTCAAATTAAATCCCCTGATTACCTCCGTCGTAAATTTTACGTTCGTGTGGATAAAAAGCGATTCCAAGTTAGTCCTCCGAGTCCCGGCACATTTTCCGCGTGTGGAGAAGATTTGACGTGGTTTAATTAACTTTTTGCGCGCGTTGGTCTGTTTCGACAGGAAGCAGCAAGGATGCCGCAGGGTAATAAATAAGGGAGACTTTTTACCAAATCACAAATTACCAATTATATTTCCTAATATTGGTTATACCATTTTCGATCTGTTTACATTGTGGTCATTATGGTAACTAGTCCAAGACTAATCCCTTATGTTAATATACGGAGCCGATCGTACCAGAATTCTAGAGTGAATAAGACCCACATACGTGACAGTTCACAACGCTGTAGTTATAGTTTCCTTTTGTGCGTTTACGAGATTTACTAGATTCAATAAATTGTATGTTGAATACCAATATGTCGGTATTGAGTTGTCCGTATTGATTACGGATCAAGAAAATCTGATCGAATCGACATCGAAAGTGCCGTTTTTGAAGTTTAGTGTTTGGGTGCGTGAAGTTTTATTATTTCCGCTCAAAATTTCTCGTTCCAGAGATTCCAACTATTAACCTCTCAAGTGCTGTTCCCATTTTCGTTGATGCCCACGATCGACCGCAATCGCCCTGCTGAACGCACATGAAGCGAACATCTCGACAACAGGATTCCGAATAATTCATTGACAAGTTTTGGTGACGTATTTATAACTTTTCATGTATTTCCATTTGTGTATAATTTAAAAACTGCACTACTTTTACGTACATAACGCACGTAATGTTTACATTTGAAATTTGCTGCAAATGAAACTACAAACACGAGTTTTGCAAAAAAAAACGAAATTCAATTTTCAAGTATTTTTCCGGTCATAGTGAGTAAAAATCTATAAAAAAAAACGTTATAAAAAATCATATGTAATTGCTGGTTGCACACCTGTGTTATTATTCGATTCATAAACATACGTTAAAAATTCATGTTCGAACTCCTTTTATTTCTGACCTTCCGTACTTTTTCGCGTTCAGAAAAACAAGGAACTAAGATCAGAAGCGTGCATAGTAGTACTAATTATCCAGAGTTATCACGAATACGATAAATACAATTAGTTTAATTGCTTCGGCAACCCAACCCAACGCAACCCAACCCAACCCAATCCAACCCTACCTTAACATATACCAGATACGACAACATTTCAATTGTGAAGCTGGCATCTGCTTCTGAAGACTATTCGAGCGGTAAACGAAAACGTGACATCACAAATTAAAATGACAGGACCATTATTCATATACTGCTAATTATTGACAAATGTCAGACGAGTTTTTATCACACATGACGAGCAAAATACAGCTACTTTTTATCACATTTTTTTCATGACAAAGAGCAGTGTTTGCTACGTGTTTTATTCATTTTTGCCAAGTCAGATATAAAGTGTAAATAACAAACATTTCTCGATTTAGTCTGCAGGTAAAAATGTCAAAATGTATGTCATTTCGAGTTGGAAAAAAAATATTGCCACGTTTGAGCTCGATTTCCAGGGCCTTATCCCTGAAATTCTCCCATGACAGTACATGTAGTTGCAACATTGAGACTTTCAGGAAATTGCTGATTATTGATTTCATGTCGTATTATACCTTTCGTTTAAAGTTCACTGCATTGCAGAATTAACATCAATATTATTATTAAAACGTTTTTGGTTACCAGCTACAAATAATAATGTATGTCGATACCTTGTGTAAGCAAATTTTGGTCGTGTTGTGTTTGTGCTTGAGGTTGAAGTGTTTGTATAAACTAATTTATTAAGTACATATGTGTAGCTGTGTATAGCAACACAGACAAACACTTCAAGTTCGAACATAAACACAACACGTATGTGCATCCATATGTTAGTAACACAAATTATTAATCAATATTATATTTTTTTGTTCGCGTATATTTCATTTATTGGCATTTTTTGACTTTTCAATTTTCTGACTCAATATTTTTCATTTGATAGTATGTCACTCCGTTGTTCTACTGAAAAACTTAAATTGGATAATTGATTGGTATGAACTGTGTGAACCGTGAAAGTACTGTACTACAGTCATTAACAATAAATTGTTCAACGCTCAATTTTCAAGCACATTTACAATTAGATTTACAAACCTCACCGCGACGGCGATCCCTCCCCCCGCGCGCGTTCAACCGCGCCGAGCGATATTTTGACGACCTCAACTCACCTGAAACAAAAACAAGCAGCGTTTCAATACAAAACGAAAGCGTCTGGCGCGAAGGTTAAAACGTCGCAGACGGAAAAAATATTCAATTCCGTCCGACCACCTGTCCCATAATTCGTCGGTAATTATTCAAATTAACGGCAAGGCCGACGTTCTCCACAAAAGTGGTGTCCAATTGAAAATAGCCAACACCAGCGGCGGCACATTCCAACCAGATATTTAACAATTTTGTATAAGTGTAATAATCACAAGGGACACGACTGCGAGTTAAAAAATAATTATAATTAGAGTCACAGTTGATTTAAATTAATCAATGCAAACTATTTTAAATTTTTGAGCTTGCACAAAAGAAAAAGATTTTTTTTTTTAATTAGCTTTACAAATATTTTGTATTGGATTAGAACTTTCACTTCTTCGATTTCGAGATTAGTCCTTTCTTCTTCTTTATCAACGTGTTAAAAAATAGCTCACCAATTGTGAAATTATTCGCTGTTTTCATCGATAGTAATTCTGTGTTAACCATAATTTTTTTCTAGTACTAAAAATTTCACGTTGTTTAATAAAAAAAAATGTATAAATTCGTCTGCTGCGACGCCACTGACAATCAGTAAACGATTCCAAGGTCCCCAACGATTGGCGAATTAAACGGATTCGTTTCTATTGCGCAACCGGAGAGACTTATGCGCGTCATTTTTTCATAAAAAAAAAGTTTATATCCGTCGCCGACCTTCGGCGATATAAATACGTGCCGCAAATCATTTTAAATGTCAAAGTCGAACGCCGTATGAATATGAACTACTCTATTAATAAAGGAGGCGAATTCGTTTAATTTTCGGGGAGATGCGACTTCAAAGCGATTTTACAACGGGCCGATAAAGACAGATTCGCGCTTTCAAAGAAATAATAACATAAACACGGGAATGCTTTCAAGTCGTAGCATTTTTAATTTCGGGGAAAAAAAACTGACGCAATCTTGCCGATTTTCGTGCGTGCGTGCGAGGCGTGTGACGTGAAAACGGAATATTAAAAAACAACCCCACCTGACGCTTTTTATGAGTCACGGCGTGGGAGGGGCCCGACTGTACCTGTGTGCAGGTACCGTGGACTGTAATTTACAACCGTGGGGTTACGCAATATTTAATATGTACCCCAGAGTTCACACAACATGTGCTCGAATTGGAGCCCGCCGCGTACTGCCGTTTCATAATCGCCCACATTTTTCTTAAACGGGTAGGCAATAAATAACGTTAAGTGAATATCGCCTTGGCTCGTTACGTATTATCACGATTTGAACAGTTTCTTTGCGACGAGAAGGAAAAACTATTAATCATGATTTATAACATCGAATAAAATTAATAACTATTATCACGATATCCACGTTTAATGGCAATGGCGTTAAGAAACGAACTGGCATCATTTTAACTAACCAACAATAAATGGAAGAATAAATAAAATAATAAAAACGTCTATGTGGACATGGCGACTAATCTCAAAATTAATTAATAGGTATTAATAAAAATGTTTATTTATTCATCGTATTGATGATTCAAATAAAAATCGTTCATGTCGAAGAAACGTTCGGCCAAACTATTGTACGCTACGTCACTGCATCCATCCGCATGTATGCAAAGCGATAATAAAATTACTATGTTAATGTGAATTGTATGTGACAACAAACAAGATAATAACGATAAAAATTGTATAGGAAACGAGGTTACTTACATTCCTGGTTATTTTATAATTATACGTATAAAACTAATAATAAAAAAAACGTATAATTACATGCTTCACATGACATATTTCGATATTACAACAATAAAAGTCACACCGTAATCAACGCTCCGACCGGATACATAAATTGTTGCAACCCACACAAATGAAACAGAATCGTATGGAAACGTTAAAAATTCAATCATATTTTAATGTAAATAAAAAATCTTATAGGCAGTTGCGATTTTTAGGAAAAAAAAATTCCCAACCCAACCCTCACGATGAATTTTCCACAGTGAATTTTTCGGGCACCAAGACAAGTTATTTGTAAAACAAATCTGTCGTTTATCAATCACGAACATTGTTTTAAATTATAGTACATTTTAATATATTTTTATTTACTTCAATAATACATTTTTAATATCGCCGTTCATCAAACACGAACAACTAAATGTCGCAAATGTTATTAACAATTCCATCTATCAATCTCAGGAGATTTTCGATCAAATAACAAAAGACACTTTGGGACACTGTTTTGACCAAAGAGGCATCCAGGAATCTTTTTATTAAATAATATTATTTTTCTAAAATCATCGCAATCTCATTTGTATGTTTTTGGAATTTTCTTTATACATCCAGTATAAGAAAGTAAAGGTTGATAAATGAAGACAACAACACTTTATTATTTTCAGTTATTCAAATGTAAAGATTTTTAACAATTTCATGATTTTCCTATAAATTTTCTAATTGGACAACAAATTTTCTAATTTGCCTCGATTGCCAATTTGTAATAATTATTTTCGAACCCTATTCTCTTCACTAGATTACCAGTGGGATAACACTGGTATGTTGTGTTTTTTTGGGTTTTTTAAGTTTTCTACTGAAGATGTATGTAAGTTATATAACACTCAATGTAGCAAACTAGATTTGAACCTATCGATTATAGCAATGAACAATAAGTCTAATGTGACAATTGTGCGAACTTGGTAAACCCCAACGGGTTATACGATGTATTTTTGCTTAATCTGTGTAAACCCAAAACAAAATTTATTTTATAGCTTGGGCAATCTATTTCTATGCTATGTTAAACATAAAAATCGTAACTTTAGCTACTGAGAAATTTCCGAGATGAATTTTATTTATTGCCCATCATCTGAAAAAAAATCTTCATCGACATTCAATTAAGGGGGGATCCTGCTTTAGAAGGCTCACAAAATTTTTTTTATTGCTCAAATCTATGCCTAATATATCTAAGAATATGTATAAAAAGTTATAGCGGCTAATTCGCAGTATTTTGAAAGATGCAGCACTAAACACAGTGAGGTGTCGAGCAAAAAATATACGAACGCACGAACGCTCGGACAAACGAAGCGCGCGCCCCTCCCCGCGGTAACATAACACCGAACTATGTATTGAAAGAAGTTCAATCGGTCGCTCGAAACAATAATATTTTGAGTTCGTAATAGCTATAGTAGGATTATAACGAGATATTCCGTAAGTAATCGACAATTAACATTTTTCCTGATCGTAAACTTTAGGGCGCGTTTTCTCGAGTTTTCGTTTTTACGATTTTTCTAAACTGGTGGGCGTGATTGCGAGAAAACTAGACAAGCAATCAAAACGAAACAAACTTTTGTTGGCTTCAGTAGCATTCTCTTTGATTTGAACTAAAAAGATTAATGAAAAAAAAATTCTAAACAACTTTTTTAGCAAGTTGAAATGATTTTCTCTTCCTGCAAAGAGCACATTTATTTTCAAACCTAAGAAAAATCTTGAATTTAAAAATTTTGGGGTTTTTTTAGTTCACCTAGAAGAAAATATATGAGAATTACAATTTTCTTTGGTTTTTTTTTGTTTCAGACAAAAATTACGAGCTACATCTTTCCCACCGATTGTAGACTGCAATTGAAAGGTGTTGCACAAATGTGCATAAAAATCGGTTCCGTTTAAATATTTTTTTCTCGAAATATTTTTTTCTTAATGCTCAAATATGCAATAAAATGCTCTAAAAAGTTCACTAGACTTGCTCATTTTTTTCTGTCCTAAAAAAATTCCCCCAAAAACGCTATTTTAAGGCCTCCTAAAGCAGGATCGCCCCTTAATCGCTTCCCGTTAAAACCCAAGTTTAAAGACCACATAATTAGGATACGACCAAATTAATTTCATTATTGTAACGAGCCGTTGCCGGACTGTTGTCTTGTTAGCGAGGCGAATACGAAAGTAATCTCTTCATCGCTCTACAACCGATTGCTAACTAACAACGGACACGCTAATTGCCAACGAACACATTTCATAATAACTCGTTATCGCCGCGCTTAACGACGAAAATAAACATGCGACAGACAAATCGTGCGCCCTAGCGACTTTTTCGTTTTATCTTCCTTCGGTGCGTTTCCTAGTCCGGGTGCCCGTCGATGAGAGCCAACCCGACCCGATAATGAAACGGGTCGCCCTGTGCGTAATGGCCCGAGATTTCCATCTGCAAGGGTCGGCCACACGTGTCGGTCTGCGTCGGACGGAGGTGCCTTTGACCTTTGCCGCGACAAGCGCACATAATTCATCGACTAACGGTGCCGCAATACCTTCACGAATATTAATATTAGATGCATTTCAAATGAGCCAAAACAAAGCCAATATAAAAAAAAATCTACGGTGTTAATTCCACCGTCGTTAAACGGACGCTAAACTGCCAACCTCACGACGGAGCAAAGCACACATCGTAACGTTAAGATAAATATTTTCGTGGCACGGAAATTTATTTCGGGGCCACTCCAGATGTGACGGATTCGAAAAAACGAAGAAAAAAAAAGTTTAAACGTTACAAACAATCCCACAGGTTTTTTGTTTGTTGAAGTTTCGAAGTGTTAAAACGTCTGCATACAATACAGAATGAAACAGGTGCACTCGCCTCCGAACAGATTTATGGCCCCGTTTGATGACAGACAGTGACCTGTCATTTTTATACGCCCACCACATACGCCAGAGACGTACGTGGGAGTTTTATTAATTCGAATATAATTAAGTCGAGTAAAATATGATATCCACGGAGTGGTTGCGATTCAATTTTCGTCCATGTTAATGCATTGAAAATAAACGACTAGAAGTTGTTTATGTGAACATGGTGGAGTTGGTGGTGTGCACTGAATTTTTCTTTGGAATTCGTAGACGAAGATATGGGTAATAAAAATAGTGTTTTGTATTGAAAAATTCGCCAATTACAAATTATAAAACTCAAACGAACCACATACGTGATTTACCACAACTCAAAACCACAATTTACTCAATTAAGAGCGCATAATTTAATTTTCAAACTCGCAACCCATGCACAGTCCCGACGTTCATCTAGATAACGGCTCAACTGCACGCACGCACGTTACACCGCCTATGAAGAAAAAACAAACAGAATTATCTAATTTAAAATACAAGTGATATTATTTATATAAGCGTGTTTAATTTACAAAAGAAAAACATCTCTCCATGTTGGTCTAACGGCGCCTTATAAACATTTTGTAAGAGGATGTTTACAAAAGACTCGTGATATGAATTATTTATGATCTTCATGAGCTACTTTTTCCACTCGGGATTATAATAATAATCGTGCGTGTACGCGGGGAACGTCGCCGACGCGCTCCTGCACCGGCCACGGATTTAATAATAACCCGAATTTTTCGGCGCGCCCACGCGGCACTTTTCGAACAACAATCGGGGATTAGAGCATCGCTTCGTGGAAACAAACGGCCGAAAAAAAATATATCCCGACCGCAATGTCACATTGGACGTTGTTTCTCGGTCGATTTGACGGCGCTGTGTACATGTGGCGCATGAGTAATGGCCAGATGAGTATCAATCCGTGAGTAAACAAGATTTCATTGCGATGGGAAATATACAAATGTACGTCGTTGAAGGACAGTGGGATATTTTTTTTGAAACTAGAGATGAAGACAAATGTGATTTCAAGGTAACTGAAATATTTTCATCGGTCGGGTTGACATCATTACTGAAGTCAGGAACAGTTAGAATATCAACGTCATAGAGGAAAAAAGACTTGTTCCTGGAAAATCGGACAATGTAACGCTTTTCAGTTTATTATGTTTCCTATTCTTTTTGGAGCATATTTATGAGTTGTATTAGATTGAGTTGGATTGGATTGGGTTGGGTTGGGTTGGGTTGTATTAGATTGGGTTGGGTTGTATTAGATTGGGTTAGGTTGGGTTGGGTTGGGTTGGATTTACTTAAGTTGGGTTGGCTTGGCATCATTATTAGTGTCAGGAACACTTAAAGAATTAACATCGTAGGGGAAGACTATTTGCTCCTGGAAAATCATATAATTTAACGCTTTTCCCTGAAGCTACCGCCAAACACTTTTTAGGTTTCATTTTTTTTTGTGGAGTATCATAATGTTTCTTAGGTTTTTCTTCAGATCTTTTTATTAATGACGTAATGGAGTCAGTTAAGTTCTCTTGCACACCTGACTCATTTCCTTCCCGTTGTGATGGTAGTCGTTCCAATATCGTTTTGTCATCTACCGTAATGAAACAAGACCTAATATTTTTTCGTGATTCAGTCGTTAAAATGAGTTGTTTTCTACCAGGCCCTTTCTTACATACAACTAACATGTTTCTCCAAAGGTGTCCTGGAGGCTTAAAAAATGATGTATCTAGATGGGTCGGATGGGTGGAATTGTCAGCCAAAAATAAATCTAGTTATGCTCTTCATACCGTTCAATCGCCTCCCCTTAATTAAAAATAAATATGTAAATATTTTTCGTCCAGAAAGGCTTCTTAAATCAAGTATGTCTATAGTTGCAAGCCAGTCCTCAAAGGCAACATAATCGTGCCATGCAGATCTAACGACAACCAGGAAAACTCTCCCTTAGTCCAGGTGGGGTATAAATGAATGATTTTAGACACGAAGCATGGTTACAGAAGCAGCATACTATATAGACGTCCTTTAATGGTACTTGCAACCGCGTTGCAGATGATCTTCGGTTCCCTGCATCAACAAATTAACTAGACGTCGCTGGAAGGCACACCATCTAATGGTATTTTAAGATTCTCACAATTTCTTTAAATTATCTTTAGGAGGACACTTGCTCTCGACTTCTGTATATCACATACGATGTTCGATTTAAGGATGATTTAGCGCAGTCCATTCCTGGGAAATTGTCCATCAACATAAGATTTTACTATCATGACCTCAAAATCAACTTCTGAACGAGCATTGAGGGGTAATGCAGTTTTTCTTGTTTATTTTGCTAAGACAAGAGTTGCAACGTGAACAAGAATTACACCACAGGAAAGCGAAGACAAGACAAGGATTGCAAGACGATGGGACATAGGCAAAATCATCTGCTGACGTCGGTGTAATCACCTTTAACTTAATGAAAACCCTATACCTACTCCTGTGTCGAGTACTGGAATAGTGTATTACAATAGACAGCTTTGGAATTTTTGCTTTGGAATTCACAACATGGGGACAGATGATGCCTGCAATGTTTATTATTTTAAATTGGACCAAAATATCAGAAATGCAGAAATGGTGTAACCCACTTTTTTTCCAATAATATTAACTTAATAAATACAAAAATACTGAAGATTGCAAATTTGGAACTTCTTTTTATAAATTAAAAATAAAACAATTAAAATAACGTTCTGTAGCAAATTTAAAATCCCAATTCCCTCCTAATTAAATAGTTTGGGATTGCACCACTTTTGCGTTGATGGCCTCATTCGATAACCTTGTTTAAGTTACAAACAATAATTCAAAATTACCTTCTCGTATATTTGACGATTCTGATTCGCCCATATTTTTAAATTTACAAATAATATTAGCTAGGTTTTTTTCTTTAGAAAAATCTATGCTTGTATTTGCTTTAGTTACTGACTTTAACTTTAATGTCCATTATGAAAACCACCATCAATGACGTTGCATTCATTATATAATAAATCAATTTTTATAAAGTACAGCTTAACATGTGCCCTAGTTTCCTTTGCATATTTCAGTGATTAATTGTTCCTTGTGCTGGCGCAACGGGGCGTGAATTTTAACAAAAAGTATGTCATAAAACGGCGGCACAAATACTCATTGTTCGATGATAGCTCCCAATGAGTAATAAAATTATCCGGCGAAATGGAAAGCAGTAAAATGAAGCATATAAAACCGTTTAATGAGCCGACCTCTGTTATTTATGGCTTGGTGGCCTTTACGACTTATATGCCCTAATTGTTCACAGCCTCCGCAGTAGTAAACTATGTACATATTATTTCAAATTACATTTCGACATGTCTTTACACAACCCAAAAAAAATTCTACGCCACTTTTCGCCCACAGCAAACAACCCCTAACGAACACCACAGCGCCAGGACACGATAGATAAATAAACCCCACCGAAACTATTTGTTCACAATCCACTCAACGAACCGTTTTCCCGACCTTAAGGAACGTGAGGAGTCAATTACCGTCCACGTGAAACAATCCAAACAACTTCCGAAATTGAACGGCGATATAAGGCGGAAAGGAAAACAGGGGGGCGCGGAAGACGCGGTCAATTTCGTCGGCCGCCGCGACGACCCCAATCAACGGAACGAAGTCGGAGGGAAGCAAAATCTTCGACACGGCTTCGTACACGTCCTAAATGAGACGTTTGTTTTCGACATTATTCGGGCGAAGGGATTTCCCACGACGCCCCAAAACACCGATCCTTTCGCCGGGCGAACTCGGCGATTCAATTCCATTTGCAAGGCAAGTCGGATCGTTCAGTTTATTGCGGTGAGTGTACGAAAATATATTGCAGTCGAAATCGGTAAATTTTGCGTCATAAGATTTAGTTGGAAAAATATCAAGAAAATATAGTCGTCGACTACCACTGACTGTTACAACGATAATAACAATAATAGTTTTGTTTAGCCACAAGTGTACAAGAAATTATTTAATTGATGGGAAATAATCACAGAGACAATGATAACGTGAAATTCAGATTCAGAACCTACATCGTTTCCGACAGTTCAGCAAACTAAAAAAAATCATATTAGTCAATTTCATTTTCAGACGTCTGGGCGATCGCCGTCAAAAATAAAAACCATCTTTGTTCGAAACGCAATTAAGACGTTTCGTGTTGCGGGCGTTCGGTGTTGAGCGATTAAATGCGCCGGGCGCGTTCGCTCTTAAAAGTAACGAGCAACGCTTTGTGGAGCGGGAACGAATGGGATCGTTTAAAAAAGCCACAATGTATGTGTATGCACATGACGTGGCCGCGGTAATAAATAGCGCATATTCGAGCTAAGAAGGCAATAACACACAAAGCGAGCGAGTGCGCCTGGGTTTGATCAATAGCGCATGACGCATTTGTGTGTGTACAGTCCCATTAAAAATGTTTATAAATAGCCGAGCTAATCTCGGGGAATTACGAGACGTTTATTTGCCGCCCGTGATGAATTGCACAAGTCAATAATGTGATGATTGACGAAGGCGACGACAATTCGCAGGTGTTTTACGCCCAGGTTGCGTAACAATTTTAATCCATTTATTTTGAAGATCGTGTCAATTTAACAACACAAGTCAACATTGAATACGTACCACACCGAGTGTATCCAATTTGGTTGTTCATTTTAAATAAACAGTGATATTTTGTCACAGAATTTTGATGCTAGATTCCCAATTATAAAAATTAAAGGTAAGACGAACCGAACGTAATGTCAACGGCGCATTTGAAAGAAAATTGACAAGCATCGGTGTATGAACGTAAAAGATAAAGTGAAGTGTAAATACAAGTGCTTAAATTTTAATCATTTCACCAGACAAACTGGCGGTAAGAATTATGGGATACCAATAAATTTCATATAAAGACTCGATTTAAATTGCAAAAAAAATCAAAAGCTTACGTAACGACGTGCTAAAAATATTCTCTTAATCGGAAACCTGTCTCAACTAAGTTCGCGTTTGATCGCCGCTTCTCATAACAGATTCTTTTGAAATAACCGCATCATAATCGAAGTATGAAAACAGATTAATTCGCGCCACCTTGTTTTTTTTTATATATATAAATTGTGCTGCATGTTTCATACGCAGGTTGTTAAACGAGAATG
The DNA here is from genome assembly GCA_959613385.1 of Geotrupes spiniger. Classification (NCBI taxonomy): domain Eukaryota; kingdom Metazoa; phylum Arthropoda; class Insecta; order Coleoptera; family Geotrupidae; genus Geotrupes; species Geotrupes spiniger. The sequence goes on along the minus strand of OY390737.1, from coordinate 521,398 downwards.
GAAGCGATTCGTACCATCGAAGATCAAGATATTCGTTTTTTTTTCTTGCACGGCCGTATGGCTGAATCGCCCTTGTTTCGCGCTACGCATCGAATTAAGTGTCCACTTAGCGTCGCCTAATGACGCATTCTTTCTTTTCGATCCGGCGAAAAAAAACCCGCAACGCTTTTCAGTACCGTGCCGGGTTAGTAATGGTTTCCTTTCCTCCTATAAATGAAGTAATTACGTGCGATTAATGCAAAAATATGTGACGTTTGTGGAAACATAAACATAACGCGATCGTGCAAACGGCATTTAGCGGCGAGATCGGCGAGCCGAGATCATGGCGCAACGAGCACGGATCGGCTATGAATGCCATTTCCAAGTAACGCATTTCACCATTTACCGGCCATTATCCGGCTGTCAGTTTTGCTCTCTCTCAACATCCGATATATCGATCTTATAAGGAGTTTTATGCGTTTGCGCTATTAGTTCTCCGGTGCAATTTACAATCCTTTTGTTTTGTTTACGTGCCTGTGCGCTCGAGAACCGCTCTTCGGGCCCCTCGCCCCGCCGCGATCCTCGCGCTGGTACGGTTGCCGTTCTGTGTCGCGCTTCGGTAAATCAAATTGTAATTTATTGCGATATGCGCGACTCGTTGTTGCGCCATAAATCCGCTGCATTTGGCGCAAAAGCATTTTCTTCTTCTTCTTCTCGTCTTTCCCAATTGATCGCTTAATTATGCCGATCATTAGAAACAATTAATGCTCTGCCATTTGTAGAAGATAATTGTCTTTGCGTTTATCGCGTAGCTACCAAAACCCATTAATTTTGTGACGTGTCGCTGCTTAAAGCGTTCCCCGTAAATAGATATTAATTCTGGGCGAGATCTCGAATATGCAAAGGTTGCACGAGAATACCATTGTTGATGCAATCTTAATCAAAAATACGTCAACATTCGTGGAACCCAACGTGCAGACAAATTTTTTACACTCAAAATATTTGTACCATAAAAATCGTAATGCAGGCTATGTGGCGAATGGGCTGTGGTCTATCTGTCAACGCTTACTCAACCGTCGGCAATCAATACAGCTTTGTTGATGACAACTATTTCGTCCTATATGGACTCATGAGACCACCACAGTTGCATGCGCTGAAGCGACATCAAGTCATGGGTTTTGAAATGAAATAAAAACAAAACTGTGCACTTTTTTCTATACCTACACGTTCCAAAAGTATTACAATTAAAAAAAAAAACATCATCATCATCATCAAAACTGGCAACGAGGTAATGTACACATTTTTATTTGACGTTTCATTTTTTTATTTGCACTAAAAACAGCATCTTCAATAAATGTGCAATGATTAACACAATTGCGATGAGCTCGCGAACAGGTACACCGTTGGAGCTGACATTTTGCATTAACATAGCTGGAACGTCAACATCACATCACGTATAACAATGACCTGAATATTGAAACAAATTAACGATTTGCTTTCTCGCATACACATGCGCCGATTGAACTGAAATTTTGCATCCACATAGCTGGAACATCAACATCACACATCACCTATAAGAACGACCTGGATATTGAAACAAAAGAGCGACGCGCTTTCTCGCAAACATATGCACCGATTGAGCCGAAATTGCATCGACGTAGCTGGGAAATCGACGTCACATATCCCCTATGAAAATTATCTACATATTGAAACAAAACTGTGGCTGAAATTTTGCCAGAACACGCATTTAACACATAGCTCATAAATATATTAACCTGGACTTTTGCATCGACATAGCTGGGAAATTGTTGTAAAGTTGTGTGATAATCTGTGCATTGATTAAGTTGAGATTTTGTTACGTTGGGTTGGGTTGGGTTGGGTTGGGACACGCATTTCGTAACTTTAAAAACGCGTCCGCCATCTTGAAATACGGTGCCTGGTTTCCGTCTCACAAAAAGATTGGACGACTTAAGCTGAAATTATGCTGAAACACTTTTGCATCGACATAGCAGAAATACTGACTTCATACACAGCCAACAAAAATTAATCGATAGTTTTGAGAACTAAACGAAATGACTTAAACAGTCATAAAGCATAAAACGCGACACAAAACAGCAACATAAATAGACCTAAAGAAAAATGGCAACATTTTTCTTTAATTCAGATATTAAAGCAGGATCATAATTTGTAATGGAGAACTGATGGGTTGGTTAAAAAACTAACCGGCGTTACGAAATGTCACACTTTTCGCGCCTGGTGATGAAATAGCTATTTATGCAACCAGTTCAGTCGGCTAAAGAACGAAGCGAGTAGCTCATAATAAACACTCCAGGCTACGGCCCTGCATGCAGTTGGTTAGAAAACGACGTTACTATACAGTTCCAATGAATTTTATTTACTTTTAATTTTTCGATTGTTAAGTCTAACACAATGGCAGACCAAAATTTATTTGTTCGTCGTATCGTGAAGCAACCACTTTCGGTAAATTTTTTGAATTCAACTTCAGACATCTTATTCGATAATTGCACCATATGTTAGAACGTAGCTACTATCGATTTAATTTTTAAAAAAATTATACAAAAACATAGAAAATGTTATGCTCTATAACTTTGATCATCACATTTTTTTTCGTATTTTCACTACATATACTGACGATTAGTAGTACACCCAACGTACGCGATTTTTATTAAAATTTTACGCCTTTCTGTCATTTTAGCATTGGCTCAATGTTCGTTTTTTTACTAACGCACAGTGTGTTTCTCAAATATCTAACGTTTTATCGATCGTAAAAATTTCGGCTCGCCGTTTCGGGTAACGTGACAAGTTTGAGCGAGGACGACAGTAAATTTCGTTGCTTATACGACGGTGGGAACGATAAAAAGGCACGATTTTAAAGGCAACAAAATACCCCATGTTGTAAATATGCGGTGTAAAAGATCCAAGAATACGTAAATTGTGTGTTTTGCTGGTGCGACGAAATTTGATTTAACTCGTGTTGGTGACTGTGTTGTATTTGTTTATAAGTCGCGCTGCACTGGTTGACGAGAGACTTTGAACTAATTTACTTATTTATTGGTTAATCTTTTGATTGGCGTGTTCTTAACATCATAGCAAGTCGACGATGTTGTTTATGAGAGGACATCGTCCATGTGGACCAAGGTTTCTGCGATTACGCATTATTTTATGCGTAAACCGATTATGCGCGCACCTTGCATTCACTATGTGTTATGTGTGGAAGTGTGATGTTTCCTACTGTGGTCGGGGTGAACCTTTCATATCGAGTTAGCTTTTTTAACTTAACTCGACTGGGTTGGAGATGTCTGCTTGCGTTTTAGATAGTTCGCGTAAATTTATGGCGGTATAGATACAGCCTACTTTTCCGTCTTAAAAAATAAGAAATCGTCGAAGTGACTTAGACATTAGACGTGAACCACGACCGTAATTCGCGCTTTCGTGGCTTGACAGTCACGAAGACTCATGGGCGATATCAAAAATGTTTTTCACTTTGCTTAACGCAAGACTTGTGATCAACATTTCGAAGAATTTATTTTTGCTCACATGATGACGTACAGAACTGCATAAATATGATTACAAATCGATGTACATGAAATATTATTTTTATTTGCTTATCTCATTTCACATGATTCGCTATGATATTAATGTTATTAGATATTAGGAAGGGCTGTCATGATTGATGAGTGCACTTTTAACTGTCTGGATTTAAAATAAGTACAAATATAGAGATAAAAAAAATTAATACTCGAGCGTGATTAGGGGTGGTACTTGATATTGACATTTGTTGTCGATAATCTCACAATAGTAAATAAAATGAAATAACGCGAACCGTATTTGTAAATTCAACCTTTTTGTAGTTCGTTGCATTTTGTAATGCATAATTAACATCATCATGGCTTTTATAATAAAACGTTTCGCTATCTTCAGATGCAAATGAATTAAAAACCCAAACCCGACTTATAAATGGTCGTGACTTTGTGCGTTTCCTCCAACGAATCGCAAACACCATTAGTGCGATTCGTTGGCAGATTTTTATCGCACGACCGAGTATTAACTATTAATACACATGACTCATGACCTAAGGTCCTTATCGTACATCAAACAATTTTTAACCGCGTGTCACCATTTTCGTATGATGAATACATTACGTCCGGCCGTTCGGGCGCGGGGTGTCGGCCGAGTTCGTGACAAAGACCCCTCGCCGGCTAAACACGCGTTTTATTTGCACGCAACTGTGCGTAAAACACACGCCACAATGTACGCTTATCTAATTCTTAGTGGACGTTAACGTATCGGAATAATTTCGTTGTGGATTTTTTTTTGCCTCGGCGAAAAGGTCATTTACGCGACGATGTGGTGGTAAATAATAAAATTACGGTGTTTACGGGTGTTTACAGGTCGATTTTTTCATAGAAATAATTGGCAGTAAAATTTTAAGCAATTTTTGATATAAAAAAAAGACTGTGCTCGAGATAAATATTCATGTACACTTGGTACGATCAACCAGGCCAACAGCTAAGTATAAGAAAGTCCAGTGCAGGTCTACATATCTTCTTTTTGTTTTCAAAACATGCATCCTCACGGCGCCAGTAGATTTGTTGCATTAAGTCAACATTACCGATACTTACGACATTGGAGGAGATTCCTGAAAATGCACACAAACATCAATTTTGAGCTAAAAATAGAACCCATTTAATTTCACGTATTTCGTTATCGCTAACGCCGCCGTCGCGGACACGTCCAACGCGATCTGTTCCACTTAATCAGTTTAGACGAAAACGGCCGCGAATCGATTCGGTTCGAGATCTGCGCCAATTACGTCGGGGACCAGTCGAGGAAGCGTTTTCGTTTTCTTATTTATCGTGCGCGATTGCACAATGCGCGAGCGCGCGCGCGTTTATATCTCAACCGCGCGTTCGCTATGATTGATGATGGGAAACATTGCCATTTCAGCGCTGGATATATTTAGAAAACGATACACTTTCATTTCCTGAATGTCGTAATTGTCTAGAAATGCGCCTGTTTTAGCGGACAAAAGGCCGCACTGCCGGCGCGGAATTTCTCGAAACGATATCGTCCGAGAGATTAAAACGCTCGAGGAAACCGCAATTTTTTAACTCTTTTGTGCGCGCGAGATTTGTTTCCGTCGTTTTGTGTGTGCGTACGTCTCGATGATGAATGATGTTATGTTTTTAGTGCTGCGTAAAATATATTAATATTATGTAGAAAATAAAATGGTCCATACTCACGCTCGTGTAATTTAAAAAAATGTTAAAGTGCACTCATCAATTATGACAGCCCTTCCTAATATTTAATGACATTAACATCATAGCAGATCATGTGAAATGAGATGAGCAACAAATAAAAACGTATGGGCTATAATCACGTCAGGCGAACCCTATACGATACATTACTACATTATTACAATACTAATGCCCAGTATCAGTTCCATTGAACAGTTGTCTAATGTTACGAACATCTTATCTTAAGCCTGAAAATAGCTCCGCTTAATTGCCACTTAACCTAAAAAATCGGTGTAATTGTCAATCGATATTTGTATTTACGCTATGGCTCTGTTTGATGATTTTGGATTTTGGAGTTTTTGAAATAGTTACCTAGCGAGTTAAAAATTCATACGAATAGAAAACGAAAGGATGGGCAACTTTTCTATAAACGTGGAGGTCGTATCGGATGCAAATGCTGCTTGGATATATTTGAACCATGCAGATTATTCCCGAAAGGTCGTCGCCTCTGGGTTCATTTTTGGTAGAAAGAAAAGGCTTTGATTTCTTACTAACTGGGTTACCTTGTAATCACCCCAGTTAATATTATTGCTTTAGTTATGTTCAGTGGTCAACTATAACCCAGCAAAAGTTGTTAATTCAATCTTAATAGAAAATATCACAAAGTATAAAGTGTCTGTAAACTCTCATCGTCATATTGGACGAACAGCAAACATAGGGGATGCTTACTTCACTGTACAAAGGAGATATCCTGTTTTATTTATGTGGCATTTTCGGTTGACTTACCCAGTCAGCTGACTTACAAACCCCAACCCAAACCACCAGATGTTTTGAAAAGTGCAATTTCAACAATGCACTCTGAGCATTTTTTTTTTATTTTTTATTTTCATAGGCTTTTCAGTCAGCAAATCGGACTACTATCTTGCGAGACAACGCTACAGAATTCTTTGTGATTTCGTCTCACGTCGGTGCCTTCTCTCATCTCATCCTACCATTGTTGCATTTATTTTTTACCACTGATTTAAATCTGTTACCAATGTCGGCAACAGTATAATTAGCACTGCGTTACCTCTTCTGACCCTCAATCATTTCGTAAACATTGTCAAGAACCAAGTAATTCATGTAACACAGTGCAGTTCAATCAATGTTACCTTAGAACACGAAACTGCACCACAGAGTTACTACTGTTTGCTATGTCGTCAAATTTACTCTACACTTTGTTAACTAGTCCTTAAGCCAACACTTAAAAAACAGATCATCAACCCAAGTCAAATCAACGTAGTCCTACGTAACCCAACATGGTAAAAGAAAGTAGCATAACATTTCTGAAGCATTTTCCCCTGTGCTTAAAATTCGACTTCGTTGTTCATTATAATTTTCTTCTTTTTAATTCATTCTCGATTTTTGTTCGTTTCAGCTTCCGAGTTTTCCACACAGTGTTCATTTGCAACTATATTTGCTGGGTTGGGTTGGATCGCGCTGGGTTGGTTAAGGTTTAACTTCGTTGTTTATTTTTTCTTTTTTAGTTTTCTTTATTTTTTGTTTACTCCATTTTCTGAATCTTCCACACAGTGTTCATTTGCAACTATATTTGCTGGCTTCTGTTGAATTGACTTGGGTTGGATTGGCAATGAATCCTTAGATGGATATTTTTGTTTTGTTTTTTTACTTGACAATGTTTGTGTTTTCCGCTTTCAAAATGTCTTTAGTAATGAATCTCAATGAAACTGATTTAATGTATTTTTAAACGTTCTGGTGCTTATGCCCGTATTTAGACTGTTGCGAGCTGCTTTAAAAATTTACCCAAGAGCTCTTATTTTTTACATTAAAAAAAGTTTAAAAAACGTACGCTTCCGAGTCCATTTTCACATTTTGGGATTTTTTTTAAGTATAAAGTTCAAATGTCGGACTGCATAGTCCACGTTTTCGAAGGAAGCACAACGTCACGAAAAGCTCATATCGACTGTACAGTGTCTAGAGCTTTACAGTCGTCACATTTTTGCCGTTACAAGGTGCAGGGTAGAGAAATTATTTGTTCAAAATTAACGTGAAACTTTGAGCGTTCATTGTTAAATAAAAAAATAAAGTTTAAAGTCGGTGCGGTGAATTAATTAATATTTATAAAAATATTACATAGGCTGGAACGTTTGAATTAATGTATTTAAATTAATATAAATCCTGTGAATCCTTAGTAGACCTAACCAAATTATGGAGCATCTTACGGTTAGCTCTGTAGACCTTATATGAGCAGCTGGTGAGGTCCAATACGCGAAATAGAATAGAGTTACGACCGATCGTAATATATTTCTTACCAACGAACTCGACGACGAATCAGAATTATCAAAAAGAAATCTCAATAACGATTTCATATCTCGTTCAAATCTCTTCCAATTTATAGGACAGCGTGACCGCTTCCCGAGTTAAATTCACACACATATCATTACTTGCTGTAATTGCAGGTATTAACCATACTTTCAAACCGTACGCAAGCGGGTCTAATTACACGTTTTCACCTGATCCATAAGCGCCGAACAATCCCCGGTTAATTACGTCCTCCCAGCGGCCGTCCAGCCCGTCGAATTTCCGGCGCGGATGGCGATAAACGACCGTGCCTGGAACAACGTCGACGGCGTCGCGTCGCCAAGACGGGAAGATCAATTAGGCCCCGGTTAGGTGTGGCGGTGGAGTCATTCGCTCCCCGGCGGCGGCGGTATGTTATCGATTCGCCGGCCAACTACCACCGCGCGAAGGGAAAAACCCCGCTCCGTCTAAAAGTTCAACTCCTACGGACGACCGTCGTTCCGCGGGTTGACTGAACTTTACCGCGGCGCGCTAAATCCGCGATCCGCGATCGCTATCGAAGGACATTAGCGCTACACCGTCTTGACTTTCGATCGCAGATAGGCGAATTAATTGTCGTCGCCGGGACATGGTCGTGAAAGTGCGCGCATTTTTCGAATCGCGAAGACGAGCCGGTCGGTTTTGATTCATCGCGTTAAAGGTCGAATGAAATATCCGCGTGCTGGTTTAACGATGTTATTGAACCGCGCATTGTGACAGCTTTAATTGGTTTAGAAAGTTGAATTTTTATGCGTTTATTATTTCTGTTCTATGAGTGTAATAGGAGTTGTTGTACGACAGGATTTATTATTGAGAAGTACGTAGGAAAAATAATAAATAAAATTTGTCGATGGTCAAAAAATTGCACCATCGTACTAACATATTATCGTGAAAGCTGAATATTGGGAATTAACTTCAAAGAAGATCACAATCGATCTTAAATTAACCAATAGCTGTTATCCCAAATATTCGGACACATAGATAAATAAAAAAAAATACAATGTTCTGTAACGGACTGAAATTTTTGTTGGCGGTTCTATTCATGTAGCGGGCGAACAGCTGTTTTGTGAAATGCGTTTTAACTTCGAAGGTCACGTCAACCGAGCTGAAGTCTTTAAATAGAAATCTTTCGTGCGCCGCAACTTCAGGAAACATACAAATTTTAACCTTGAATCCGGTGCTAATCGCAAGGCATTGTTATCTAGAACAGCAGGACATCGTCCCGCCAACATACTTCGTCTTTTACGGCCACCTTTGCGCAAAATTGAAGGGTACGCACGTTAACGAACGTTTGCAAAATAATTTGAAATGAAAAAATATTTTCCAATAATGAATTATTTTCAGCTTCTCGTCATTAAGTCCCTTCGAAATGTGACTAACAGGAAACAAGGCGCCGTCGAAGAAGCCTTCTTTCGACCGTGCGTGCCCCCACGAAATTCGAAACCGACACCAGACGTCGTAGGTAAACGCACCACCACTCGCAGAGAGACGTGCGTCAAACCGTAGACGGCGCCATCGGCCGAAACCACACATACGTGATGGACCGCAAAAATGTTAAGTGTTGCAGAAAAATATCCCGACTCGCCGTGTACACCGGAGAGAGAGACGAAACGCCCTTTTTCTAGAAAAAAGTCACATGTGTGTGCATTCATTTCACTGAATTAATTACGCTCCGCGCCGGCCGACGAATCGGCTTCGTAATATCTGGCGTGTTCCGAACGCAGCGAGAGAGCGAGAGAGAGAGAACCGACGGAGAGGGAAAAAAATCAAAAACTAGTCTGTACGAGTCTTATTTATTGGAGACGTTTAACCGAATAAGGGAAGACCGGTACTCGGTGTCGGAGCGAATTCTTCGGCGCGAGAACTAGTCCCGTGTACGCTCTCTTCGATTTTTACCCAAACTCTCCCTCTGTCTCTCCGTCAGTCTCTGTCTTTGTACTTGCAGGGTTACGACGATTCCGAAAACTCTGTTGGAATATCTGTTATTATGTCGTCTGTGGTCTGTGAGAACTGGCAGGCAGCGTTAACATCGGTTATATAATTTAAAATTCCTTAATAATGAATGTTTTTTGTCTGTTTTTTTTTTTAATTTAACTTAATAAGTGCAATCCAAGCATGGAATAATATACTTAGAACTACAGCAATTACTTTATAATCTTAAATAGTAGTAAGAAATGATTTTCAAAATTTGTGAAAATGCAGCAACACAATTAAAATACTCAAAATGAATATGACTTTTTTGGAAAAATGTTCGCCATTTCGCGAAAAATCGTAATTTTGAAAAAGTGAACGATCAGGACCTTGCTGACATAACAACGATCATTGTTGAATTTTTTTATTTCCGATTACCAGGGTTGGGTCGGAAATAAAAAATCCTGCATACCATTTGACCCTTTAGACAGAGGCGCTGTCAAAGCAATCTCCAGGTCTTGGGAGTCAACATTGACATTTACAAAAAATCATGTGCGATGTTCAATCGATGTACAATAACACGAAAAAAGTTTCGCATCGAAATCTTCTCTAGTTTTTTTACGATAAATTCTTGAAAATTAGCCTACAAGGTCTAAGTCCCCCTTAATGTATGTAAATTTAAAATCCTTAAATAATTAACTCTGCGACCATTCAAATTATTCCAGTTACTGGTCCTTATAAATATTTACCAACAAAATAAATTTATTTTGAAGCCAGTTTTAAATTCAGAAAATATCTCATTGTAAAGACCGAACTACAAAATTTTAGGCTGAGGGAACCTTTTTTTATTTTAAATTTTCAACACGAATTAAAAAAATGTAAATTGGAGACTACAGCTGCAAAAATAAAATAAATTTTCCCCTTACCATCTGTTGCGAGGTAAGCGGGATATTTATTTCATTTTAAACAAAAAAAGATTGATTTTAGGTCCAACTCTTATGGAAAACGATGCGTTGCTCAATGTATTAACTTACATCACAATCACAATATCGCGTCTCAGTGAGAATTTTAAATATACTTTGCATGTGATATTAAATTTTGTTAACTAAAGATAATTTTAATCAACTAAAAAAAATACTACAATAACCACCAGTACTAATATGCGTAGTATTTATTACATTGAATTGACATAAGCCTACGAATAACGGCACCTCAGGCGACTAAATCACCGAAATCTTTCAAGGCCAAACATTATCTGTAACCAAATACACTGCGATTGTCACGCACTCGAAACTTACATCGAGCACCCTATGAACGATCAAAATACGTACTGCATTTTTCTTATAACCTAACATATTAATTGTTGCAATAAAATTCCTATATTTTTCCAACACCCGAGCATATGTTATATTGCGTACATGTACATTTGAATCTCCGTTGTAATCGCCCGGTTCCGACAAAGCACGATAAAAAAAAAATCACTCACCTTCGATGGACGAACCGCCGTCATCCGCCGCCGAAGACTCCCAGTCCATCCAAAACGCACTCGCACTAATAATCGCACCGAAAACCGCCCCGAAAAGTGCAATTTTTCGCGAAAAACGCGACAAATTGTACGAACGATCGAACGCGTCCATTACTGCGAAGAACTGTCGTTTTTTTTTTGGTCGTTACGTCACGTCATCGGCAATTCGATCCTGATAATTTACGCATGGAGACAACGTTGCGAATATGGGTGGGAGCGAGACAGTAAAGATCCGATCGGATGAAAAGAGCAAGGTGCACATTGCGATTTTTAATTGGGCTACGATTAGGTGGCTTTTACTTAAACCATTGTTGCCAACACGATGAAACTTTAAACTTAAGATTTGCATATAACGAAAAGTAAAATTGCCCAAACATATAAAATAAAAATAGGGGTCCCTCCCCTATTGTTCATTAGAATAACGATGTGGCATAAATCAATATGGAAAAAACACAACCGTCAAAGGAATGAAATGTAAATGTGCCAATAAATTCACCAAAATTTAATTTTTCATTCACCATCATCATTAACTATTACCTAATCTACTAATTGCTATGCACTTTTATGCCTCCCCTTAACGAAATTTCATTTCATTTCATAACACCCCCCAATAACAACCCCGTCCAAACGAATATTTAAACGTAACGCTGGAATAAATTAAACACATTTCCAGATAAGCGTCTGCATAAAACTGGAACACGGGCTAAACATCGCCGTAACTCGGTCGTAAAACAGGCCCTTTGTTGTTGCTCGCCGGCTTTCTTTACACTCGTTACGTGTTACGTTTGATACGAACGACCTAATGGTTTATAATTTAATATTACGGTGGCGCGATAAGCAACGCCGACGCTCCAAGTTATTTTTCGTTCGTGGAAGTGCCCGAGAAACTTACGCTCGACGGCCACAGCCAACCCACCCCTTCTGAAGATAAACAGCAAAACTTTTCGCGTAATTCAAGACAAACGAACAAATGTTGAATTATTAACGATCTCGACTACGTTCGTAAATGGGTTGAGCCCACGCAGACACACACCTCGTTAATTAGATATGGTTTGATTAATGGCCGGACAGAATTACAAAGTAAATTTGATTTGCAGAGCGAAGTTTCTTCACTTTTTTATTTTTATTTTATTTTGTTATATTTCTCTATGCACATAAACTATTGAAATTCGTGATATAACTGGTGTTTCTTAAATTTGGCATCAAAGCTGGCCGTGAATGCTTAACTGTGAACGAACCGTCATTATTAATTTGACATCTTAACCTATGTCTAACCTAACTTTTAATTGTCAAAAGTTATTACTTAAGTGACGTTTGAGTGTACGTGCAAAATTGTGGTTCGTTCGCAGTTAAACATTCATTCACGCCAAATTAAAAAAAAAAAAACACCCGATACTTGTTCTGCGAAATTTGTGCAATTAAAATAATTTAGGAATCACGAGACACGTTAAAAATGTACACCTCGGTCGTTACGCAAACGCTCGGAGTCATCTGTGCCCGATCCCGTTCCGACGAACTGGTCCGAAAAATAAATATTTATCTTCTCGGATGAGTTTCGGAGACGCTGAGGTAATTACGCACCGTAATCTTTTATTCATGGCCCGGCCTGTCGATCCGGTCGTCCCGTCTTTCCCGTCGCCGAAGGAAGGGTTGGAAATACCAGTTCGGCGTTTCGAGCACTTATGCAACCGAACGAGATCGTGTAGCCAATGTGCTCTGCAAGCTACTCCAAACCACTCGGGGCATAATGGGGCGTAGAATTTGTTTGAACGTAACAGTCCGGAACTCCGGTTTGGAACTTTGTTCGTCGGGACGGCGATAAAAACCTAGCTTTTGGTCTGAGATTGCCGATTTGAGTAAACAACGAAGATTGCAATTTAAATAAACGCAAATTTTTAATTGAATTATAAACATTGCTTTGCTTAAATAATAACCAGTTAGTTAGACTAAAGTAATATCCACGAACGATGAATTAGTGAGATTCATGAGAGCCATATTCCTCAAACTGTAAGACTGATACTTCATCATTAAGTGCCTTTCATATTTTACATGCACTTAGTTTCATCAAAGATGTGCTAATTAAAAATGCAAACCAATAACAACGAGAATTCGCATAAACATAAACCCTTCAATTTACTATAAATTTGGAGCTTCCTTGGAATTATTCCTACGGAATAAATAATCCGAATGCCAGGCGAGACTTCGCTTCGCTTTTCCGGTCCAGCGCCGTGAATCAACCCGAAACGACTCGGCGACGCGCGACCCATTGATTCGAAAATTGGCACCGGTCCTAAACCGCAATAATTAGATCCGGTCCGATACCGCGCTCGGCGACCCTCGAACGCTTTTGTCGATCGCGGGCCCGAACTGCGGAATTGTCTTTCGATTAACGCGCGGAATAATTGAATGCCGGGTCGCGCCGAGGATAACCAATTGAACGCGCCACGGGTGGTTGCGAGTTATGCGGGATCGGCGTCTTCCTCTTCCTTCACCTAAATTAGCCGCCGAACTAATTAGATAACCTCGGAGCATAGGGGCGAGCGCGACGCGGATTAATTCGCTTAAACAAACGTATAGGCGCCAATTTAACTTGTGAATTAGAATCGAAGAAACCTCCCCGACAATAGCTCTCGAGTTTGTCAAAGGCAGCGAAATATACGCAATTAATGAATAGGTTGCTATTTCGTGACGCCGTTCATCAAACAAACGAAACATGAACTGCGCACATTATAATTGTGTTCAAAGTACTTCAGCAATGATGCAAAAAAAATTTCAGAAGGGTAAACATGTAGGGCGTTAATCCTTGTAAATTTTCAGCAGCAAAATTCCAAAAAAATTGCTGGTGCGATCTTCACCCTTGGTACGACGAAGCTAAATTTAAAGATTACGCAATCTCAAAATCGCGATCAGAATAAAAATTACCTAATTTCTAACGTTCTTTTTTCTTGTAAATAACAATTTGCGACGATCCATCCATTGTTGCGAGAATATTTTTAACGCCACACAGTTTCGTCAAACCTCTTCAAAACTTTCTTCATCTACCTCTTACAGCCGTAATAATCACATTGTCCCGTTCGGCGGTTGTAAATTTCGTACGCCCAATTTACAAAGCGTCGACTTTATGACGGGGGGTGCGTTCGGCTTCGGCCGCGAGGAAGATTTACGACAGGTCGCCAACACTCGCACAGCACACACACAAAAAGAACGTGTGTATCGATCCCTCTCGCAGCAGCTGAGACATTCTTCGAGACGTCCGAACCCGGAAATCGGGATTACGCCGCCGGGCCGGGCGACTCCGAAATCGCCCTTTGTGCCCTCGGACCCGGTTAACGAGATCACCGACGTACGTGCGCGTCGAATTAATAAATAATCTCGGCTTAGCTATCGCTTTACATAATTGCTAATTACGGGAAGTCATGTTAAGCCAATTCATAATGGCGTGAGATTAAAGCGGCGCTGATTCGTTTTAGATTGAAAATCGAGAACGAGTGTCTAATGTAATTATAGAAAATGAGCGCGGCGAAAAATAAAAGTTGAGATCGCGAGCCGGAGCGAAGCAAACATGAGGTTCTTGTGATCGGAGACCTTGAACTGCTGTTACCATTCCGCGGTTTTTGTCGGTTTGCAAACGACGGTGGAACTGGAACGTTACATCGAAACGAGCTAAATGATGAACTGTACATGAAAATAAAATCAAATCAATGAAAAGATGAAAAAACGAATTCTGCAAATGGACCTAAACCGCTATGCAGCTTAACTGAATTGTTTGATTGATGTTAGATTGGATTTGCACCGCTGATCATGTGGACGTTTCGCTAAAATATTCAAGTGATGTTGGGTTGGGTTGGGTTGGATTGGATTGGGTAGGATAGGATTGTATTGGGTTGGATTGGGTTGAGTTGGGTTGGGTTGGGTGGGCTGACAAAAAGGCGACAACTGTCTCAGTCTTGACAAGGAACGATCACAACGGCCACTGACAAAAAGACAGACTTGACTATTTGACCAAAAATGAATCTGTGGTTCACTTGCAAAAGAATTTCCCGCAGCCAATGACGAGGAAACCGTGTGTATGATTTTAACAAATGATATAGGCGTTACTGACAAAAAGATGACATGGGCTAAAATATAACTGTCATAAATTTTAATCCAAGTATCACAGTTATAGTAACGTGCGTTCAAGAAAAATCCTAATTTAGGAGGCCTTTGAAATTCAATTGGTGTTTAAAGTACTTTAGCCACAACCAAAATTAACTACAATAATGACAGTATTGACAGATGAGATTCTAACCTCTAAAAACACATTATATATTCTTCATGGAAATCTCTAAAGCTCCGGGGAATGGAATAGTGCCAAACACTATCAACTTTTCGCCCTATTCCAAAATAGCATTCTAATAATGT
Source organism: Geotrupes spiniger (assembly GCA_959613385.1). NCBI lineage: Eukaryota > Metazoa > Arthropoda > Insecta > Coleoptera > Geotrupidae > Geotrupes > Geotrupes spiniger. Next base: position 505,984 of record OY390737.1, on the reverse strand, counting down.
GGCTTCTGCTCTGTTGTGGTAACCATTTTTAATTGGTGAAGAAGTATTGACTTTTGACGTCTTGTCAAAATTAAATTGTCATTTTGGTTGTGGCTAAAGTAGCTTTAAACACCAATTGAATTTCAGAGCCCACCTAAATTAAGATTTTTCTTGAACGCACGTTACTATCATAACCCGCGACAAAAAGATTAAAAATAGGTAGACAGACAGAACAACGTTTGCTTGATAATTGCTGTTTCTTGATACGTTACTGGTTACAGGTTTAACTCCAAAGCGTTGGGCAAGGTTGCGTTGCGTTGCCCAACTCATCTCACATATCACGTTTAACCTCAAAGCCAACCCAAACAAACTCAACCTGACCCAACTCATCCCACATTTTAGGTTTAACTCCTCACGTGTTCCACTTTAATGTATTCCAGCGTCACGTTTAAGGAGGACTTATACCTTGACGATTTAAAAAAAATGATTTTTTTTATACTGACATCGAGCAACGATCAAAAGCATTGTTGAATTTTTTATTTCCGATAACTAGGGTGTACCCAATTCTGCACACCGTTTGACCCTTCACTTGCCACTCGCCATCTCCAAGTCTTGGGAGTCAACATTAACATTTACAAAAAATCATGTGTGATGTTCAATTGTACAATAACATGAAAAAAGTTTCGTATCGAAATTTTCTCCAATTTTTTTACGATAAATTCTTGAAAATTGGCTCTAAAATTGGCCTACAAGGTGTACGTCCCCGGGGTTGTTATTGGGGTCCGGAATTGTATGAAATTTCGTTAAGGGGAGACATAAAAATTTAATGCAACTACTACATTAAGTAATAGTTAATGATAATGGCGAATACAAACTTAAATTTCAATGAATTTATTGGCACACTTACAATTCGTGCGTTTGGGGTTGTTTTTTTTTTCCAAACCCTCCATTTATGCCACATCGTTATTCTAATGAAGTCCCTCCTTCATTTTTATTTTATATGTTTAGGTAATTTTAGCATTTTTCGTTACACGCAAATCTTAAGTTTAAGTTTCATCGTGTTGGCTGCAATAGTCTGGGCGCCTGGACACATCAGAAAGTAAAAACTCAACGCTCGTCTTCCTAATCGTAATTTAAAATCCTTGCACCTTGCTCTTTTCATGCGATCCGATCTTTATTGTTTCATAACCAGCTACATTCGCAACGTTGTCTCCATGCGTAATACCTACACGAATTGGTAGGATCGAATTGCCGATGACGTGACGTAACGACCGAAAAAAAAACGAGCAGGTCAGTTTTCTCGACAATGGACGCGTGCGAACGTTCCGGTCGGTGTGTCGCGTTTCTCGTGAAAAATTGCACTTTTCGGGCCGATTTTCGGTGTGATTGTTAACGAGTGCGGCGGGTGTGTATGGAGGATTCGCGTTTTGGATGGACTTGGAGTCTTCGGGCGGCGTTGGTGGTGCGTAACGAGCTCGGCGAAGGTGAGTGATTTTTTTATTATCCTGTGTGATTTCAACGGAGATTTAAACGCATTTAAGCGCAATATATGCTCGGGTGCTACGAAAATGAGGAAATTTCATTGCAACAATTAATATGTTAGGTTATGAGAACAATGCGATACGTAGTCTGCGCGTTCATGGGCTTCTCGATGCAAGTTTCGGGTGTGCGCCAATCGCAGTGTATTTAGTTACAGATAAGGTTGCTGGAGGGCTTTAATTTTTGAAGAAAAATGTCCAATTCAATGAGTAAATTTATCAAACACAAAAAGTTTGAGTAGAAAAATAAAAAAAAATTATCAGATCGAAAGGAGTCATTTTCATTAAATTATAAAATGAACTGTCAAATGTGAAGGAAAAAATTTTATCGCGTACAAAAGGAAGCGAATTTTCATCCGCAATAAACAAAAATGATTGGTTCAAAAGTCAAATTCTCATTGGCCCACGGTCTGTGTTGCTATAGTGATGGAAATAATCGCAAAATGTAATCGAGGAAACAAAAGTACAATAGAATTCTGGTGATGTAATACCGTTGGCTTCACCAATGGCAAGGGTAAATAGTCAAATCATGTTAACTATCGAATTTGGTACATCCATTTTTGTACAAGTGGTAAACAAAAATTATAGGGGAAACTGTTTGGAATCCAAAGTATATCGTGTTTCCTTGCTTTCAATTCTTTGTGACCACTACACAGTTATCTACAGTCATATCAAAAATTACCTTGGTCAAGGGTTGTCATGGATTTTAAAATGATTGTCGTCGCAGCTCCCATCGTACATTTACGTCAATCATTTTTTGAGTGTCAAAATCCGTCAAGTCATTGTGACATTTCCAACAATTATTGTAATTTTTCCTGCTAATAAAAACGCTATTTCATAACTTGTAGTTCATTGCTAGTTTACAGCTGAAATAAGTAGGTAATACATTCGTAAGTTATTGATGATGTCAGCTGTCAGACGTCAGTGACGTAGCTCGACAATGACAGAATTATTTCAAAACGATGATTTAACCCAAGACAGCCGTTTCCATTGGAACGTTCGACCAAATTAATTTTTGATATCGCGGTACATAGGGTTTACTTAACCTAATTTTAGATCCTTCAAAACGCGTGGGCAGTAACACGCCATTTTTGATTATTCACCAGCGATTTAATAACATTCCCCATTCGAATCGAGATCCTTGACAGCAATACGCCACCTTTCTTTTTTTATTTTGCAATGAAACTTCGAGGCGAATTTGGTTAATTCGTTTACGTCAATGATAACATATCATTTATTACAAAATTTGCAAGAAAATTTGTTCAAATTTTCAATTTTAATTTTAATCGTTGTGAACGTGAAACGAGTTCACTTACAAAATACGTCTGGTTGACCTTACTCCATTATTCATGTGTATCGAATTTGTAACGTACGTAACTTAAATTTAGTCGGGTTTGGAATCGGTGAAAGTTAAATATGAACGTGTGACAATATGAAGTTAGAAAGTAGAAAGGAATTCTGTATGACATGGGCGGGATTAATAAATTCAGTTGGGGCAAACATATGTGCGCATTAATTAATTGGAACGTTGAAGTTTTTAGAGAGTGAAATACAAAATTATTATTTGTTATTATATTAAGAATTGATAAATTGGAAATGAATTTAATTTGCAGTTTGTTTCAATATTATTGACTCAGGGTAAATGCCAACTTTGTTAACAAGTGATTTATTAACCAATATAAATAATAATAAAATTAAATTTAAAGGCTGCAATAAATAAAAGCAAACAATGACTCACCTTATGTATACAACTGCCCCTTTCGAAAGCAATCTATTCCAGCCAAAGGGTACGGTAATCAGAGGTTGCGCGGCGGAAATCGTACCGACGATCGGAGCACTAGAGGTCTGCGGTTGCCCGTTGGGCCCCACAGTCAACATAACTCCACCCGGTCTGACACTAACACCACTGTCAAAAACCACCATTTCGGAACCGTGTGGCACTACCACTAAACCCTCATCCGTCGAACTGAGACTGCTGCAGCTGGACTCAGCAGTCTCAGAACGCACGGAATCACACCTAACACTGTGCCCCTCACCCCCCATCACAACGTAGCCCGATTCCTGATAGTCACACTCTTCGCGCACTTTACCGAGTTCGGGCCTGCCAGGCCCCGACGACTGTCTTTCACCACCGGACAACACGTCGTTACCGCCACCACCGCCGCCGCCGTAAGCGACGGCATTTTTGATTTGGTTCAGTACACTAATGTTCTGGTAATCCGTCAGATTGTTCACCGGGAAACCGTTTTGCGATATCACAGCGTGCGCATTGTTCGAGAAGAAGTTCGCCTGTTGCTGAGGTACGATTGCGTTGTTCTGATAATCGGGCGGCTTGAGCTTGTCGGGGAAGCACTTCGATGGACCCACGGGGGCCATGGAATGTGGTGGATAAGTCCCGTTTGGTATAACGGGATGTGCTCCCTGTGCCACATTTTGCTGTCCGACAGCATACGCTTGAGCAAAATTATCATTGGACACGTACACTACAACATTTTGTATTCCTGGGGCAGCCGATAACTCAGGCTTCGCAGCCATTTTGAATGCATATCATCGGCTCCAAGTTTGAGCCGATATCTAATATCCAACAGGTCTAAAACAAACAAATAAATATACTTCAATTGAATTCATAAAATTTAAATTTTATAAAAAAAAAATTTAAATAAAGCAGTTGTACCATTTAACAAATTTATAACACCAATAAAACTTAAAGACTACCAACGTCAATTGTTGGATTTATTACTTGGCAATAAGCACCTTACCTGCATTTCGTCTTAATTTCTCGTTTGTGATTATAATTTTCGAAAACTAGCATCACAATCAAACGAATCGAACGCGAGTCGGAGAACTTTCAGCACTAGCACCACTCATAAAAATATGTACGTATTTTGATTCTGCGGTTAGTTTTCGGGTTAACTCTTTACACAACACCTGCGCGTCAATTTTTACGTTTTGCTTTTGCGAAATGCACCGTAGAATATCATCTTCGGCGCTCAGATCACCCCGTTCGCCGTTAAATGTGCATATGAAAACATCTAATCACCGCACGAACACTTTCCCTCCACTATGTTTGGTTTCACTCACGTAAAAGTGGTCACTGAAAAATATGGTTTCCATCTCACCGTCCCAGAAACCTTTGCGACGTTAGCCGCTCACGGTTACCCCGTGATGCATTGCGCAAAATTGAATAACTAGATGGGTTTCTGCGATCGTGGATACATCTTTCGGGCGAAGGCTTAAATGTTTGCGTCATTATAGGTTACTTCAAATACATGTTTGGTTAGTGTAGCTGTCAAATTACTCAACGTAAATGTGACAGATGTCTACATTATATCTTCGAAACCAAACTTATTTAGTACAGGAATACTGATCTACAAATAAATATATAGGCTGCGATTTTTGTGATTAAAACAAATCTAACAAATCAATTATTTATTGTAAATATTATTTGTGTATTTAGTCTATCAGTTTGTTAATGAGAATTGTATGTTAAAGATTATTATGACAATCTTTTTATTATACAATTTCTTTGACAAGAATTTTAAAATGTCAACGTAAGTTAATTCGAATCACTCACATTGTTTCATCGCTAACTTTCCACAAAATTGCTTTTCATTGCATTAAAAAACTCATATATGTGAATTTGAACAACATCTGGCAATTGGATAATTCATCGTTTGTCGATTCCACTTATATATTAATTCGAACTTACATATTTACAACACCAAATTAAAATTATTTTTACACTCGTATCTTACATATAGAAATAACAAAATGCAACACCTGACAATCAAAACAAATTAATTTAACAATAAAATCTTTAACCTTAATCGAACATAACTATGTAATCTATGTAATACTCGTTGCTCCTACTAGGAGTAAAGTTACCCACATAATTGTCAGTCACAGCCGACACGACTAAGACGACGTCGTCATCGCAAACACAACTGAAACTGTTGTACAGAACCAAATTGCTCAATTCCAAGCGGCGATAATCCAAATTGTATCTGAGAGCATCGGCTAGGGCGTCGTGTTTGATTTTGATGAATTTTCGTACCTGCATAAAAAATAAATTAAATTAATTTAAACTTAACCTTAATTGTGCACTTACAACGTAATATGTCGAGTTGTTTTCGGCGAGGAGGTGCTGCTTCCGGAACAGGAACTGCCCGTACGACGTGACGTTTTGCACCCTTTCTACCTGGTAAATCGGCTGCTCTTGCTGTTGGGCGTTTTCGATGGCGTCTCTGACTTCGTCGAATTCTTTGGAGTACATGGAAACGATGAACCTTCCTTCGTAGTTGTTGCCGCCGCGTTGCCAATAGCTTGGCTTGTTGTCCAATACACAATTCAATATGCTCATCGTATAATTCTAATTAACGAACGAAATATTACAGCGATAACCGCTTACGTGGAAAGACGCACTAAATTTAGGGGAACACTAGTCAGTTCCACCAACGTATAACGATAACCAATACGTGTATAATTGTTTTTTTTTTTTCGTGAAAGTTAATTTTGCATTATAAAACGTTTCTAATCGAACATGCTTTATGTAATTATAATAAATAGATTAGGTTCGTGTAATTACGACGCGCAATAGACAATTCTAGTACAACCATTTCTACAAAGTCGTGTACGTAAAATTATAGTCCTACCATTCGTATTAAATGGATGCATAAAATGCATTTCCTAAAAGTGAAATAAGGCTATTAGCAAGACTAACTAATGTGCACAAGTTCGACAAATGAAAGTAAAATACTGTTTGCGAGTTTTTAGCCAGCATGCTGGTGCAGTTATGAAATTTGCGACTCATTAGTTCATGTTATAAGATTATTTCTTATGTACCGAATACAACATATGAGTAACGTAAAAGAAAAGTCCAAGAATGGTACCCAAGAACTCCAAGTGTCTTTGTATTTGGCTATTTGAATTCTTAAATAAGCTCCTAGATTCTTATGCGTATTCTCCAAAGCACCTAACATTTCGCGGTGGTACGCTGTAGAACTTAACTGCTTTGTCCCTAAAACTTTAGCCGATTCTTTGAATGCTTGTGCTAAGAATTCTAGTCCCTGGTCGGTCACAATTGTTTGTGGAATTCCGAATCTTAAAATGAATTTATTTACAAAAGCTTTAGCTACCGTTTCGTACTTCAACAAATTTGATAAGTTCACACTGTATCGTTAGAATGTATTGTCTTCGTTGTCCTGATTTAAAGGTCGAACGAAGTGTAAGAAAATTATATCTTATATCGCTGACAGTCATCACTCCTTGAAATGAATTTGTTTACGTCTTCTTTCATATTCTCCCAGATATATTGCCGTCTCATGTTTGCATACATTCTGTTCATACCTGTGTGTCCTCCAGTTGGTAACATAACAACATTGATAATTGAATTAATTGCCTGGTTTCTTTACATGTTATTCGATTTGCATGGTTTATGATATTTTTAGATTAAAGTCTTTTTGCCTGACTTGGGTAATAGTTATTAAATTTTCGTTTTCTGTGCGCTTTAGTACAATTAAATGTGATAATAAGTTAAAGATCGTCTTCTACTAGAAATCAGTAGTTTTATTTGCCTTTATTGTAATTTTTTTATCTGTATATCTACACTTGGTAAAATTTTAAATTATAAAGGAATTTACAACGAAATCACAGTATGAATAAATTTATTTTGATACACAGACAATAATTAAATTAAAATAAAATTCAAGTGTCTTCAATAGTTCATACAAGACAAAATTAAATGATATAGTCATTAAATTATTACAATAAATACAAAAAAAGAAAACATTGTTATATAATAACAATAAAAATTACCTAAGACAACATGGAATAATTACTAACTGATTAATTTGATATCATCGAAAATTTATTACACCTCGTTTAGAAGATCGAATGAAATAATATGTTCAGAAGTAAATTACCCTAATTCCGTGTCATGAAAACACACATACATTAATTCAGCTAATACCATTTTGGAATAAATGTGACCGATTATGCAAGTCAATCAATTGTAACTAATTTGTAGCGCACTGCACCCTCTGGCCCTGACCGTGAGGATCCTCGTCTTCATCGTAAGCATTTCTATGGTGTCGCCTCCTCGCCTCTTCTTCCGGATCGAAAGGAATCAAAATGCACTCTTCAGCCTGATCTGGTATCATGATCTCCGCCCTTGGCGGCAGACAATTCTCCAACGCCGGGATAACCTCGGGATTAATTTCGGTGGGAAAGGCAACCAGAAATTGTACTATCAAACGGCCCTTTTCGAACGGATTCTTGTACTGCGGCATGCCTTCGTTTAACACGCATTTCACGTCTCCGTGTTTGGTTACTTCGCCGGGGATGGCGGTTATGACTAAGTCGCGATCGTCCAAAGTTTTAATGATCTTCTGGAAGCCGCACAACGCCTCGACGAGTTGTATTTCCAGTCGGAAAATCAAATCGTTACCTGAACGCTTATAGACCGAATGTTCCTTCTCGTCGAGGACAATGATTATGTCGCCGGGTTCCAGTTCCGGTTCTTGATCTCCTTCGCCGTTAAAAATGATTTTCTGACCATCGACCATGCCCTTGTCGACGTGGACTTCGAGAATCTTGCGATCTCTTATGACCTTCTTGCCCTGGCAGTTCTTGCAGCGATCTTTCGGGTTGATTCGTTCACCTTGACCACGGCAATCGGTGCACATAGATTGAATTTGTTGTACCATTCCTAGACATGTCATTTAAATTAATTTTTTTTGTTCCAAATAAATATACAAAAATAATTTTTAATAAGAAAATATACCTGGGGCAAGCTGTTGTATATGCACTTGCATTCCGGCTCCGCGACATGTCGGACATTGTTCAGTGGCCCCTTTCTTTCCACCCCTTCCTTCACATTTATCACAGATAACATTTTTTTGCAACGCTAATTTTCTAACAGTTCCTTTGTATATTTCTTCGAGCGAAACACTCAGTTGATGCACGACGTCTTTCCCGCGACGTTCCCTTCGTCTGCCCCTTCCACCGCCGAACCCGCCACTGAAGAACATGTCGAAGAGATCCATGGGACTAGAAAATCCACCGCTAACTCCACCTTCCTTCAACGCCTGTTCGCCGCCCTGGTCGTAAATTTTCTTCTTTTCGGGATCCGACAGCACCTCGTAGGCCTGCGATATCTGCTTGAACCTTTCGCCCTCATTCGGATTCTTATCGGGGTGAAACTTAAGCGCCAACTTTCGATAGGCCTTTTTCAAATCGTCCGCGGTGCAGCCGGGTTTTACGCCCAGTATGTCGTAAAATTTGGTTTCTTTTACCATTGTTACGTTAGACAATTGTCAAACCTAAAAGTGCCAACAAAAACGGAAATGTAGCATCTGCGAGTATTGATTTTTAAACTTACGTACCTATGAAATCGATGGACCGCGACTCGAAATAATTTAAATCCTTTAATTCGCTCTGCGACCCGCTACGACGATAAGTACAGTTAAAATGACAATAAGTTCACGTTTGTTCCGGTTAAAATCAAGACTACGAGTTCTAGAACATTCTATGACGCGACTATTCAACAAACGAGGATGGAGGGATGAATAAGTGAAATGGAACGAGTTCTGGAAATTTGTGCGCGACGTTGCCGGTTTTTATCAAAAGTGCACGTGTTGTAAGATTAATTACTTTATTTTGTATAACTTAATTTTGAATTTTAGTCTCAAGAAAACGTGCACGAAAATGGGGATTAAATAATAAAACTGACATACCTGACGTTACCGTGTTATTCTAGTGTCAGCAAGTGTTATCTATGAATTTGGCAATGTTGATCGTTCCAGAAGCTTTAATGATTTTCCGTGATGCCACACATATAGCGTTAAAAAGTAACGTAGTAATGTAAAAATAACATCATTGAATTTTGTAAACATTTTAGTATTTGGGTAAACCTATAATTATATAAATATTGACGAGAAATAATTACATATTAAAAATGAAATTTAAATGATTTATTTTTCTTTGCAATATTGCGCAGGGAGTAACATGATTTTGTTCAAACATCTCGACAGTAAATCAAAATTGTCAAATTGACAATTAAATGTCTCTACTTGTCAACAAAAACGCAGTTTTATTCGCTATGGAGTAAGCCGTGCCACCAATGGAGAGATCGTAATCACTGATGACACCACTAATGTGTTTGGATTTGTGTGATTTGCGAAAAAGTGGTGACTTAATGATACACATTAAGTGCCGAGCTATATTTTGATATTTATATTGTAGGGCCACAATTAGATTTATATTCTGCATAGCAAACATAACTGGGAATGGATTTTGTATGGTTGTGGTAGACACTCATTCATTCGATATGCTGTGACTTGACTAAATGCATAGATTAAGTTCATTACAATTTAAACACAAATCGTTGTGTACCATGGCCCTATGGATGATATTACAACCAGACACCGGTCCTTCAACATTTTAATACATTAAATTGCATTATAATAATAAAAGTACGATTTAAATTTCATCATAACAAAATAGAAAATATATTTACAGCTAAATTAAAGTCAAACATATGGAATATTAGGCATATTAATTAAGTTTCAACAACGATGGGAGCGTCATCTTCATCCTCCGAATCTAAGTGCGTAAAATCCCATCCGAACGAATCAGTCAGGCTTTTTTGAAAACGTTCCATTTTGGTTTTCAACCGACCGTCGACGTCGCTGCTCTTAGTGGCCCTGAACAAATTTCGTAACTTGATATACACAAAGTTATTGTTCGAAACAATATCCGCCAAAAATTCTCCCGGTATTTCTTTGACTTGCACTTGCAGGAGCGAGATAAAAACGTCGTAGAGATTACGGTGCTTCTTTATGGCGATTTCGCACGAACACATCAGGCCAACTATTTTCTTCCACCGTTCGAACGCCTCCAAGCTGTGGCCGACCAAAAAGCACACGTACGCGAATTCGATTTCACCTATAAAGTCCATTTCGCTGCAAAGGCAAACGTTAATGTGGGAAAACGGGGATTTTTGGTGACGTACTATACGTATTGTTCGAGCATGACGTCCAGGACGTACGAGGAATCCAAGCAGTGTTGTGTTACCTCGGCCGGGGTCGCACCGTCGGGATATTTCTTGTCGGGAATGGAAGTAAATTTGATTTCAGTTCCTGGTTTAGGTTTCATTTCCGGTAACAAGTTATCCAATAAATCATCACAGTCGTTAAATCGAGAACGTTTCATTCCTTTACTGGTCGAGGCAGCGTCGTCGATGATGGTACCACCTCTCGGTCTTTCTAAATCTCCGCACGGCTCCAATTCCAAAGCTGACTTTACTGTACCGCACGCCGGCATTAATTTCCTAATTAAATTTTCTAAAATAAAACTTTACATTTTAACTCGTAATATTGAAAAATCTAAACTACCTGTTATGTGCGACGTTAAGCTGTGCCACCGTTTCGATATATCGTAAGGGTACGGACCTAGAAACTTGTCCAGAGCCGTAATGTTTGCCTTAAAACTAACAATGTCGCGTTCTTCAACTTCCACTTTGCTCAAATCTTCCAGCTTGTTATCCCACTTTTTCGCAAGCAATTCCGATTTATGGAAGTAATGGAAAAAACCTGTGCGGGGTGCCGTGTCCCCCGTTTCGTTCACGCCGCTGTAAAATATGTAATGTATGCCCTGCGGAATCATCTTGACGCCTCGGAAATTTTCGCCGGTGTTCCACGATTTCATGTCGATGCCGAATTCCGTGCCTTCCGGGACGTCCAGGAAAATAAATATCGCCCCGTCGAAAAATAACCGCTTCGCCGTCTCTTGATCCATCGCTTTTACATTTGTGTTTATCAAGTACGATTTTTAGGTTATACGAAACTGACGTTTGAGATTCTAACGCCGAAATTCAGTGTGGCGAAATGTCCGTCATGTTTCCACGACGAAAAAATCCCTGATTTGATTTTTCTTTGCGTTTAAGTTTGTGATATTGACGCGAACGAGTGTTTCGGCCATGTTTTTTAGAAGCGTAAATTCGACCAATAACGAAAGAGCGCGATCGGCGATTCCCGCGTGAATGAAACAAATACGATTTTCGGCGAACGATTTTATGGGTTCCGAGAATCCAGACGACCTTTACTAGAGGACGCTGTTGCCGGCCGCTGACCAATGAAATACGAGTTTCGCCGAGCGCTTTTATGTCTTCCGAGAATCCAGACGACCTTCACTAGAGGACGCTGTTGCCGGCCGCTGACCAATGAAAGAGCGCGATCGGCAATTACCGCACGAACGAAAAAAATACGAGTTTCGCCGAACGATTTTATGGGTTCCGAGAATCCAGACGACCTTTACTAGAGGACGCTGTTGCCGGCCGCTGACCAATGAAAGAGCGCGATCGGCAATTACCGCACGAACGAAAAAAATACGAGTTTCGCCGAACGATTTTATGGGTTCCGAGAATCCAGACGACCTTTACTCGAGGACGCTGTTGCCGGCCGCCGACCAATGAAAGAGCGCGATCGGCAATTACCGCACGAACGAAAAAAATACGAGTTTCGCCGAACGATTTTATGGGTTCCGAGAATCCAGACGACCTTTACTAGAGGACGCTGTTGCCGGCCGCCGACCAATGAAAGAGCGCGATCGGCAATTACCACACGAACGAAACAAATACATACGAGTTTCGCCGAACGCTTTTATGGGTTCCGAGAATCCAGACGACCTTTACTCGAGGACGATGTTGCCAGCCGCTGACCAATGAAAAGTGCGATCGGCGATTACCGCATGAATGAAACAAATACGATTTTCGCCGAACGCTTTTATGGGTTCCGAGAATCCAGACGACCTTTACTTGAGGGCGATGGAGATTTATGAATAGAAATTGGGGTGTATTAGATTTTTGAATGACATAATCGATTTGTGTATATAAAGCAAGATGTTTTTAATTTAATTTTGATAAAATATAAACGTTTAGGGGATACGTGTCATTCAAAGTTTTTTTATTTAAACAACTAATAAAATTTATAAAATAATATTTATTTTATAGTCTATTATTTATAAATTATAATAATAATTATTATAATTATTATAAGTTATTATTATTATTATAACTAATTATAAGATGTTTTTCAATATTTTCTATTAAAAAATTCTTCCTTCTATCAGACAAAATATGTTTATAGATAGAAAAACTTCTCTTTACATCTTGCGGAAATGGTAAAAAAGTTTTGCCTTTACCTTGGGTATCACCTGGTGGGGTATCAGATACTGCGAGTGATGGTGATGATAGCGATGATGTAGAATTTTATGTAGACTATAGACATTTGACTTATTTGGTGACATTAGTAAATAGTTTCTCATTTTTTCTTGTTTATATTTTGGTTCTCGAGGTCGAGACCATATATATTTATTTACTATATTATATTTAATCCCTTTCTGTACAAGTTACGTGCTATCTTCTCTGAGAACGATAAGAGGTATTTGTTTTTGTACACCACCCTGTTGGGAATTCCAAATGGGTGGGTAGAGACGACAATGGGATCTAAGGGTGGCTAGTGGGCAAGGAGGGTACGACAGTCTGCACTGGGACCGAGATTTGAACAGACGTACGATTGTGTACAGTGGCGTGCGAATGGGTGAGGTATGTCCAGAAGGCAAGGTATGCTAATATCGAAAGATGAGACTCAAATGTGGTCCACATACATGTAAAATATCATTTCATCATATTGTTTTATTTATATATTCTTGCAGTACATAATATATTTATATATACATAATAATATATCTGAATATTCTAACCGCTAATTTATTTGTTGTACAGGTTCTTGCAAGCATTACAAATGAAATATATTCCCAACCGTTTCTATGAATCATTCGCATTTCAAAATTTTCAATTTCAGTTTGGTCACAATTTATATTCACCACGTCAATCTGATTCGAATGAACTTGAACTTGAACTTTTACAATTTAGTGGTTTTTTAAACGCCAATAAATTTACGTTTCGATTCCATTCTTTGTTGTATCACTTTTGAGTTTGGAGACGATACTCTCGAAACGATAATCGATAATAATTGATTCCAGAATGAAAATTCTATGGATTAGTTTAAAATTTTACGAAGTAAACAATTTACGTACTTATTTAATTCTACAATTTCTAAAAATGCATAATATAGACCATACGCTTTGTTTTTCTTTTTTAATACAAGGACATAATAATTATTGGCATATTTCGTGGTTTAATATTAAATTATTTTCGAATATTTTCATTAACACAAACATTTTTGATTATCCCAAGTTTCTTTCAGAATTTTTTTTCTTTGCCATGAATTATTAATTTTAATTCCGGCATTGTATCGCACCCTTTAGAAATGAACATTAACTTTAATTAATTAAACTGATTTCTTACAACGAATATTATTTAAGTTATTTTACACAAATTTATATAACTACGTTCGTACATAACTCGATTTCTGCTATATTATGCACATTAAAATTATCACATTCTTCAATCAACAATCTCAACTCAAATTTCTACATCTGTAGAACGAAAGATTGATTATTTTACGGATTCTTGAACTTTCCTATGCCAAGGGACAGGTGGGTCGGATTCTTCGCGTCTTTCAGTTCGATCGGGACGGGACTCCTGTTTTGGTTCGTGTAGGGCGCCAGCGCTTCTCTCACCGCCGTTTTGTCCTCGGGACTCAACGCTAAGATTTGCGTGAAGAGATTTTGACCTTCGATCCTCGACTGCATGGAGTTCACGTCGTGACCCGATGTTAACTCGGGATGTTCGTTCAGGGTGTCCGTCAGTGCTGCAATGAGCACGTCTGGAAATAAAAATTTAGTTATGCGCTTGTCTTAATTTTTGTTTTGTATTAATGAGTCTGTTAGGTTGAAATCGATCGCAAAATTGCTTGAATGGATTAAAAGTAAAAAAAAATATTTTGAGAGAACGTTAATCATCTTTTTAGTAATTTTTTTTCTTTAAATTTAGATATTATGGCATAATTAGCATTGCATTGACTAAAATGGAGTTGGGATCTTCATTTTTTGTTGGGTTGGGTTGGGTTGGGTTGGGTTGGGTTGGGTTGGGTTGGGTTGGGTTGGGTTGGGTTGGGTTGGGTTGGGTTGGGTTGGGTTGGGTTGGGTTGGGTTGGGTTGGGTTGGGTTGGGTTGGGTTGGGTTGGGTTGGGTTGGGTTGGGTTGGGTTGGGTTGGTTGAGGGATTGTGCAATGAATGTCTTCAAGAGCTTGGCATTTGAGAGAGAATAAATCTGTCAACTCCTTGAACGCAGAACTTTGAAGATCTTTCCTACCCAACCCGTACTTGTAGCGTGATCTAATTTTGAATTTATTAAATGTTTAAAATAGTCATAAAATGAATCCACTAGCTTTTTCGGAGACCTCAATGCTCTCAAATGTTTTGGTGCGCTAGCGCTATCTTTGTTTACATAAAGCCTGAATCTTCCTTTCATACTGAAGATGTAATTGTCTGCTGTCAAGCTAGTGGATGCCTCGTACTCCTTCGCCATTTAATGATTGGAGATAGTGAAGTTTTTTATTATTATCTCTGCCTTTGCCAATTAATGTAACCAGAGGTGGTGTTGTGGAAAGACAGGCATTCTTAGTATGATCTGATTCAGAGCTGCCGTTAAACACAGGTTCTAATGAAAAGTTGAGTTGGGTTGGGTTGGGTTGGGTTGGGTTGGGTTGGGTTGGGTTGGGTTGGGTTGGGCAATTGTTACTCTAGTCTCTAGTTCAACTAATTGCTCCTACGAACGTGCCAATTTTAACATTGCCAGTTTAGCTTCCTTTAGCAGCCGTTCGCACTCTTTCGACTTCTCTTCAGACAATTTCTTCGCTTCCTCCGGATATCCGAAGCATCGTCTCTCGTGCAGTGAAAGTTGTTCGTCGGTTTCTTCGCATAGTATTTTAGGTGACATTGATCTCAGCCGGCAATTGGCACTTACACTCCGGAATATGATGTTTATATTATACTACTAGAAATTTGGTGCCCAAGACGAAACGCCATGAAAACAGAAATTTTGATGACCGTTAAAAAAAACTCAACCCAACCCAACCATATTGTCAATCCCAAATAATGTAATGGACTGTATGTCCTTCAAATTTTCTTAATCAATAATTAAATTTGACAATATATGTCTACTATCGGTGCCAAAGTAATAGTCCCCTGTGTTTGAAGACCTATATCAAAGAAACCGCTTGGCGGAAACAAATTAAATATACATTGTTACAACCGGCAATCATTTCTACGTAATATACTGTAAGTTCAAATTTTTCTGCCCCTGCGTTTAGAAGCAATCATTAGGGAAGTGCAAAAAAGCATCCTATTTTTGCGATATCTAACGGATAGCCGACTTTACAATTTTTTTCTACTTAACTGTTCAACAGAAAAAATTGAAACTTCGACTGGACGTAATCTGATATGTTGTGCACAGTGTGGAAATTTTATTTTTTCAATATTATACGTATTTTAGCTGCAAATCGAACTTTTCGTGATCTCTGTTATCTCCGTTACAAGATATCGCACGAAAGCGGAATTTATTTCTAAGGAAACATCAACTTATACCTATCTCGGAACACGCAATGAAATTTAATTGTACCCGTTATTTGATTATTGTGAGCGAGATACGTATTCCAATAAAGAAATTGCGCAGTCGCCAAATATTACGCAGATTGCATATCACTTTAAAAATATTAAATAACGGGTACAATTAAATTTCATTACGTGTTCCGAAATATGTACAAGTTGATGTTTCCTTAGAAATAAATTCCGCTTTCGTGCGATATCTTGTAACGGAGATAACAGAGATCACGAAAAGTTCGATTTGCAGCTAAAATACGTATAATATTGAAAAGATTACAGATTACAGATTACGTCCAGTCGAAGTTTCAATTTTTTTGATTGAACAGTTAAGTAGAAAAAAATTGTAAAGTCGGCTATCCGTTAGATATCGCAAAAATCGGATGCTTTTTTGCACTTCCCTAATGATTACTTCTAAACGCAGAGGCAGAAAAACTTACAGTATATTACGTAGAAATGATTGCCGGTTGTAACAATGTATATTTAATTTGTTTCCGCCAAGCGGTTTCTTTGATATAGGTCTTCAAACACAGGGGACTATTACTTTGGCACCGATAGTAGGTGATGTTACTCACAGATAATTGTTGAAACCTTGCCAATATTTCATATTACATTTTTTCTGAATTAATGAATCAGTCGTTGTATTACTTGCCGTAAAACCGTAAGCAACTTTCCAAACGAAATAATGCCACAATGAAAAAGTTTTTCATAGTTCCCCAGCACGCCGTGTCAATTTAATTTAAAACGAAAATCAAAATTAGAACGTAACGCAAAGATCAACATTTATTCGATCGATCTTACCTAAAACTTTCTTCTCCAACGCTCTCGATATGCGTCCTTGTTCCGCTTCGATTTCGAGGAAGCTCGTGAACTTCTGCAGCGCCTGCTGAGACTCGGAACTTCCCCTGGTTAACGATTGGGCGAACATCACTTTCGCCAGCTGGTAAATCACCTCTTCGAGCGAATATTCGGTGTACAAAAAGTCGGCGACGCGAAGTCGCTCCAATAGCTCGTCGTATTCCTCGTCCCTGCCCAGCTGGTCGCGCGTCTCATCCACCGCGGCTGCAAAATCGGGTGCATTAATTTACGTGACGCGCGCGGGAGAGAGACATGTTAATAAAAAGACTGACGGCTAAAACGGTGCTCGAAAGGAGCGATGAATACTTAAGCGGCCCGGAGCCTCCGCAAAGTTCGTTATCTCCGGCTCTAAAGTGCAATATGCACGGGACGCGGGTTGAATTGCAATTTCGGGCTATTTTCACGTGTTAAACGGGCGACGGTGGTGCATACAAATGGCGTGTGCGTGACGTAAAAATGATGGACGAGTGCGGGTCATCTAATGTGACACTGCGAACGAAAACTACGCGAAAGATTTATCTGTGTGAACAAATACGAGAAAATCATTGCATATAATTTAATGCAGTTCTTTTGAAAAACGTTAAAGGAACGAAAACAGAAAACAAATCAAGTAAACCAAATAAATGTATGTAAAACCGTAGACAAAAGTTTAACAGCTTTAATGTCGAAATCAGAGACCTTTGCTTCAACTTTTTTGGCTAAAGATAAAGGTTTGCGTTTATTTTTACTTGAAAATGATTGAAGATCAGGGAAATCAAAAATGGAAAGATTTTCCTTTATAAGATAATTTAAGGATTTATCGGATTTCCTTGGAAGATTAAAAGTTCTATCGGAGAGAAGCAAAAGATTCTCAAAAGTTTTAGTTAAAAGGCACTCATTAATGATTGAACTTAATTTATCTGCTGTCCAGAAGCTTTGAAAACTCCTCTGATTGTTAGCAAACGTTCCAAATTAACGAGCAAGTCAGTTGTTGATTGAGGTGAGGAAGAAATACTTGAAGCAAAGGGGTAATAATTGGTGAGATACTTATCAATATGGATTTTCAATTTGTTATCTTTAAATGATTTTCCAGGACAAAGAGAGATTCTTAGTGAAATATCTTCATTTTTGTGTACATCAAAACTTGAGTTTTTTCCATAAATCTGCGCAGAGCAGTAAAGGATTCATTTTTCTTACTTCTACATCTTGATTTGAAAATGATCTAAATTTCCATTGTTAGATATTTCGTTGATGTCAAAATCACAAGTTGAATTAATGTGAAATTTGGTGCGATGGATTTTATATTTCTTTACATTTTTGAAGGATTTGTTGCAGATATCACAAAGGAAATCTAATTTCTTACTTGAGTTTACCAAATCAAAATTTTTGACGGTTCTATATTCTTCTATATTTTGAGATTTAGGCCAGCATCCATTGAATCATCTTCTCTAATCTTCCAGTGCCTTGTTTGCAGACGAAAACAAGAATCTTGTGGGTATTTTAATAAATACCTATTTTTGAATCGACAAGAGATGATGACACCGACATTGACATATATTATATCAATTTAACTAATTAACTTAGATTAGACAAAATAATATAATTAAATATGATAATAAAATACAATAATATTTAATATGGAAACTAAATGTTGAGTTGCAATTATAATTGAAAGGTCTTGCTAAATTATTTGGTGTATCAAGGCGGTATTTCGAAATTAAACGCGAAATTCAAACATCCCGTTTAATAACTGATGGCACTTCAGCAATTAATTAACATGTAAATTAAATTTCAGCGTCGCGTGTTTTGAATGAAAGTCACACTAATGCGATTAACGTTCAATGTTGGAACTTTTATTGAATATTAATCGCATTGTGCGCGCTGCATTATAACAAATTACGCTGTAACGTAATCGAATATTGAATAAAACAGCAACTCGACGCGTAATTTACGCAAAATAAATTTATTGTTTCCATCATATGTTAGCGGGTGGGAATAGACGACGTAATTAAAACATAATGTAATGACGGTCGGCGGTTGTTTCAGTACTAAAATATTTACATGAAAGCGCCCATTAAAACTAAAATACTATTTACCTTTGCTGAACGTGGTAGGTGGGTCAACTTCGTGGTTTTTCTTAACTTCCTGTCTGCGTTGATTGACGTCGAATTGGTCAGTTTGCTGCGGTTTTTTAGGCGCGGGTTTTATGTTGAAAAACGAGCCGGCTTGCATCTTTTCCTGAGCGGAAAAAAAACCAATAATTAGAGAAACAACACATTTTATTATTCTGTAACAAATTCAACTGAAATATTTGTTTCGAGCAAGTTCCATCCAACCGACCCAGAAATCGCTCACAACAAGCGTTATATACGAGGAAACTTTACCCACTATATTTCGAAATTAATTTTTCGAAGTTTTAATAGCACGTACGGCCCGTCCCCCCAACTGTAACTTTTTCGGTGGAGTTGAAAAAGTCCGTTCGCTTTCGTTGGGGTGGCTTGTCGGCGCTGGCGTAGCGCATTAAGCCTGGCCTGCGAGGTTCGAGTATCGGATTTGGGCCGCGTTTTCCGTTGGCAAGCCGACTCTTGCGAAAAGCCGGATAGTAACCGACGAAGTTCGACGTCCCACCCCGAGCACCGCTGTAGCCACTAAAAACAACACAGAAAGGCACTTCCAGCCGCCGATTTTAGGACGCGAGAAAAAAAAAACTTTGCGACGTAGGTATCAGATATGTGTTTTACGATTTGAAATAAATTTTATTTCAATGCGTGAAAATTGTAGATAAATGAACTTCGTTAAATAATAAAAAAAAATTACGAGAATTATCTTATTATTAATTCAATTCAAGTTAGAGCCATTCAGGAAAACTATTAATATTTTATTATCCACATCGATTCGAGGACAAGGCGAAATTTTCCAAAACCTTAAAAATAAGAGCGGATGTAATGTCTGTGGTCAAACAGAAAATATTGTTGCCCCTCACTTTAATTCACGCCAATGAGATATCACTGAAGAACCAGCTAGTTAAGCACATTACATTTTTGATGGAGACGTTCTATGTTCTGGTCGCGTTTCGACTTTCGTCAATTTTATTTAATTTTAAATTATTACTCTAATTGAATCCTTATAATAATTTAAATCGTCAAATACCCACAATTAGGCTACAGACGAAGGAGCTTTTATATATTAGTATTAAAATTACTACCCCGTTTAGTTTATGTGGAGTAAGTTACTCCAATTGGAACATTTTTATTTTTATCAACACAGTTATTAGGTTATGAGGCATGTCACAGGCAAATTGCCGCTGCTGTGTAAAACCCTTGTCGAACTTTCCGAAGACGTACGTACATACTTATATGACCCTATAAAACACCCATAAAAAGACGACAACTCAAACGAAGATAAAATAAATTATCTGGAAAGCAGCTGCAAAAATTACCAGCGATAAATTTTGAACGTATTCAAATAAATACGACCACGACACGAGAAACGAAATTTAAATCAATGATATCATGTTGTAGGGAATATTAGATTTATTTTATTTTTCTTTAACAAAAGTAACCGAGATATAAGGAAAACAACTCTAAAAATTAGACAGAAGGTGTTAAATACGTAGTAATATTTTTGTGCAATTTTGTACAAAATGGTGCGGTAATGAGAACAAGTCATTAATGATAAATTTTGCAACAATTAATTATTGTAATTACAAAATAATAGTTTTTATATACTCAGTGACATATAAATTGCACCACCTAGACGGGGTGGGAATTTTTGGACCAAATTTGGCAGAAACATTGGACTAGTCTAAGGTAACAATTGATTAAAATTTGATAAAGAAAACACTTCATCTTTTTGATTTTTCTTTAATAATGTGTTGGTCCGCCCCTATTTCTGATACACTCATTGACCCGCCTTGGCATTGATTCCAGCGGGTGATCAATGTCTTCTTGGGGTATGGCATCCCAAGCAGCCTGTACTTCATGCCGTAGGGCTTCTATTGTCAACGGTGAGTTCGGTAGATTCCTCAATATTCTACCCATCATGTCCCACACGTGCGCAATGGGCGACAAATCGGGAGATCTTGGCGGCCAAGGCAAAAGATTAACATTGGCCTCTTCAAAGAAGTCAAGAGAAACCCTTGCTACGTGAGGTCGTGCATTATCTTGCTGGAAAAGTGGGTCTTCCAGCCCTCGAAGATATGGAAGAACATGTGGTTCTACCACTTCGTCAATGTAGCGTCGGGAGGTCATACTGCCTCGAATGAAGAGCAAGGGTGACCTACTGCCGTAAGCAATAGCACCCCACACCATCAACCCCACAGTTCGGTGAACATGCCTCGCAATCGAAAAATCAGGATTGCGCCTTTCTCCACGTCTTCGTCTAACAGTTATCCGACCATCATGCATTCCTAAACAAAATCGCGATTCGTCACTAAAGACAACTCGATGCCACTCCAAGTTCCATTGTAGTCTTTCCGTGCACCAGGCCAAACGTTCCTGGCGATGTTGAGCAGTGAGGGGTAGCACAAGATGTAGGCGGTAAGACAGCAAGCCAAAGGTTCTTATTCGACGATGAACTGTTCGCAAGCCTATCGGACGACCTTGTTCACCTAACCATTGATCAGCTATTGATCTAGTTGTTGAGAATCGGTCTCTCAAGGCCATTAGTCTTAAGCGGCGATCTTGACGTTCATTGGTTCGTCTTTGAGCCCCAGTGCCTCTTCTCCGACGTTCAACCCCATGTTCAGACCACGCTTGATAAACACGCATTATTGTTGAGTGGTGCCGTCCCAAACGGTTGCCGATTTCTCTAAACGAAAAACCTGCTTCCCGTAAACCAACAATCCGCCCTCGGTCAAAGTCACTCAACTGCTGGTAAACTTGAGGTCTCCTCCCTCTAGGCATCATTAAACACTTGAAACACTTTAAACTAAAGAACGGTATCCGAAAAAGTGGAACAAATTCAAAAAATGACTCGATAATTGCTCGTCTATCACCACCTCTAAAAAATGATACAAACATCAAAAATCCCAGGACTACTTGATGATTGGGTTTCAAATTTTAATCAACTATTGCCCTGGACTAGTCCACTATTCCTGCCAAATTTGGTCAAAAAATTCCCATCCCTTCTAGGTGGTGAAGTTTATATGTCACTGAGTATATCATATGAGTGTGCAGACTGAAGGTTATAACTTTTTAACGATTTGTTGGGGTTGCAAAGAATTATTTGTTGCCATATTTACGTTAACAACAACCTTAATTTTTTCTAAGCCAGCTTTTGATAAACTGGTGCCTAATAGCTCCGCGACAGGACACGAGCAAATATGTAATTCATTTGTAGTTTCTGGGGGTTGCAAAAAATATTTGTTACCATATTCACGTCCAGGAAGAAATAGTGAAGATGCTTCTGGGAATTGCACAAAATTATTCATATCAGATTTACATTCGTTTTGATGTAACAGGGCGTTTCACGGAAAAACTGCTGTAAATTAGAAATTTAAAATTTTGTACTCATGTGGTACTTATGGGGGTAGTTTCCGAGCAAGTGGCGTGAAAAAAATCAAGCTGCTTCATTTCATGACAACTGACGTCTTTTTTTTCTCTTCTACTTCTTCTGTTAGGGCTTCGCCCAGTCTTTTCCATATTTTCGGTTTTGACGTCCAGCTCTCGTGCCATCATTTGGGCGGCCTTCCGAGGGGTCGTTTCGTGTTCGGTTTTGATGTAGTCGCCTGTTTTGCTATCCTGTCCTCTCCCATTCTTCCGACATGGTCTCTCCAGTACTTTCTGCTGTCTCTTGTTCATCTTACAATGTCCTGTACTGAACAAATGTCACGGGTCCTGTCACTGCGTACTCTGTCGCACAACCCTCAGAAGCTACAAATTACTTAAACCCGTTTTCTTTGTCCCTGCGTATAGAGCAAGAAAGTTAATGTTCATTCAACCGTTTGGGCTAAAAATAACATCAAAGTTAGATTATGCAATGTACACGTTATTTACTTTGAATTTTTTTGGCGCCGAATTAATCAATTTCGCATACATTAAAGTTCACGTAAGTTTCGTTTGATTTAACTGCGATTTGCTTCTTGAGCGAATCGATTTTCGTTTCGTCGCATCGACGCGCTCGAAAAGCTTACGTTCCAAAAGCGTTTCTTTAATCAGCCCCTTAATTTGCATTCCGTTTGGGGCACGCTCCGTGTATCCGGAAATTTGTCTTTAATTTAATTGCACGGTCTCGTTGAGTCGGCAGTAAGATCCCGTGCAGTAAAACGAGAATGTTCGCTGCGCGGATCACCCCCGCACAATCACAACGGAGCATCACATTACGTTTGCTTATCATTTTAATATTACGATCTACGAGTTTGCGAAAATACGTCGAATATAAATAATACAGTATCACCATTTTAGAATTATTACAAAATGAAAATCAATCAAATGGCAGAAACGATGAAAATTTAATTTAAGTGCAAATGAAGCCGACGAAGTGCCATAATAACGCAAATTAAATGGGAGGACAATAATAAAGGAAATAAAATATATATGAAACTGGCACGAGAATATTTTCTAAATACTTGACGTTTACAGCGACCGTTTAACAAGCATGTTCGAGCATCCATCACGCCCTCCCCATTATCAATAATTTAGATATCCACTGGGAAATTAAATCCGGCGCTGTGCGCCGGGAAGGTGGTTATCAAATTGAAACCTGTACCATCAGACACGAACGGAGGTAATTTAAATTGGTGCAGTGCAGGAACAGATTTAAATTATTTTTGTTCGTCTACGAATGTATAACGTAATTAAGTTAGGAGGTAGATACCTAGACTAGAGTTTCCAAAATTTGCATGACGTACACGTAAATGTAATGGCTAAAACGAAAAATCAATAAAAATTAGATATTATCGATATCGTGATCAATGATAATCTCATCTTTATTGACACACCGCAGAAAACTATTAATTCCAAACTCTTACGAATTCTTGTTACGTAAAGTAACAAAGTTGTTAAAACTAGAACGGGAGCTTTCACACAAGTTCGACTTGGAGTATCAACTTTCAAATTGATGCTGCATCTTGCATTGCGAATGTTTATCCTGGTCGAAATGGCATGAACTTTTCGAGCCATTCTGCTATTTCTGCTATAAATAAATAAAGAAAGGAAAATACGTCGTGGTATTTTTCCTTAAAGAAATATGTTTAAGATCTTCGTGGAGCAACAAAATTATTTATATCAAGGATATAAAGCACAGGAGAAATATTTTAATTTCCATTGTGTTTCTTAAAACGTATTTTATACGTCACATAAATATTTCTTAATTGGCAACATCTTCGTAAGACTTTCTTGTAATGGAAAGAGAAGTTACGTAAAAATATTTTTAATGGAGAACGTGATTTATTAAGCAACTGGAGGGTTAGCGAACCAGATGATTATATTTTGAAGGGAAACGCCAGGGAAAAATTTCGTTAAATGTTAATTTTTTATCATTGTCCATATTTAAATGAAAACTAAAATATTAATTTATTGGAAGCAAAGAATATAATGGTACAACCAGTTACTTTATTTATTCAGTTCGTATTTTGAATTCAACCTAGTCACATACATCGCACTTCAAAATAATTGGAAAAATATTGTGGCTTCACAAAAAAATATTCATATTGGACGACAGGACGACGTAATTGTGTAGGAGACATAACGAGGAGAATGAGCGAGCAATGTTGCTTGCACTAAATAGCAATATTACGTGACACGTGATAGTGATATTACGTTGGGGAAGCGTCTGCAAGGCGTATTCGTGATGTAAGAGGATTTATTATTAAACTTAAAATAACGAAATTAAAAACTAGCTTTAGTGCGCGTGCACGAAACGCTGCCGAGGAAAATATTAAACGAAAATTTTGACACGTATATAATATTTTTTAGCACACGTCATGTTTATAAAATAACATCACATGGATATTATTAATCTTGTGTCGTGAGTCAAACAAAAATGATGTGTTAAGATGATTAAAAATATTTCATTTAATTATTATTCAACTGAAAATCTCTTCGGACGGCTTAAGCCATGAATGCCAATTTCTTGAACTTCAGTGTTGCACTTGCAAGTGTGAGGTGTACAGAGGCTACAGCCTAATCTAAGGCGGATGCAACACTAAATGTTGCGTTACAATTATAATTGAAAGGTGAAATTTAAACATCCCGTTTAATAACTGCACTTCAGCACAGCAATTAATCGAGATGTAAATTCAATGTCAAAGTCAAATTAAAAAGCAAAATTGATAAACAATGACACCATCCAATAAGGAAAAGATACGAAGATGAAATTAACAGAAAAATTCCAGATCATTGCACGTACGAAGTACGAGTCTGTTTCTACGGAACTTAAATATCATAAATACTTCGCACCATAATTGAAACAATAGTTCTTTAACTTGCATACTCGCACCAGCAACACCGAACGAAACCGACTTTTATTTTCCGAAATAAATTTGGTCTCATGCATTCACCGCCCGTAAAATCTGCGACTACTTGCCTTCGAATGGTCCCTGGAGTTGAGTCCGAGGCGAGTGTAATGATTCTGCAGATAATCCAAGTTGTATTTGATTTCTTGCAGGAATGAGATGGCCTCCTCGCGCGCCATCTGAAACGAAACGAAAAGAATCATAAACGACGGGCCTCGTTACGGTTGAATTAGACTTGGAGGGGTCGTTTGCATAACTGTCCCGATTAAAAAAAAAATTAATTTAAGTTTAATGCCTCGTACCGTTTTTGCGTCAACGTAATGTCGCGAAACATCCGGGATGCTAACGACGTGATTTTTTAATTCAAAGTAGGTCGAAGGCGATTAAATAAAATTTGTTTTTTTTTTGAACATAAGTTACACTAGATAACAATCGCAACAAATCAAAGGACATAGTAGAATCAGAAAATGTGAGATATACTCAGTGACATATAAATTGCACCACCTAGAAGGGGTGGGAATTTTCGGACCAAATTTGGCAGGAATAGTGGACTAGTCCAGGAAATAGTTGATTAACATTTCAAACCCAATCATGTAGTCATGGGTTTTTTGACGTTTGTGTCATTTTTTAGAGGTGGTGATAGACAAGCAATTATCGAGTCATTTTTTTAATTTGTTCAACTTTTTCGGATCCCGTTCATTAGTTTAAAGTGTTTCAAGTGTTTAACGATGCCTAGAGGAAGGAGACCTCAAGTTTACCAGCAGTTGAGTGACTTTGACCGAGGGCGGATTGTTGGTTTACGAGAAGCGGGTTTTTCGTTTAGAGAAATCGGCAATCGTTTGGGACGGCACCACTCAACAATAATGCGTGTTTAACAAGCGTGGTCTGAACATGGGGTTGAACGTCGGAGAAGAGGCACTGGGGCTCAAAGACGAACCAATGAACGTCAAGATCGCCGCTTAAGACTAATGGCCTTGAGAGACCGATTCTCAACAACTAGATCAATAGCTGATCAATGGTTAGGTGAAAAGGTCGTCCGATAGGCTTGCGAACAGTTTATCGTTGAATAAGAACCTTTGGCTTGCTGTCTTACCGCCCACATCTTGTGCTACCCCTTACTGCTCAACATCGCCAGGAACGTTTGGCCTGGTGCACGGAAAGACTTCAATGGAACTTGGAGTGGCATCGAGTTGTCTTTAGTGACGAATCGCGATTTTGTTTAGGAATGCATGATGGTCGGATGACTGTTAGACGAAGACGTGGAGAAAGGCGAAATACTGATTTTTCGATTGCGAGGCATGTTCGCCGAACTGTGGGGTTGATGGTGTGGGGTGTTATTGCTTACGGCAGTAGGTCACCCTTGTTCTTCATTCGGGGCAGTATGACCGCCCGACGCTACATTGACGAAGTGGTAGAACCACATGTTCTTCCATATCTTCGAGGGCTGGAAGACCCACTTTTCCAGCAAGATAATGCACGACCTCACGTAGCAAGGGTTTCTCTTGACTTCTTTGAAGAGGCCAATGTTAATCTTTTGCCTTGGCCGCCAAGATCTCCCGATTTGTCGCCCATTGAGCACGTGTGGGACATGATGGGTAGAAGATTGAGGAATCTACCGAACCCCCCGTTGACAATAGAAGCTATACGGCATGAAGCACAGGCTGCTTGGGATGCCATACCCCAAGAAGACATTGATCACCTGCTGGAATCAATGCCAAGGCGGGTCAATGGGTGTATCAGAAATAGGGGCGGACCAACACATTATTAAAGAAAAATCAAAAAGATGAAGTGTTTTCTTTATCAAATTTTAATCGATTGTTACCTTAGGCTAGTCCAATGTTTCTGAAAAATTTGGTCCAAAAATTCCCACCCCTTCTAGGTGGTGCAGTTTATATGTCATTGAGTATATTTTTCATTACCATATAGTAATAGAAAATTGCTTTCTACCACAAACAAAAAACAAATTACTCAATTTAAATTCAAATTATTGTGATGTAATTATTGACAAAACTTAATTATTTAAATCGAACTTAACTTTTATGTATATAACAATATTAAATATTACTATTATTATTATATCTAAGATTTAAGGTTTCATATATAAGATTTTCATATTGTATCGTTAAATATTTTTATTTTTTCGTCGGATGACATTGCGACTACATAAACGCCACCGATAAACCAGCACGCCGACATGTTTCACCGCAATAAATTTTTCAGACACATACGCACACGACCTATGACTATGAATTTAATGCATCAGGCCAACGCGGAAGCGTTGATGTGTGAAAATGCGAACTTACTCGCGTCGAAGAAAAAACCCTAAAACTTTTTATTCCACTTTGCGCGAGTGATTTATCGCGTCACGTTTTATTAAGGGATGTAAATCCGATCATTGGCCTCAATTGGGATTTATGAATATGGGAGATTCGAGAATAAAACGACGTATGACGCATAATTTTTTCGGCACTTACTCCCGTTTTGAGAGATATATCGCGCGACCGACCAATTAAGTGGGAAAATGAAACGCGTAAAACATGCGCCCGTGTTTGTGAATTTATGACTGCGCTTGTTCGACACGAACGGCACTATCTTTTATTGTAGCGCTGAATAAAACAAAAATATCGGCGGAATTAAAATCGCGAAAAATATTTAAACGTATTGCTCCACTAACAAAAGCAATAGAGATGTAATTTAAATTGATTTTTGAATCTTTGAATTTTTGATTTCACAAACTAATGTAAAGCGAGAACCCTTTTTGTTAAAAAAAAAAAAAAAATTCACGACCCCCGATTTCTTCTTACTTATTAATATTTTATTTAGTTTCATTTTATAACTAATTCTTATATTTTTATTTACGCTACTAAAATAAAAACAAAGTGCCCGGCGACCCCCTACTGCCTCACCGTTACCCCTATGGGTCGCCACCCCCGACCCATACTTCATGAAACTCTGCATTAGACGTATAATATCTAAAATTCGCCAATTCCCTCCTTTTTTTAATTCCGTAAATTATCATTTATATTAATCAATCTTATCCAAAAATAAATAAAGCAATTTGCATCTTTTAATTAGCGAAAACCCCGACCGACCAGTTGCGGACAAGGCCGTTGAACCAACTACGGACGAAGGATTAGAAATACATATTTTTACATTCGTAATTAGTTTCGTGTTTTCGAATGGCATTAATTTAACACCCAGTTCCCGCAAGTTTGAAATCAAAGGGATTAATTTATTCTGCCCTTAGTGTAACATTTGCCGTTTTGTCTAATTTAAAATTAATTTGAATCGCGCGTTTCGTTTGAAATGAATTTGTAAGTGCTGTGGATTGTCGTCCTGCTCAAACAACGAGTTAATGATATATTTTGTTATTATCCAATAAACAGGTAAACTGATTTGAGTAAATTGAACGTAAATGATACTTGCGTTCCTACCGCAATTCGAAATTAATTAAAAACGTGTAACAAGTAAGTTTGCAAAACATTGTTTTACAAAATGAAACAAAACATTTAAATCGACTGTTGTGTTATCATTCCATGCAAATTAAAAATATAATTATTCTAATTACTTTGGAGACCGCGCCGCGTATCTATTTTAAATTTCATCATTAATTTCAATTCAGGACCCCATCAGGAAGGCGGTCGTATTTACTTTCCAATTATAAAAACGAGATACATATTTCTAATTGCTATGTGTGTGATGAATACTAATTGGTGGGGAGCTTTTGCACTTTACGACTCTTGATTTTCGTTTTTTAGTTTTAATGTATGTTACAAAACTTTCGGGAAAATTCATCGACTGTTTGTCATTATCACGTATGAAAGAAAAAAAATCGTCGAACAATATGTTCGACGATATCTGAATATCCGTATAAGCCCCAAATACATATATTTAAAAATTTCAAATTCAAACATCGGTTTTCACAAACACTATTTGCAATTCAAATGCACACATGGTAAGCATTATGTACGTAAACACGTTATGTCCAGACTTTGAATAATTCCACACTCAGTGTTAAAAAATTGTACTTTTGATTATCAATACATCAAATTGCATTAACGTTATTATTATCGAATGCTATAGTAGCATGAGCTCTATTTCTTTATTTATAAATTTCTATCGAATTTTTCGAATTATTTCGTTTTCCAGTAAAAATATTTTCATGCCCGGAAAAGTTGTTTCGCTTCTTCGAAAATTTTACAAGTAAAATAAGCGGTAGCTCTTAGTCCGCGTGTTAAATTGCTTTTTCGAATGGATTTCTATTGTGTCCGGCAACACGGCCACTACGTCAACTTACCAGTCCCTCCTGTAAGAATTCCTCTATCGCCAGCGTGACCCCCTTTTCATCACCCGTCCAAAACACGTACTCCGCCATGTCCAGCGGCGAATACTGAATTCCTGAATAGGCGCCGATCTTTTCAACCTGAAAGTAGAACAAACAAACTACGGTTAAATTTATCGCTGAGAAGATCGAACATTAATATGAATGTAAATATAAAAGTAGTGAAATAGAGCGATCATTTAAACAGAGTATTGACTAAACATGGACTAGTTTAAATTCTTACAAGCAATTTTGTCTCCTCTTTTCCAAATCCGGAACAATCGTGTGATGCAATTCAGTCGTTTTCTTTCATAATTTTTTCAGCTATACTTCGTCGATGTATTATTGTTCACCAGTAACAGTAACCGAAAATATCTTAATAATAAGTTACGAAAAAATAACAAGTTTATATGTACTTCCCTGATGAGTATTTCGCATGGACGAATTATCTTTTCTGGTAACGAAGAGAGCATCTACAACTTCCTTCGACGTTTCAAATTGGTGGTAGCCCAACACAACACAATTATTATAATTATAATCATGTGGTGTATGACCATCATAATGAAGATAAGTAATAAAAATATTACTTGGTGGAGCCCAAGGAAGATGTTAAAAAGACATGTTAGAAGGTCAATATGCCAAAAGGTTTCTTTTCTGTTGCTTTAATATGTCATTTTTTCGTTGGTATTTAATTTTGTGTCCTTAGAATATTTTATTTCCATTTCCCTCCCATTTTGATCGCATCCACCTTTAGTTCTTCGCTCAATTATTTTGGCACCTGCTCCCTTTCCTCCCCCCTTTCCACTTCTAGTCCCTGAATTACTATATTTTTTCTTCTGTCTTTTCTATCCATCTTCTAGCTTTCTTATTCTTGCGGCTGACTCCATTCTTTCTCTACTATTTGTTTTCTTATCTATTTTCTTGACTCCTTTACCTCCTTCGCCATCTTCGTCAAATTTCCTTCTCTACTTCGTCGTTTTTCTTTTCCCCTACTGCGTATATTGACCCACTTTTATGGAGCTCCCACATTTTTTTCAACACTGAAACACGGTTTACTCTACAGGCCAGTATTATACGTCCATTCACTTGCGAGTTCGCCAATACTCTGTATATTTGATTCACTTCGACAGATCGACAAATGGTTCGAATTTGATAAGAATGTTGCATTTTTACTTTTTACTAAATTTGACATACTTTAATTAATGCCACCTTTCTTCATTTATTCTCACACTATTTGCTTTTCTGCTCTAAGACATTAGATTCGTTATTCTTGCGAAAACATTTCTAATACATTTAAATATAAATTCACAATAAATCAATTAATTACGACGTACAAGTTTATTCAGGACAATACATAAAAATAAAAAAAAATCTTTAAAATATACATCACGAAGCAAATTTATTAAAATAATCCAATCCAGTACGATTTCAATTTTCAATTGTACGTAGTGCCAAACCGTCCGATTCGCTCCATCTTCTACGCACGCTTAACTACTTGTTATTTTCGTAATATAAAGGGCCATATTACACCAGGCATGATAATCTGAAATTAAAAATTCGCTGACTATTCACAAACGTCACAATTACGATATTACCACGAACTCTGCTATTTGTAAAGATGATGTTAATTAAAAATTTTAATTTAATTTAATTACATTTCATATTTGCACAATAAAATGGTACATAAAGTTGGGCGGATGTCGTCGGTGTTGGCTAAGGTAGTTGCTTAACGTGCGTAACGTGTGCTTATGTAAATTGGTGTAAAAATTTTCTCTCATTTGCGATCATCGATAACGGCAGCTAAATATGCTTCAGATATTCGTACACAAAACCGTGGTTTATGGTTTCGTTCGTGGATTTCAACCTGAAACGAGTGCTCAAGATATGTGATGAAGCTTCAGCTTATTTCTGAGTGACTGTGAAGAAGATCTTCAAGAAGACATGGTCTAAGAGATTTCCAGGTCATTGTTTAGAAAGGAAATATGGGATAATCTGCTAACGGATTTGGAATTAGAGTTTATCAAAAAAGAGTTGCTTGTATCTTTAGTATAACCAGAATGCATAGACAACAAAATTCTAATAGTAAATAAATAAAAAAATCACCTATTGGCCACCTGGGCCTGAAACGTAAAACAGAGCAATACACAATATCGTTGTGAATGAAATTTCAATTAAAAAAATTAGACGATTATTTTTTTTTATAAGATGTGGTCTCGGATTCATGATATAACATAAAACCATAATATTGTTATGTATAGATCACACGAGTTAAACACTGAATAACGCGATTCACAAACAAACATTCAACCCTACCACGTAGACACAATGTTTCGTACATGCCCACCCACATATTTCAGACTTCTTTGCGTTCATCCTCTGATCGTAAACCGGGTCTATGTTATTTGGTGCTTTCATCATAAAGAGTATAACTGATATGCTAATTCGACTCGTAAAACAGACTGGAATAAAACCACGAATTAAGTCTTCCGCATAAATTACAAACATCGTACACAACTTGGGTAAAATTAATATTCAACTGCAAGTGGTATTGCTCGTTAAATTTGTATATTAATTCGTAATTAATTTAAAATTCGAATTAGCACAAAAATTGTGCACTAATAATATATTTCCTCGACACATATGAATTGAAAAAAATGATATTTATTTTATTCACATTATTTATTTCATTAGTGTAAACGTATGCAAATAATAAACAGGCAACGAATGTAAACGTAATTTTTATTTTTATTTGTGCGGTAGGTGCGATATTTCCCATGCATTTAATTACATCATTCGTGGAAATTTTCGCTCGGCATTATTTCTAAGCGGAATTTAATCACCCTTTTTATAATAAGAAATACTGCGGTAATAACTGCAGTAGTTATTAACAACGATGAATGGAATACGATGCAAAATTGCAAACATGAAACCCTGGATACTATCAGTCCACGTATACGTGCAATGTTGTGTCGATGTATTATTTGGTAACAATTTTACTACAAAAATGTAGTCAAAAATATGAACGATGACGGTAACCTGCGTTACGACCCGTTCAATTTGGTTCATTCAAATGTTCATACACGACGTCAATTTTATTGGTACTCACGCCGTTCCTATCCTGGGACACGTCGAAATTGCTCGAGGACCTCCTATTTCCGTTGTCGGTCGTTTCCTTCTCGGGATCGACGTGCTGGACGACGCTCTTGTGGATTCCCTTGGACGGAATGTCGACCTTTGTGACCACCTGCGCCGAGGGGTTTCCGCTCGAGTCCGGCGCTTCGCTGTCCACATTTCGACCGATGCTCGCTACCAAGTTACCATTTTGATTTACTGAAACAAAGGATAATATCTAATTTATTTTCATTTACTAAATTAAAAGAATATTTTCTGGGGACCAGACATTACGACGATAATGAAGTGATGACGGCCGTATACGACCGGTTGGAAGAGCAACCGAAAGATTTTTTTCCAGAGGATTGGAGCATCGTTGGATCAAATGTGGCACAGCACACAAGAATGTTGAATGCGTTCAGAATTGAGAAACAAGTTTCTATATTATATTACTACCAGTCGTTTCTTCGTTGTAATACATCACCTTGATATTAAGTTAGCAAACAATGTCATTTTTAATGAAACATATTTCGCATGGGAACAGTACAATGCATAAGTTTCGATCCGATTACTGGTGCTCAAGTAGTACAACAAAAGGCTTTTTGATATAATTGATTTCCTTCACAAATTGTGCAATATAGGTAACGTAGGCAAAGTTCACTGTACAGCATTCAACTATAATCGGATTAAAAGTGCCTCTCCTATGGGGTATATAGGCGGGAAACTTCGTCGAAAACAACTCGAAACATTAACCCATTATCGTCCACTACAAGGGAATTAAATATATTTACTGACATTGCTCTCGATATTATAATTATATTACCACAAAATATGAAGTACTCGTCTTCAGGCGAAGATGTTAAAGCTTTGAATGAATTTCTAAAAATACGTTTTGACTTTAATTAAATTAAATGTCAAAATCAGATAAACTCTCTGTTACGATGTATGTTTTGAACAAGCTTTGTTCATGTCGTTCCATGTACTAAACCATTAACCGAAAAATTATCATAGGGTTTAATACACCTCAGTGAAAGTTACGTTAAGTTGGATAAACATCAACATAATCCCGAAAAGTAAATTTAGGCAATTAAGAAATAACTATTAAAAATTTTATGAATAGAAAACCTGGCAGGTAAAATAATTCTAAAGCATGACCAATGAACACAAGAAAAGAAAATGAAATTGTTATTCCCTATTAGCGGTTGTCGTTTAAAAAATAATATAAATATTTTTTCTTTGATTCCGAATTGTTGGTGTATTAAATATCTGATACGTTAGCTAATATATTTCTTGATAAGAACCGTATGATTTTAGTTGGGTGGTGGAAAATCCTTTATGGACACCATGTGCCGCTGCAACCTGGTAGTGTGGGTTTTATAGGCAGCCGCAACTCTTAGTAATACCTTACGGTTCACCTTTTTGCAGTGATAGCCAGTTTCGTCTGACCTCAGCGCTATCTCCCATATTGGCCTCCATAAAGTAAAACGGAATGAACCACCGGTGCAAGCACTGCTCTCTTTGAACTTGTTGGTCCACCGATATTTGACAACAGCCTGGTAATTTTTGCCAATTTGTCCTCTGCCTTTTCAGTTGCTTTCCTAAGATGCTTTCTAAAACTGTCTCCTTAGGTCCTAAAACAGAGCCCAGGGGCACCCCTGCCTGAACTTCCAGTATCCCTCTTCGTCACTTTGTTTCAAGTAATCATCTACGATATTGATTAGATACGCTGATATTTTCATTTTATGCAATTTAATTAAGTTAAGTATTGAAGGCATTTCGAACGTTTAGTGTTACTTAAACGTTCCACTTCATTCCATTCCACTCCGTTGTATTTTTAATTATTGCCGTTGATCGTCCTTTCCTGAATCCATATTGATTCTTCGCCAGACCTCATTTTCTTTCTATTTCCTCGTCCAACCTCTGTCGTATCATCGACAAATTGGTCTGTAAGAACTAGGTTCTCCCTTTGGTGTCAATATAACTTTCACCACTTTCACAGGACTGGGAATTTTGGATACTTATGAGCTGATTTAGCACTTCCAAGAGCCATCCACCGTTTAGCATCTCCGTTATGTCTTCCTTGGGGATTCCATCTAAACCTGTAGCTTTCCCTGATTTCATCTTCTTTGTACTATCTTTTAATTCTATGGCGGTGAATGCTGGGACTGTATTTGTTCTAGTTCTATACTCTTGTGCCCTCTTTCTGAGCGCGGAAATAAATTTTTATAACCGTTCCTCAGATATCTCTGTCCAAATTTTTGCATAATTTATTCCAATGTTCTCTTTTGGATAATCCAATTAGTTTCCGAAGTTTCTTCTTACACTCTTCATATACTTCGTTTGCTCGCAGTCTCTCCTCTTCTCCCGCATTCCTTTTGAATATTCTGATGTAGCATCTCCTCTCTTATGTTAAATGTTTGTAATTTAATGCTAAAGTACGTCGGACTGGATGAACTCGTTGAGAAAAACGAGGAACAACCGGATTTCCTCGTTTTTCTCAACGAGTTCTTACGTACTTTAGCATTAAATTCTCCGCTAACTTGTCGTTTTCCACTTTATTGGGATCCAGTAGGATGGCGAAAGTCTG
Source organism: Geotrupes spiniger (assembly GCA_959613385.1). Classification (NCBI taxonomy): domain Eukaryota; kingdom Metazoa; phylum Arthropoda; class Insecta; order Coleoptera; family Geotrupidae; genus Geotrupes; species Geotrupes spiniger. The sequence continues at coordinate 470,591 of OY390737.1, read as the reverse complement.
ATTGGTGTGAATCGAAAAGTTCGCCCATGAACACGTGAATCGTGAATTTCTCCTATTTCGATGCTCAAAATTGGTCCACATTGTACACAGACAAGAGATTTTTGATGTTTGTTATTGGCTTCAAACGTTAAAAATGTTGCATCGTTTGCGAAAACTGCTTTAACATTTGCTGGCACATCGTGGATATATATCAATAACAACATTGGCCCCAAAATAGACCCTTGCGATACTTCTATGTCAACGGCTGCTTTAATCTTATTTAACGCTAACAATATTTTTCCCTCAAGTTCTTTTTTAAAGTCCTCTAGATTTACTTGTAAAGATATTGACTTCATATCCTTGGATTCCATTTTTTGGTTTATAACCCCCTCCTTCATCTATTGCTTTCCATTATCTACATACATCGTTCGTTTGGCGTTTAAATTTTTTTGCAATGTTTTTATCTCTGCTTTTGTCTTGTTGCATCCTGCAACTGTTTTGGCTAATCTATCGAATTGTTTCGTGATCTCCCTCGTCTTCGTCTCGTAGCCTATTTTCTGCATTCCTCCTAGTTTAATGTGTGTTCTGCTTTTCAAATGTATTTTTTCTTGGACTGGGTGTTATTCCTATTACTGTATTTTCTTCCCCCGTTATTTATATTTCGTTTTCGTTTCATTGGTTTATTAATTTTACCTTGGAATTCCAATTTCTGCAAGTCTAGTTTCTTGCAATTTTTCGCGCTCTGGATCTCCTTTGCTCCAGCACACCCCTTTCCTGAATTCCTTTACCTGTTCTTCCAACAGACAATGACGCAAGTTATTGAATTAATTGCTCTGTGACATTTTATTGAGAATAATCAGCCGATGCATCGCATGGTTTCCTCTAATTCCGATCGTACAGAAATTCTCGATAAGTCCGTCTTGCACAAATTGGTTTTAAATTAATTAAAATATCTAAATTTTTATTAACAATCCGTCTCTGAATACGTACGCAGGCCATTCGAGACCAGATAAATTACATATGCATCGATGTTTGTATATTTTTCACGAACCGCAGAATAGAATAACTCCCCGTCCCAATTTCCACGAAATGAAATTCGGGAAAACAAATCTCACTTCAATATCTATTCAAATTAGGGGATGATCTACAATCGAAGATCGACTGCGCCGCGAGGCCAAGTCGCGCCGGATCGGGCCCGCCCCGAATTGACCATAAATTGCAGTGATATCAAACGAAAACGAAAATACATCGACGCATAACTTCAAACTCGCACAGCTCAATCGATGGGCCACCAATACTAAAACTTCAAACGACCGGCGCGTGGAGTAATTTAGCGGGTAATCTTGGAATTAATTATTGCAGTCGCGTTTTAAGGCAACGGTGGCTAGGTCTTAACCGCGACGATCGCGTTGAATTGCATCGCGTACAAATCGCCGCCGTTTGGGAGAAAGTTTGCGCCGTTCGTTATCGGGATGTGTCAGTGTCGTTGTTTGCGCAAACAGCCGTCCCTCTGGATAAACATTGCGGAATAAATGGCGTCGGATTATTTATAGCCCACGGTTATTATTGCACGTTTTATCGACGTGGATGCAAATGACGAAAATGAGCGCTCGTGTTATTTTAGATTTCAATTGCTTCTAACGATGAGAGAATCCAAGTAAATGTTGTACATAGTTCAGTTTGTAAGGAGCTTATGAATATAATTTTGTTTGGTTTGGAATCAGAGCGATGTCTATGAAGCTTTTGAACTTTTGTCATAAAAAAAAATATTTATAATTTTACTACAAACTTTATTTGTATGTTTACACAATTTTTCATTTGCTTAGTTTCCATTTGAATAAATTTTCTTTTTGATTTATTTAATTATTTTGCTTTTATCTTCACACAGTCATTTAATTTTTTCAATTTTTTTCTATATCGAATACTTGTTTTTGTTCATTTTAGTCTTATTTTCATTTTCTGTGATTTTCTCTTCATTGGAACTGTTTTGCATTTAATTATTTCTACATGCCTTCTTGATTTCGTATTGAGTGCTCCATAGTTTTTAATTCATGGCGTTAGATGGCTGCTTCGTACTTCTTTCTCTTTATTCCATTTATATTTATTTTAAATTTACTTTCATTTTCCGATTGATTAATTAAAACACATCCTCACTAAATCTGCAACACTTCCTCGTCTACGCTTCCGGATCCCTTCCGCGCGAACGGTTACACTGACGACTTTTTTTTACTCCTATTCCCTGTTGTCTGCGTCGAGGGAGAAATTCGAGTCTCAGTCGCACAACTCTATTTGGAGAGATTTCACAGTTCAACGATATTCAAAGGAGAATCGAACATCAAAAACTTATACCCGCCTTGTCGAGCGAGCGCGGGAAAAAGACTTCGAGTCCATTATTCTCGGCTGTGCGCCCTGATTGATTTAGACTGGAATTGATGGAGTTTAGTTGCAGATTTCGCGTCGGTTCCCCCGGGGACCGAAGGAGAGGGCGAAGTTCAACGCAGCAAGCGGCGGACGTGTGCCCGTGGAGACGCGATAATGTGCCGCACGTAATTGCAAGTAAATATTGGTTCTCTCCCGATCGAACCGTTCGAACTGGGGAAGTTTTGCAACAACGGTTGAACTAAAAATTGAGTTTCACGTCTGGACCTTTAAATAAATCAGTCGTGAAAAATAAACTTGAGTCGTTCAATTTAAAAATTAAAGTTGTGAAGCGCAAGTATTGTGGACTAAATTTAAATTGCGTATATTTATTTTAATCGATGGTTCTCGCTCTTACTTTCCCATCTAACGATCACCTTGGGAAAACAGGTCGTATCTTAATGTGTCTCAAAATTAGTCCACAAACTGGCAATTCATCTATAGACCATTATCTCTTCTTATAAATAAACCCAAATAAATCGAGATTGAATATGCAACTAACTTGACTAACAAAGTTTAGTAAATAGTCCAAAATAAATGCAATTCAGCTGAATTTTCATTGGGAAAGAAAGTAACCAGTTGCAGAAAAGTCGTGGGATGTTAATTGCCTAAAAACTGAACGAAATGTATGGTCAACCTAACATATAATCCATTCGGCGTTAATTCCGATAATTAAATTATACGAACAATTCCCGTGGCGCAGCCAGTAAGACGTTCGCCAGTCGTAACAACTTTTCCTTAAAATAATCGGAAACTTGCGAAATTACATTAAAATTCAAATTACTTTTCAGTTCCGCGTTAAAAGTTTTATCCCGGTCGAAACGAGATATTAACCGGGCGCCATTATTGCGTACTGTGTATTGCTTTTTTGCTCGGTTATGAAGGGAACGGGGTTTTAATTTAAGAAAGTAGTTAACAATTATTTGTTAGGTGTTCATTGAAATGACTGAAAATACGATTTCCGTCGTTGTGTATTAAGCTCGACATTGTGCGTTGCAGAAATTCGCATTAAAATATACCAAATAGTGCTATGTACGAAATTATCTTGATAGTGTTTTTGCTTCAGATGCACTGAACTTGAATTTAAAACGGAATTATTACCATCGATCAGGGATTTGATTCGGCACGTTGAAATATTAACTTGCACGGATAACTCGAACCTATGTAACCAATACACAAAATTGAAATACCACCTGATCAATGATCAAGGTAATTGCTATCGTGAACGTGCAAAACGTGAAGTACTGATATTCGGGCGATGTTATTAGCATTCGTTTCATAGTTTACATTGGATCGAGCAAAAATTGCATTGCGCGAATTATTCCGATTTCCATTCATCGCATCAGTTGCATTGTGCCATGTGAAGGGTGCGTTATCTGCATGTTTTCTAATATTCTGAGAAGAATATCGATCTGCTGTTTTCTAAAAAAAATTACTAGAAAATTCATTGTAAGTAATGCAATGACTACGGATTGGGAGACAAAACTTCGCGATATTCAAAGTACAAAAACAACCTTTTATAGCCATTGTAATCAGATTTATAATAGCTCTTCGCAACACATGAGGTTATTGATGGTAATAGGATAATTACCGGGTAGGCCCTCGATCAATCTTCCTGGACAGTACCGGCCCAAAATAGATAGAGATGTACTGAAAATGAATTGATGCCGGGGAACTGAGTTTGAATAAATTTACATTTATTTATTTTATTTACCATGCATTAATATTCAAATTGTATGTGATTGCTGCGATTTAAAATTGTGAGGTATGTCCCTAAGTATTTAGTGAATTTCGCTAAATATCCTAAATGGATATCTCACAGCACTATAAGACACAGAAGAACAAACTTTCTGATAATTTCAAAAAGGACAATTCTATCGATAAGCATTGCAAGTATCAAGACTCGCGCATAAAAGTAAAGCAAACAATTCGTCGCGGCTACAACAAGTTTGTAAGCTACTCGCAATCTTCTTGCGTTGAACGTCTGAGTGGTTTTTAGAACTTTGTTAACTTTAAGAGAAATAAAACGGGTCCATCACGTATATGTTGTAATGGTGCAAAACCATGTTAACCATGATAACCGCACTATTGCACAACCCAACATATCCTATGCTTAAAACTGTTCTAACTTATTGATATTGAAATTGACTGCGACGCCGTGTTTCGGAAACTAATCCATCTAAAAGGGCGCTTAAGCCCTGGCCCTGATGTCATATGTGAATATTTCTTGAAGATGTGTAGTCCCTCCCTTTCATTTCAGCTTTCTTTATCATTTGGTTCATACACAGATCACTCTTTCCAACCTTCAAATCTGGTGATAGATCCTTAGCAACTAATTACCGACCCACTTCAATATAATCAAATATATCTAACATACTTGAACACATAGTAACTGAAGCTATTTATAATTCTTTTCATAACATACTAGACTTAAATCGACATGATTTTTGTGCTGGCCGGAGTACTCAGACGAACTTGCTTCAATTTTCACAATTCATTAATGGTGCTCTGGAAATGGGGTCTCAAGTGGATGCCATCTACATTGTTTTTTCCAAAGCTTTTGACCAAGTCAACCACACACCACTAATCAAGAAACTCTCCTGGTATGACATTATTTCATGGCTCAATTCGTATTTCCTGTACTCCTCATTCATCCAGTACTTGTTCGTCTTTTCCTCGTTCCCACATCTGTACCTTGCCATAATTCTCTATTCTTCCGGCGTCCTCCTTTCCCTCAAATGTCTTGGTTCTCATCCATTCAGTTTTATTTCTTCGTATTTTGCCTTCTTTATTTTGTCCTCTCCTTCTTGCGCTTCCACTTGCCTCCATCTATCTATGATTTCTTTTTCCACTTGTTTCCCATTTCCTCTTCTCCTATCTACTTCTTCCTTTGATATTCTTACCTTTTTCCAGCATCTTCCTCTCTTCTTCCCACTTAGATCCTTTCCTTCTCCTATCGTCCCTGCTTCTTATTTCCTCTATTGCCATCCTTACCAAACTTTTCTTCGTATATTCTCTCTTTGTCAACTCATACATCAACGCCCTACCCCCTGCTTCGACCGTCAACCTGTCGCCCCCAGTCTCATGCCTTACAATATACTCTGACGTTGATTTTTCCAACGCCAGTGTTCTTTTTATTTGTCTTTGCTGGGCTTCTTCATTTTTTTTTCCATTCTCTCCAACCCCATACATTAATATGCTTTTTACACATGTGTTCCATATTTTCTTGTTTCGTGAAAGCTCCCACCCATCTTTCCTCATAAGCACTTCCTCAGACGCTCCTCTGTCCCCTTTCGTCTTCTTGCAGATATGTGCTATGTGTCACTCGTTACTATTATTGTCCCTCATTATTTATCCTAGGTACATGTGTTCCATTTTCTCCCCTTTCCATTTCATCTGTATCTATCTTCTTCTCCCACCTCCTTTCGCAAACCTCATTATCTTTGTTTTCTTGGTATTTATTTCCAACTTCCTGTTATCCATAAACCGTTCTAACCTCTCCGTCATATCCTTCAATCATTTCTGCTACATTTACTATATCGTTTGCGTACGCCAACTACCATATTTTCCGGTTTCCCAATTTCAACTCGCCTTGGCCCTTCCTCAACATCTCCTCTAACTCTGCTATGTATATGTTAAATAGTTGTGAAATTAGCCGACACTCCTGTCTTACTCCTTCCCATGCCCTGAATTTTATATTCGTAATTTTCTCAGGCAAAGAAAAAATTTGTTTTAATTTAATTTATTTCGATCTATATTGTTTCTTATATAAATGGAATTTCGTTATGAATTGCGATACTAATTAAGTTAGAAATTAAAAATGCAGTCAATGCTGTCATATTTAACATATTGTGGAAAAAAGTCCATTTGATGCCGGCTTTACTTGCATTGTAAAACAAAATTAATGCTGGTTTCATTGCTTCGCCTACACAATTTTTTGTAGTGTACTGTGAGAAGTAATATTACGGGAATATTCTTTTTCTGAGAATTACTCGTTTTCATTTCATAAATACATAAATACAAACATTTTCAAAAACGTTAAGATCAACATAACCCAACCCAACCAAACTCAACCCAACCCAACCTGAACCAAATTAAAATTTTCGAATCAGCAAAAAGTCGAGGAATACGAAATATTCAAAAGTCAACAAGAACAAACCTCTGTAACAAAGTTACAGAACAAGTCTAGATGGCGTTAATACTCACACACAAACATGTCATTCATGCATGCATAACTTGTATGTGTGGCGGTTTGATGAGGCCCAAAGGGCGAAACGACCCATGCAACGTAACCTGTTAGACTCGACGAAATTTATTTTCAACCAAATTCCTTAAAGGGTCAATAATTAAGATTATTGAAATGCAGAAAATTTTATTATGCAAAAAAAAACCGTTGTCAAAAAGGCAAACTTGTTTTTTGTTTAATTTTCGCATCTTAACCAATTTAAAACAATTTTTGGTTGATTTTGGTATGTTTTGCCTTGCTGGAATTTTTGCATATTTGAAAAATCGAATTTGGTTTATGTTGGGTTGGGTTCGGTTGGGTATTTTTTGCATATTTGAAAATTCGAATTTGGTTTACGTTGGGTTGGGTCGGGTTGGGTTCTAATAATAAAAGCAAATCTGGATTCAAAATCAACTCTAGATTGAAAAAAAAACTATATTATATAATTGCAAAACAATAAAATTGTTATACTTGAAGACGTCGAACTTATTTAAAAACAAAACTACTTATTTTTTTCAAACGAATAAACAAGCGGCAGAAGTAACTAAATCTTTTATTTAATATTTTAGGAATATTTCGATATTATCGAGGTTGAAAAACATTAAAGAAAAAATACAAAAAATCTGGCCACAGATCTGGATTTAAAATTAATTCTGGTTGCACCCAGAATTATATAATTGCAATGGGTCCACGAACGTACGTAAATTTTCCAGGTGGGATCAACGTTCCACTGATCGCGATATTAAAAAATATAATCAACGACCTAATCCCCGAATGGAAAATTGAATTATTGCAATTCAAAAGCAACACATTTTAGTTGGCTGAGATGGGTTGCGTTTTTAAAAAAATTTAAATTTCCAAAACTGTTTATATTTATGTTTATTTTCAACAGTTTTATCAAAGTTTTACGTTTTTTTTTTGCAAATAAAATTTTTCGTATTACCGTGGTTTACATTTCAGTTTTGTTACTTTCGGTTAGGTTTTGCTTTCTCGCGAATTATCAACATTTCAATGTCGGACCCAATTATCGTCGTCGTCGTTTCTGAATGAAAGGTGTTCAAGATTTTCAAGCTCTTCTTATGGATTGCGTTGAATTTCGATACTACATTTTTGAATTTTAGTTGGCGTTGTTCATTCCACGATCTAATCTTTGACGAATTATATCCTTAGAACCTTTTATATTACCAAGAAGATTTACAATCAATCATCAGTTTATTACGCAATGCAAATAAAAATATTATAGCTGGGGGAGAAAGAAAATCAATATGACCTTCATCGATGTATCGGATGATTTGCACGGCGCCTCCAACTTCACTGCTTATTTACAACCGCCATTAGTGGAAGAAAAAAAACGAACTATTTCAAGTTCCAGCATTCCACCGACATTCCAACCAAAAACGAAACATTCCTTCGAAACTATTCCAATTAAAGTCACCGTTACCCAAACGTTCAATTTTCCGCTCGGAAAGACGCAAACATGCACACACACGTCGCGCGCAAAACAATCCAATTATCGTACGAGGGTTAACGCAGATTTCGCGCCACGGCAAACATTGACAGTGACCCACGCGATGGGATTCGAAGTCCCGCAAGTTCCTCCTTTACGTAACCGACGGCGACGGCGGCGTTGTTATCGTCCCCGTTTAGTCGCCTCGCAAAAAATCCGATTAAGTTTCAGATGGAAAAAGTTCGCGAACAATTAGCGCGAAAGCGACGGGAGCAGGACCAAAAAAAAAGAAAATCGCGGAAAACTATTTTCGCGCGGAACTTGCCTCTGCAATTAGGTAAAGCGGAGATTTCCTTTAATTTGAAATTTTAATGGCGGAAAAATTAACGCGGCGTTTTAATATATTGCGCTTGGTCGTTGACATTTTCGGGCGATTTTAATATCAAGATATCGACGATAACAAATTTGAATAAAATATATTATTCGCAAAATGAATATTTGAGCAAATTGTGTTGTGGCTTTTTTGTATAAAAATCCGCAGGACAATTATTCAGCTGGACTAGGATCTAAGTCCATTGCAATAAATCTGTATAAAATATTTTCATGATTTATTATTGAGTTGTAATAGTGTACCCAATACCACACGTTGTATCGAACGGTAATTCCGTTTGAAGCTTTGAAGCTCCAAGCTCGTATTCACTCCTGGCGGTTAACCTAAGTTAGAACACAGTCGTGTTGATTTCATTTCAACTTTGACACGCTGCGGACGAGTTTAAATATTTAAAGTTTCAATTCCATCTGAAGCAAAGGCACGATCCAAATAATATCATAAATAATGCATGCCTTGCTGTATTTTAATGGGAATTGCTCAAATACTGAATGTAAAGCGCTGCGCAATCTTATGAATAACATAGCACATAACGAACTTTAATTCCGCTTAAGTCGTTTCAATTAGAAACGCCTAACGAATTATTATGAGTTGCAACCAACCAACCGGTGCACAATATGTAACGACGATACTCCGTTAAAGTCTCGTTTCGAGCGGGCGAAACTTTTAACGCGGAACTGGAAAGTAATTTGAATTTTAATTTAATTTCGCAAGTTTTGGATTATTTTAAAGACGTGGTCAGATTTGAGTTTTATCGGAGGTCCATGGGCATTATTCGTGAAATTTTATTTTTGGTCAACATTTTTTACTTCTAGGGAACTAAATTTTGTGTTAGGCCATTATTTCATCTTATTCCATTTATATTAATTATAGTGGCCACTTCCTATTTTCGCTCCTCTGGTACTTTAACAACTTTTATTCGTTTAAATTTTCTTTTGCTTATGAGGAAATAATCTCTAAGCGATTTTTATTTTCTGTTTGGTGTGGTTTCAAAGTTACAGAGACTGTAAGTATACTCAGTGACATATAAACTGCACCACCTAGAAGGAGTGGGAATTTTTTGACCAAATTTGGCGGGAATAGTGGACTAGTCCAGGAAAATAGTTGATTAAAATTTGAAACCCAATCATGAAGTAGTCATGGGATTTTTGACGTTTATGTCATTTTTTAGAGGTGGTGATAGACAAGCAATTATCGAGTCATTTTTTGAATTTGTTCCACTTTTTCGGATCCCGTTCTTTAGTTTAAAGTGTTTCAAGTGTTTAACGATGCCTAGAGGAAGGAGACCTCAAGTTTACCAGCAGTTGAGTGACTTTGACCGAGGGCGGATTGTTGGTTTGCGAGAAGCAGGTTTTTCGTTTAGAGAAATCGGCAACCGTTTGGCACGGCACCACTCAACAATAATGCGTGTTTATCAAGCGTGGTGTGAACATGGGGCTGAACGTCGGAGAAGAGGCACTGGGGCTCAAAGACGAACCAATGAACGTCAAGATCGCCGCTTAAGAGTAATGGCCTTGAGAGACCGATTCTCTACAACTAGATCAATAGCTGATCAATGGTTAGGTGAACAAGGTCGTCCGATAGGCTTGCGAACAGTTTATCGTCGAATAAGAACCTTTGGCTTGCTGTCTTACCGCCCCCATCTTGTGCTACCCCTCACTGCTCAACATCGCCAGGAACGTTTGGCCCGGTGCACGGAAAGACTTCAATGGAACTTGGAGTGGCATCGAGTTGTCTTTAGTGACGAATCGCGATTTTGTTTAGGAATGCTTGATGGTCGAATGACTGTTTGACGAAGACGTGGAGAAAGGTGCAATCTTGATTTTTCGATTGCGAGGCATGTTCACCGAACTGTGGGGTTGATGGTGTGGGGTGCTATTGCTTACGGCAGTAGGTCACCCTTGCTCTTCATTCGGGGCAGTATGACCGCCCGACGCTACATTGACGAAGTGGTAGAACCACATGTTCTTCCATATCTTCGAGGGCTGGAAGACCCACTTTTCCAGCAAGATAATGCACGACCTCACGTAGCAAGGGTTTCTCTTGACTTCTTTGAAGAGGCCAATGTTAATCTTTTGCCTTGGCCGCCAAGATCTCCCGATTTGTCGCCCATTGAGCACGTGTGCGACATGATTGGTAGAAGATTGAGGAATCTAGCGAACCCACCGTTGACAATAGAAGCTCTACGGCATGAAGTACAGGCTGCTTGGGATGCCATACCCCAAGAAGACATTGATCACCTGCTGGAATCAATGCCAAGGCGGGTCAATGAGTGTATCAGAAATAGGGGCGGACCAACACATTATTAAAGAAAAATCAAAAAGATGAAGTGTTTTCTTTATCAAATTTTAATCAATTGTTACCTTAGACTAGTCCAATGTTTCTGCCAAATTTGGTCCAAAAATTCCCACCCCTTCTAGGTGGCGCAGTTTATATGTCACTGAGTATATAATGAAAATTAAAAATCTTCAGTCATGCCAAAACTAAGCATCAGATTTTGTGAACATTTTCAGTGTAATAATGTGTGCGGAATTTAGCAACTGAATTATTCAATCTATCTATCACAATTGTAATGTTCAATATAATTACAACAGGCCAATTAAATTCATCTACCCGACAAACCATGTGCAATTATCGTTTATGTTAAATGAATGCGCACTGCATCGATTTTCATTAAAAAAAAAAATACGTTTAATAATTGTATTCGAATGCATGCAGATAGAATTGTTGCAAACATTTTCCTTGCAGAATACAATTCAATAATTATTAATATATTCGTAACTTGATGATAGGGTTTGCACCCCATTTATTTTAAGCACCAACCTAGATTGTTGCAACGCAATGTGCTTCAGAACTGCCACGAAACTATTTTCTAGTTACCAATGCCCTACGGGTATTACAGCTGACAATATTTACGTACATTAAAGTTTCTATATTAATTTTCACATTCGCGAGTCCGATGAATGTTTTAAATAATTTAAGCTAACAGACATTTAAATGGCATTTATTTTAAAACGATTTTTATGTTAATCGTCAATTATAATTACTTTCTAGAATAAAAAATTACCAGCAAACAAACAAATAGTAAATACTGGGAATATATTTTATGTTTCACTCCGTTCACCAAAAATGTTATAATAAAACATTTCGTACGTCGTCCAAAATGTAATTATCATTTCATCGCGGTATTATTATTTGCCCGGGGCCCGTCGATAATAATTTAATAAGACGCCCAAAGCCGGTCACGAGGGAGCCGACTGCGGAGATTCAAAGGGAAAAATGCCCGTCCGACGTAAATCGAAATTCGATTGAAAACGGAACGGCTAATCTATATTGATTGAATGGCCACCGTCCACATTGTCGTCATAACCCGCGCGGAGGAGTCGTTCAAAGGACGCGCGATCGTCGGAGATCGGCTCGACAAAAACGGCTTCCCCAATCAGGTTTCATTGTGCCGAGATCGACACTATCAATTTACTCTCGATTCGCGTTTCTGGAATTCGTGACGCGACTCTTAGATTGCGCCCTCGCGACGCTTCCGTCATCTGCGATTTTTGCGCGGGGGTTGGGTACGAATTTTCGTATCCGGTGGTCGGAAAATCGCCACGGCGCGGACGGCGGAATCGCGAGATATGAAACGCTTATGTGTACTCACTTTCTTCCTTGCTTTCGGCGTGGGCTTCCTTTTTGCCGTTCACGTCGCTGAAAACGACTGAGTGGGTTTGCATCATTTCTAAGGTTTTATCTGCAAAGAAAAATGGTGCCATATTAAATATGTATAAGTTAAAAATAAAGCAACATATAACCGAGGAGATTAATAATACGAGAGGCTATGATAAAATGAGATAAACCTATTATGTATAATCAATTTTTTCGTCAACTTGAACTTTTTGTACCCTGCTCGTACAATTACCAACTAACTTTCCAGGCACTAACAACGTCCTGTCAACGAAAAATATCAACACAAAAATAGATAAAAACGTCCGAAAAGTTTACATAAACCATATTTTTGTATTACAGTTTTTCAAGTTGAAATAAAAAAATCCACAACGGTTGACTCAACAATGATAACAAACCACAACGTTTAACTCAATCGTTGCCAGCACAACTGTTGGCTCAACTGTTCCACAACCGTTGTGGACACAAACATTATGAAAATTGCATTCGAAAAAAAGACCTCAACATCATCATTGGAATTGTATCGGATTCTGAATCTATGTGTGTCGTATTTTTTTCCGTCCTGTGTCAAAACGAAAATGTAAATTTCTCCAGTTGACCGCAATGATTGACTTCTTTGTTCATCACGACATTTTTCAACGTAATTAGAGATATTAAAAAAATTGCAACTATATATATAGTTATGAAATAACAAGACGAGTTAATTCCAAACTCCGTGCTTTACCGAATATATTTATCATAAAAGCGCGCACACCCCAACTTAATTAATTTCGTACATTAATTGGAACAAAAACGCTGCCTGTACGAAACTCGTAGTGTGCTTAAATTCATTGCAAGTTTTTTTTATTGAAGTCATAAAGAGATAAAAGCCCACAGTGCACGGCGCAATTATTTCGAATGCGACACGCAATTCACATCGCTGCAACTGTTTATAAATGCGCAAATAAAGCGCCATTATTCTTTCTTTTGTGCCGTGTGTGTTTTGTAAAGTTTCAATACAAAGGCGTTCTGTAGACCATTTGAATGCAACCACCGACGACGGGGATCGTACGTATTAATTAGCATCCAGCTATAAAAACATACGAATACAAAAGTAACATGGGCGCGAATGGAACTGAAATGGCTTTAAAGTATTTCGAAAATTATATGAATTTAAAATTTTTCAATAGTTTAAAATATAATGCCTTAAATCTAAATCAAAGATACGAAGAAACATGGTGTAGGGTAAGAGCGGGGGAGGATTTTACGAAAAGTTTCAAGACAAGGAGGGGGGCCCTTTGAACCCACCACTGTTCAACTTTTATAAAGCCCAGAGCTAGAGGAGATCATGAGGAAAGGGCATGATGGAGGGGTGAAACTAAGGACAAGGATAAGATATGGACGTTGGCATTTGCGGACGACGGATTGAAGGAGATAGTGAGGAGGCTAGAGGGATTCCTTGACAGGAGGGGGCTCGAACTGAGCACAAAGAAATCGAAAGTGATGGTGTTCATCAAAGGAGGAGGGAGGTGGAAGAAGATACAGGTGAAACGAAAAGGGGAGGAGATAGAACAGGTGAGGAAATGGGCATATCTGGGATACGTGATGAGAGGAAGTAACAGTAGGGAAGGGCAAATGAAAAAGGCGAGAAAAGCGGAAGCGAGTTTGAGAAACATCCTGTACGATGTATGTGTGAGAGGTATATTGATGTATGGGGGGCAAGGAACACAAGAACATGGAGAGGCCACACTTAGGGCAGATTAAAAGTTCACTCTAATTGAATTTGCGGAAACATCTAGAAATATATTTGCAAATATTACTCACCTAATGATTGTTTTAGGTCTTCCAGTTCTTTGACGCTGTCATCCTGCAAAGAGAGATATTCAATAATAGTGTAAATATATCATTAACAAAAATTATATTGTCTTTGTATATCTAAGCCAGTTCTTTACACTTATAACAGGATAATCTCGAAACATTTTTAAAGGAATTACTAGTTGCTTTGTTTTACACACAAAACTGCTTCTTTAAGGGGGGATCCTGCTTTAGGAGGCCTTAAAATAGCGTTTTTGGGGGAATTTTTTAGGACAGAAAAAAATGAGCAAGTCTAGTGAACTTTTTAGGCATTTTATTGCATATTTGAGCATTGAAAAAAAAATATGTCGAGAGAAAAATATTTAAACGGAACCGATTTTTATGCACATTTGTGCAACACCTTTCAATTGCAATTTACAATCGGTGGGAAAGATGTAGCCCGTAATTTTTGTCTGAAACAAAAAAAACCAAAGAAAATGGTAATTCTCATATATTTTCTTCTATGTGAACTAAAAAAAACCCAAAATTTTGAAATTCAAGATTTTTCTCACGTTTGAAAATAAATGTGCTCTTTGCAGGAAGAGAAAATCATTTCAACTTGCTAAAAAAGTTGTTTAGAATTTTTTTTTCATTAATCTTTTTAGTTCAAATAGAAGAGAATGCTACTGAAGCCAACAAAAGTTTTGTTTCGTTTTGATTTTGCTTGCCTAGTTTTCTCGCAATCACGCCCACCAGTTTAGAAAAATCGTAAAAACGAAAACTCGAGAAAACGCGCTCTAAAGTTTACGATCAGGAAAAATGTTAATTTTCGATTACCTACGGAATATCTCGTTATAATCCTACTATAGCTCTTACGAACTCAAAATATTATTATTTCGAACGACCGATTGAACTTTTTTCAGTACATAGTTCGGTGTTATGTGACTGCGGGTAGGGGCGCGCGCTTCGTTTGTCCGAGCGTTCGTATATTTTTTGCTCGACACCTCACTGTGTTTAGTGCTGTATCTTTCAAAATATTGCGAATTAGCCGCTAAAACTTTTTATACATATTCTTAAATATATTGGGCATAGATTTGAGCAATAAGAAACAGATCGATTTTTTGAGCCTTCTAAAGCAGGATCCCCCCTTAATATCATAATACTGTTGTAGATTTTTTTTTAATTTTAGAAAGTAGTAGGTTGGTATGCACAACATACATCTTCAATTATTATAAAACCACATTTAGTGTATCTAATAATGACTAACGAGGGAATCAACGGATATGGATATTCCCCAATTACCGACGGGTTGCGATCCATTCATAACTGCGGAAATGCCACCCTCAACGTAAAAAAATCCAGTAAATCCAGCCCGGATAATTGCGGTTGGTGGAATCAAAACAAATTTATAATCCTGTACCTCTGCGAAAGCAAATTAACTTGACTCGTAATTACTCCACGACTGATTTTGCATAAATTACATTCCCGTTACGCAGTTACGAGCACCTATACCTGCGAGGTTATTTGCATCGAAATTATGTAAGCGTAATATTGCATTATTATTCGCAATCGCCAGGTGGATATGCAATTAGTTACAGGCACAAATATTTTCCATGAATGTAAGCTAAGGAGAAGTTCTAACTGGTAAGATAACAATGTTGTAGTCTAGCTCTGGCATTAAATAATTTTCCAGCAACGACATCAATAAATTTGTATATATGATACATACAATATTTTTTAACAAATTTACTAATTAATGAATGACATATGGATGAGCGTAAAACGTTCTTTATTATATTTATTTGTTGTATACTGCTGTAATGTAGTGTACACTCATGAGCAAGATATTAATGAACCTGCCGACTGTTGCATTATTGATATTCCACAAGAAGATATTGATAAGTACATGATTGCAATAAAATCTTCAATTTTTTTTGTTTGTATAATTCATGTTCAAGTTTCCTTAGGTACATCGTTTTCACAGATTCAGTCCGCAGGACTTAATTACGAAAAATTTCGAACAATGCAAAATTTCCATCACAGCTTTTTCCTTCGGCAACTACCGACAGAAACGAAAAAGCTTGGGATGCAAACATAAAAAGTTATACATCGCAATAATTAACGACGCAAAGTCAACATCAAAAGCGGCGAACGGAGTTAATCGCCGCAGTTAGAGACAAAATCCGCTCCATTTCATCGGAAAACTTTGTCGAAAATGCAATAAAATTTAACGCCTTGCCCGTTCCAGAAGTGGATTACGTTGACTAAGTGCCACATGGCAGTTATTTGATTTCACAGTGATCGAACGTAATGAGAAAGCAAACGCGGAATACTAAGCGCACGCTCTTTCGTTCGGCGCCTCGGGCGTTGCGAACGTTGGTTTACCTTTGATTTTCGCGCATTAATATTCGTCGTGGTTCACTCGGGCGAGATTTCATAGTCGAGAGGTAAATATGTTTTAGAGAATGTTGTAGAGCTTCAGCGATGTGCAAGTGTGCGCCATTGGTATCTCACAATAACACTTGTTTAAACAATAACATAAAAATTGATGAAAATATGGCGGAAGGGACTTACGTAATATCTCCAATAAAAGTTTATACGATACAGTTGCTTACAGCTGCGAAGTTATGACGTACATAATTATCCTAGTTTCATAAAAATCATATATCATAATTTTAAATAAATAAACTTTTAAGACGAAGCAAAGTCACGAACGCGTAGCGCGGAAAACGTACTATCTCTCAGCTTAATCCTGTGTTACATACGATATTTCATTTGCTAATACCATTTAGCTAAACGTTATTGTAATAAGTAAATGTCATATAATTTCACCTCTGATGTTTTTCCTAATAGTTTAAAACTTGCCAAAGTAGTGCCGGCACGTAAGAAAATCCGTGAGCCAGTATCGCCCTATATCAGTGCCGTCATGTTTCTCAAAAGTTGATAAATGAATAACTTCGTTCTTGGATGGCTTGATTCGTGTCAATTTGGATTCGTTTGGTCAAAGTCGACTGATGACGGTATCTATAATTCTTTGAATCGCATCTACTAATTAGTAGACGACAAAATACACATTGGTGGTGTCCTTCTTGACCTATCTCAAGAATTCGTGGTTTGTGTCTTAAATGGATCCAATCTTATTAAGAAGATCGTTCATATCAACAATCGTGCAAGGAGTGCCACAAGGGTCCGCTTTCGGCCCACTTTTATTCGTGCTTTTCGTTTAGAAGATATCACCCAGTTTGCAGATGGCACCTCGGTTATCGTATATAGGTCGAATATGAAAGAACTTTCAACGTGTTGTTCAATTTTTACATCGGTTATGCCAAATTGGTGTGACAGGAATGGCATGAGCCTAAATTGTATAAAAACCAATTTAATATTGTTTGACAATGTCAATAAATTTTCTGGAGGGTTGGGTTGGGTTGGGTTAGGTTGGGTTGGGTTGAAGGATCAATCAATTGTTGTCAAGAATGATATAAAGTTTCTTGGCTCCACCAATGATATCAGCCTAAACTGTAAAAGACATATATCGACACTGTGTAGTAAATTATGTTCCTCACTTTACGCTATACAGAAACTGAAATGTAGTGCAAACATTGAATGTCTTATCATATTCTATTACGCACATGTAGTGTCACACCTGCGATATGGAATACTGTTCTGGGGAATTTCTTCCGATTTCAGCAGAGTTTTTATTCTACAAAAAAATTTATACGAATCATATTTTCAATGAACAGATTAGATAATTGTGAGCCTGCGTTTGGGAAGATATCAATACAGTACACGAGACAACCCAGGCTAAAAAAAAAATCTCCCAAGAATAGAAACTTTTTGGAAATCAAAAATCATGCATTTAAGGGTCAAGAAACAGCTATAGGCAACTATTCGTGTTCATTTACAACAATTTTTTGAGTCATTTTAAAATTGCTTAAAAAAAAAAAATTAGTTACTACCAGCAAATATATTTTAGAAACGTTTTAAAAATCGAAATAACTATTAAATTTACAATCGGAAATAAATGAACGTTTACCAAGGTACGAGTGGATACATTTGTAAGCGCGGATCGTGACACATCTTTAGCAGAAAATGTCTTTCAGTGTCCTTTATTCGTCGTTTGATAAGTTTTCCACTAACTCGCGCCAAAGCGTTGGGATTCTTATCTGCACAGTTGTCTCGTGCTGCCGCCATGCAACAATGCGTTCGCGCACACAGTCAAAATGCACTCGGCAAAATATTATATGCGATAAAGTAACGGTATAAATCTTTTTGTTCGTTCATATTTTGTGTTGAGTGATAAAACTCGAATACTTCACGACGTATAAAAGAAAGTTCATTCAACAAATACAATTTTTTTTTGATCATATCACTATAAGGTTGTGTACGAAAACGTCGCAACTGTATCATTTAAATGTGAGATACGTCCTTGCTTTTATTTCTTTGCCTTTTGTTTGTATTTTCTGTTTCTCCTAATTTCACCTAGTACCGTTGATTCTAATAATCTTAATATACTTTTACTTTTCCTGAGAATCCTGCTAACTTTGTTGTTTGTTTTCACCCATGTGCTATCCCCCATCATTAACATTTTCCAGTCATCTTTGCTTCAATGCATTTTACCTCTTTCACTTTGACTCATTTTTGCTAATTTCACGCTTGCTACAGATTTTGTTCAGATTTTGATGTGGGAAGCCTGTAGAGGATATAAATAAAAAGAATGCTGAAGAATTTCAACTACACAACACGACTACTAGACGTTTCATAAATAAAAATTTCGTCAGAATTAATTCGTAGTCTTATAATTCTAGTCATTTACGTTCGTTAACAATGAATTTCCCAGTCTTCCTAAAGCTAACATTTCCGGCACTTGAAATTCACGCGATACGTTGAGCGATTTATTTCAGATCGCGAAAATCTGCGACATGAACATCCTATTGTATTCTATAATACGACGGAGAATAATGTAAGCGTAAACATTTCACAATCAAAGTGGATTATTTCAGTAAACTTCAGCGCAAACTTCCTTTTTTCATGCGATGTTAGCATATAATGTTTTTATATCGTCATTAATTTTCCATTAAGGAAGAGGAGCGAAAAAGGACGAAAACCATTAAATAGTAACGCATTGCCGAACTAAAACAGTTAAACTCACCTGATAGTCTGGAGCGACCTCCGGCGATCCTGAAACAAATAAGTATATTACGTAAAAGAATAAATTATTGATTGAATATTTCAGTTCGTGGAGAAATAAATCTAAAAATATCTCCGGCGTAACTGTACGTTATTTACTCGAAAAGTTTAAAATTGTAAGTTTCATAAATAAATATACTCAGTGACATATAAACTGCACCACCTAGAAGGGGTGGGAATTTTTGGATCAAATTTGGCAGGAATAGTGGACTAGTCCAGGGAAATAGTTGATTAAAATTTGAAACCCAATCATCAATTAGTCATGCGATTTTTGACGTTTGTGTCATTTTTAGAGGTGGTGCTAGACAAGCAATTATCGAGTCATTTTTTGAATTTGTTCAACTTTTTCGGATCCCGTTCTTTAGTTTAAAGTCTTTCAAGTGTTTAACGATGCCTAGTGGAAGGAGACCTCAAGTTTACCAGCAGTTGAGTGACTTTGACCGAGGGCGGATTGTTGGTTTACGAGAAGCAGGTTTTTCGTTCAGAGAAGAAATCGGCAACCGTTTGGGACGGCACCACTCAACAATAATGCGTGTTTATCAAGCGTGGTCTGAACATGGGGTTGAACGTCGGAGGCACTGGGGCTCAAAGACGAACCAATGAACGTCAAGATTACCGCTTAAGACTAATGACCTTGAGAGATCGATTCTCTACAACTAGATCAATAGCTGATCAATGGTTAGGTGAACAAGGTCGTCCGATAGGCTTGCGAACAGTTTATCGTCGAATAAGAACCTTTGGCTTGCTGTCTTACCGCCCACATCTTGTGCTACCCCTCACTGCTCAACATCGCCAGGAACGTTTGGCCTGGTGCACGGAAAGACTCCAATGGAACTTGGAGTAGCATCGAGTTGTCTTTAGTGGCGAATCGCGATTTTGTTTAGGAATGCATGATGGTCGGATGACTGTTAGACGAAGACGTGGAGGAAGGCGCAATCCTGATTTTTCGATTGCGAGGCATGTTCCCGAACTGTGGGGTTGATGGTGTGGGGTGCTATTGCTTACGGCAGTAGGTCACCCTTGCTCTTCATTCGGGGCAGTATGACCGCCCGACGCTACATTGACGAAGTGGTAGAACCACATGTTCTTCCATATCTTCGAGGGCTGGAAGACCCACTTTTCCAGCAAGATAATGCACGACCTCACGTAGCAAGGGTTTCTCTTGACTTCTTTGAAGAGGCCAATGTTAATCTTTTGCCTTGGCCGCCAAGACCTCCCGATTTGTCGCCCATTGAGCGCGTGTGGGACATGATGGGTAGAAGATTGAGGAATCTACCGAACCCACCGTTGACAATAGAAACTCTACGGCATGAAGTACAGGCTGCTTGGGATGCCATACCCCAAGAAAGCATTGATCACCTGCTGGAATCAATGCCAAGACTGGTCAATGAGTGTATCAGAAATAGGGGCGGACCAACACATTATTAAAGAAAAATAAAAAAGATGAAGAGTTTTCTTTATCGAATTTTAATCAATTGTTATCTTAGACTAGTCCAATGTTTCTGCCAAATTTGTTCCAAAAATTCCCACCCTTTCTAAGTGGTGCAGTTTATATGTCACTGAGTATATATAGGGTCGATGTTATGCAATCATACTTTAGGGAACAGGATAACAGTTTGTGTATACAACGCGATCACGTGGGGACACTAATCAAACATTGCGTACTCATCTTGTGTGATAAATATTTACTTTAGATACGTATTCATATCTAAATAAGTACTTTGGAAGGGTCAGTAAATATATTTTCAACAAAATTACAAAGATAAAAAACGACACCTTTATCATACAGGGGTACTAATTAATATCGACGATAATTTTTATTTTTTAAGTAATTTATAATTATTTCAAATATGGAGATAAGATTGCAAAATAAAATTATGCAATTACATAATTGAATTAATCGACCGATTAAAAATCATGTACAGTCAATACTTGTTTATGTTAATCTTTGCGAGTGAGCAACATTAACAACAACTCTCCTAACGCAAACACACAACGCGTCGGCGGCAATCAATTTCAGATATTCGTAAATCATGTCCGGCGGCGCCAACATCTGAATTTATTTGGCGCAAATGCGCACGAGGAACACTCCATCCCGTTCGTCCCCATTCCGTCAAACAGTCGCCAGATAACGAAACGCAAATCAGCATGTCGATGACTCCCGGGACGGGGGAGCTGTGTCCGCTCGGTGAAGTGTTCGGCGGACCGAATCCGGATCGCGCATGGATCGCCGCCTGCAAAATTACATTGCAGGACAAGGGCTGCCAGGACATGACGTATTTTATGCAAGCAGTGCTCCGCACACGACAAATTACAGCAGGGGACTCGGACGTAAATCTAGGGTCGGAGTCGAAATCGACACATCGGCGCAGTTACATTTGTCATTATGAATTTGCAGCCGACGTTAATTCCAATGATGGAATGCTCCAGCAAACAGGATAATTCGTAAAAATATGTCCTGATTAAAGTATCGAAAAAAAAAATAAACAAACATGGCCTTGTGAAAATAAGGTAATTTTTGGAATGTGGACTTTTACAAAAACGAGGGGCATCATTTTAAACTATGCCTCACATATTAATTAATATTCACGGCGACACTACATCGATCATTTAACGTCAATTTTGAGTTACGCACAGTTACTAAAATTTGCGCATTCGTGTTTATACGAACGTTTTACGTACTCGCCATCACAACTGCGTTAAACACGAACATAACTTCATTTTACGGCGATTGCAGTAAATTGATTTTCCAGTATCCAATTATAACCCGTGTTTATATTCATTATATTCCGTGTAATCTGCGATCATCTATTTAAAATTATTACGACGATATTATCAATAATGTGTTCGTAAACACTGGCTGGCAATTATTCTCCCGAACTGAAACAAATGCGTTTCAAATTAGCAAAAATCACACCCAGTGGCAGGTAGACGAAACTTGTAAATCGGAAATTGTGATACTATGAACGTATCGATATTTGTTTTAGTTAAAATGATTGCTATAATCCACTGTTGTAGAAACACTCGTTACTTGAATTCATTTAAAACTTTAACGATCATACCGTATCGAATTTATTTAATTTAATTACGCAGCCATTTTTTACAAAAACGGCACATAAAGTAACGCCGTTAAAGTTTCCAATCACTAAATAACCTGCGATTTATTATCCGCCGAATTAATAAAATTTATGCAGCTGTTCGATGCGGCCGGAAACGTCAACGTACTCAAAGTGGAACGCGAGCTTTACTATAAATATATTTTTTTTTTAGTGGCGGCAACAATGGAAATACCAACGACTGCGATTTATTTCACAACTATGAAAATGTTGAAAATATCGAACGAAAAGCTCGAACGCGCGCCCATTTATTCCTTCGCATGCTGTTGTCATTTCACCGTTACGGCGGTTTTATTCGCCCGGCGCGTTTAGCGAAATTCGCGCCCGTGTTAATAATACGTTGAACTCTGGAACAGATGGCTCGTTATGCCATTAGTATTTATTTCGGTTGTGTCGTTTTTATCCACCGTTGGGATAAAAATTGTAATCATGTGGGACAATGGAGGGCGGTGATGATAATGACATTCATTGCTTTATGAAATTATTTTAATTTTTTAACATTTTTTATGTCTGGGTTTAATTATGCTCAGATGATCATTTTTCACCTTCACTGATAAAATTTTTATCGATAATAATGATAACGATACATATGTGGAATGGTGTGCCTCGTGTGTTGTGGCCCATCGTAGTGCCTTTCTCTTTGAAAATACCACAAAATTGTTTTAGGGTTGATATATAGTTCATTGACGTTTAATTTCTGTAAGTTATATTCTTTTTGAGATAAAAACTACAACATCATTAAACACTTCCTGTAAGATACAAATATCTACGTATGATCCCGCTTTACCTTAATAGTCATTTGCCGTCGCTAAACGTACGACTTCCATTGGTTCGCGGCAATATTTTATTGTCATGGTGATCTGGCAGAACTGCGCTAGAAATTAATGGAAGTCACCGGTTCATAAAATTCAAATATAAAGTTTTCATTTAGAATTAACTTTACTGGATAACATATGAACACTTTTGTACCATTTGTTCTTATCATTAATGGAATTCTACTTGGATCTGAAGAGGTGCTAATCTAAGTGTGCCAAGTCAGGCCAAGATAGTGAGTGGATTTGAATATTCAAGACAAGCTATAGAAATTTCGGACAGATCGTAAAAAAAATGTGGTGCCTTGATGGAATTATTATGGATACTACCCTTCTGATTGGGCAATTCAGGGTGCTTATGATGGGTTGTTGTCTTCATTCGGACCAATTGTGCACATTATCAGAATTAATAGTTTTGTATCGCTGGATGAGCTACTTATAGTACACAATTCCCTTTCAGTCTCATTAGACACAAATCGTGACTTCCTTTGGACGCAGATTTGGGAATTATTAGCGGAGGCTTAATTGGTTCGTTCATAATGTAGAGCACATTGATGTAAACAAACCATTGACACCCACTGTTCTCCAAGTTTCAAGAAACTCCCGTCGGCTATTTAAAATTTGTTATTACCGGGGTTATTTATCGTCTCATAAGGTTATTTGTAAATCGACGTACCATATGTACGAATTAAAGAATGTATCACCGCGCACATCCTGTTTTAAATGACGGCTTTAATAAAATGACATTCCTCGAGCTTTCGCATACACGCATCGTTTGCATATCCTGTTGCACTAAAACTTGAGCTCGAAAGTTACGTGTGCGGCTGGAATTCTGCTCCGTGTATTCGGCCGTTCATTTCGTTTCTGGCGAACAGGGTTGTACTCAGCTAATGGAAATTATCGAATTTTCTATTCTAATATTTGTCCCAACTTCTTGAACTCGACGCAACTCAATACAATGCAAATCAACTCAGTTTCACGAATTCGACCCAACCCCAAACGTTTTCAATCCAACGCAAACCCAATTAATAAAACAATTAAAGTATCGTTTGGCGTTAACGTAAAATGTCCAAAAAATATCAATTCTAGAATTAGCAAGAATTACTCCTATTAATCCACCTACAGTAAATAAGAAAACAAATCCACCGTGAAGAGTAGCAAATCAACTAAAAAATTTGCTTTTTGTAGGAACAGCACTCATCACAGTTTCCTACTGTAGACGTATGATGACATATCTGATAAGTTTGTATTTTATATTCTAATCTAGTATAATATAATTCTCCAAGTTTAGTTTCTAAGTTTATATGAAAACATTTTTCGAAGCAATACCCATTGTCGTTTTATTGCAAGTGAAAAGAACCTCTAAACCACCAACTCATTTCACAAATTTAACGAACATTGTTTATCGCAGATAAAACGTTTCTTTATTCTCGCCACCTTGATTAAATACAAAGCGGGAGCAAAGCTTCTCCGAGCACTCGATACGCTTAATTGGAACGACGGAACTTCAGGCCCCGTCGCGTCCGCCTCTGAAGTTGCTGGTGGGTTGTTCGCCTGAATTGCGTTCACGTGCCACGTAGCCAGATGGAAACGATATCGATTCGACCGCAGCACGATTTTCACGGCAAAGGTCATTGCGTTTCGTTTTATCGCCGCGTTCCGCGTTCCTCGCGCGAAACAACGTCTTCATGTCGGATATCGATTCGGGTCGAGCCGCAAACTCTTTGAACGCCAACGGTTGTATAAAATTTCATCGGGGAATCGATATAATTGTAAAGTCGCGCGGTTCAAATTTATTTAACGCTCCCGTTCGCGAAACGCAATAAAGGTCCGAGCCGCCGCCGGCCGTTCTTCCAGTTCATTATTTTCAAACGCGATATATCAACGTTTATGGATACGTTTTCGTTGGATATTTTGAGGGCATCGAAGAGAGACGAAATGAGCAAAACGCGTAAACGTCGACTTGCCCTTTCGGTTCAGTGAACCTTGTGACGACGATGGCAAATAAAGAAGTTGTAAAAGTGCCAGCGGAATATTTTGCCGGAGAAACGGATCGATTTTAAGATACTTGCGGTAAATTAGTTTTAACGCGAAAGTCGCAAACATGCGAACTAGAAGAGGGTACCCAGTTTACAAAAATTGAATTGTCGTGGAGTAATTTTATATTTTCCCCGATTTAATGCAGGACATGATTTTGTGTCAAGTTATCAACGCTAACATTTTAATTGATATCTTGGCCATATGATTTAAATAATCAAAGTAGTTTATTCATGAACCGTGAGTAATGGGCAAAAACAATTATGAAGATACTACGTGTCCGTCCAAAGTCCTTTGCGGTAAATAAATTTCCTTCTGTGAATTTATTTGTTTAATTGCACGCCCAATTCCTCTAGTTGCGTGAAAACTGAAATAAATTGCTTACTGGAGCACGTAACACAAAACAAGGGTTGATATTTGCGGTAGGAAATTCCTTCAGTACAGTCTAGGTGGCACGATATTGGTTTAGTGTGTCAACCGACCCGAGCGTGGAGGTTTTCCAAAGGATAATGGTTACTAAAATCTCATAAAACGCCCCTTGTACTGTGGCGATATTACCGCACACTTAAAACCTCCGCCACAAAATAGCATTTTCTTCACCGACCAAGTTCGTAAATACACTGTCTATAGCGAAGTACTTAAATGAATTTCACCTAACGTATACTTTTAAAAAAAATTCTATTCACGCACACGAAAACATTACAAAACTCGCTACAATCTCAGACATAAATCGAAACGTCGTGTGCGCACATGCCCGTCGTAATTCAGTCGACTTAGAGCTTACCTCAAATATGCTTCGCCGAACTTTACTTATAACATTTTCCGAACATTCGACGTCGCGATGTGTCATATATTGGAAAAGTTCCCCGCGCGAAACTAGTTCTGAAATATAAGAGACCACTTCCGAAACTTTTCCCAATGATTCTAAAGTCCCCGCTTTCCTTTGAACGGCTTATCCGGGTCCGCGATTCAATCGGGCGTTCGATTTGTGTCGGGAAAAACTGGACGCTTAACTCGACGCGGGCGAATTTCACAAAGCAAGGCAATTACTCGTCGAATACTTGATTGAAAATAAATGACAAATGTGTTTACACCGTGGACCGATCGTGCGTTTTTTGAGGGACGTTTGATTTTTTTAATTTTTTTTAAGACGTTTGTGCATTCAACGTTCAATTTTCATTTAATTATTTCATCATCTAAATCTAGGTCACGATAAAAAGGCAGGTAGAGGTTTTCGTGATATGCACACATAAAAGTTTAAGAAAAATATAAGGTGCACTTAATATTTACTTACATGGATCATGTACATGTTATGTTAATATATTTTGCAGAAATATTTTTCATTTTTACACGCGATTACAACATTCTATGCGTCATCGCCGAATGAGTCAAAATTTTAAATCGTATACTTGTCAGAAATAATGTCAATAAATTTGTATAATTTTCATATTCATTTTCACGAATAATTGGTTGGTACATTAGTTACATTTACCGAAACCTTGCATATGTTGTAATAATAATAAAAATGTCCTGCGTTACCATAGCGCTAGATATGTTGATAAGCTCATTAGGTATTATTTGCAGTCGCTTTGTTATAATCAATCATTAAACATTTGCGTGCCCTTCGCAGAATAACGAACCCTTTCCATGTCGTTATGCACACATATCAAAGACGTCGAAGTAACACAACACAAAAGAAATTCGACCGGCACGTGTTATATATATAAATTTTCATTACATATTCAAGACGTGGTCGGATACATTGGGAGTATTTCCATCACTTCTGACAGTAAACAAAACCTGAAATTTCGTTATGTAAATCACGTCTTTGTGAGAACGACGAGGCGGCGAGAGATGCGTCGCATCTATCCGAAACGATATTAAAATTTGCGGTGGAAATTCGCGCCGTTATTTGCACTAACAGATGCACCATCGCGGCGTTACCGAGGCTCTTCCACGTCGAGTAGATCTACGCAAATGTAAATAAAATAAATTGTAGCCGCGTAAAATTTCTCCTTGCGGAACGTACGCGAGTGTAAATGGAAACTAAATAAATGAAGAACTGATCCTCCGGCGGTACTAATATTAGTTTGTGGAGTCAATAAAATTTTGTGAAATTTTACATACGTTGTACGCCCTGTCGGTTGGTTTAAGTGCAATTTTTTTAAAGACCATTTACGACGATTCACATTTAACGTATATACCATTTCATCCCTAATTAGTAATATTTTGCCAATCATCGTTTATTGTTTTTAATCTGAAACTACAGTAAATTACTTTTATCGTAAACGAAAACTTTATCATTAAAACTTTCCGAACCATTAGTCAATTATGCTAATTCAATACATTACATTTGCGGTTTAATTATTATTCGATTTATTATTCCTGTGTTGAATTACGGGGACAATGATTATGCGCACGCGACGCTCATCAGAAGGCTTTACAACTTGACATATCGAGTGCTTCTTATACCCTGTTTTGTTCGCGTGCTCACCGACCCGAGCTCAAATTTCTCGGCGAAACTTCCCCGTTCGGGATAACCAAGATGGCGGGCGAGTAATAAAATGTGAGATAACCGGTTATAACAATTAATAATCATGTAAACTGACAGGGCCGGAGAAAGCTGTAGATGTGCGATACGTTTGAGCTCGTTACGACCCCGGAATCTCCGAAGGCAGCGGCGATGACGAATTTACAATTTGCTACCCCCACGTCAACTTTCACGATGATGGGGTGCGTGCGGTGTTTACGTACGAGGTCTCATTATCGCATGCGAAAAAAAATTGTACAAGATGGTGGCAATAAAATTAAAATTTTGATTAATTTGATTAGATAAATTGAATTTGAAAGTCATTAAAACTATTAAATGTTCTTATGTCAGTCGCACAATTTCCTGATAACTTACAGGTCATATTGTTAGGAAACGCATGGGGATGAAACGAAACACACAAATGCCGACCCTTATCTATTTTCGCGTTTTCCCATTCTCAAATGCCGCACAATCCACTGGGAAGAATTAAAATTTATGAACGGGATAAATAGGGACGTGCTCCGAGTTAGGTCACTTTGTTAAGCGTGTACAATGAAAATACACACACAACGTTGTACACGTTGGATTAGCGCTAGTTGCTGTGCTACGTATATGCTCAGTGGGTCATTGATACTGGAATAGATTTAACGTAGTGGTGATTTCAGATGTCTCAAAGTTCTAATTCTAATTGTGGGATACTTGTAGGGATGTAGGCATTTCTTTGATACCGTACTGTGACCATGTACAGTACGACTGTGAGATTAAGGGGGGATCCTGCTTTAGGAGGCCTTAAAATAGCGTTTTTGGGGGATTTTTTTAGGGCAGAAAAAAATGAGCAAGTCTAGTGAACTTTTTAGAGCATTTTATTGCATATTTGATGATTAAAAAAAAATATGTCGAGAGAAAAATATTTAAACGGAACCGATTTTTATGCACATTTGTGCAACACCTTTCAATTGCAATTTACAATCGGTGGGAAAGATGTAGCCCGTAATTTTTGTCTGAAACAAACAAAAAAAAACCATAGAAAATTGTAATTCTCATATATTTTCTTCTATGTGAACTAAAAAAAAAACCCAAAATTTTGAAATTCAAGATTTTTCTCAGGTTTGAAAATAAATGTGCTCTTTGCAGGAAGAGAAAATCATTTCAACTTGCTAAAAAAGTTGTTTAGAATTTTTTTTTTCATTAATCTTTTTAGTTCAAATCGAATAGAATGCTACTGAAGCCAACAAAAGTTTTGTTTCGTTTTGATTGCTCGTCTAGTTTTCTCGCAATCACGCCCACCAGTTTAGAAAAATCGTAAAAACGAAAACTCGAGAAAACGCGCTCTAAAGTTTACGATCAGGAAAAATGTTAATTTTCGATTACTTACGGAATATCTCGTTATAGTCCTACTATAGCTCTTGCGAACTCAAAATATTATTGTTTCGAAATACCGATTGAACTTTTTTCAGTACATAGTTCTTTGTTATGTTACTGCGGGGAGGGGAGCGCGTTTCGTTTGTCCGAGCGTAAATTCGATAAAATTCGAGAAAGTTTAAATTTATTCAAAAATCAACTTTCGATAGATCACAAAGAGTTATATAAGGTCGTTATTTTTTTAATTTTGAAGATTAATAAAAATATTACATTTCAATGTTGCCTTAAATCTCACTGTCGTGGTATCACATTACGGTCTCAAAAAATGAAGATATGTCTCCACAAACATCCCAACGTCAGACCTGGTACTTTACGAATCACTCTACATAGAGACTTACATCAGAATCGATGTGAAGGGCCCTAAACTTTTTGACATGAAATGGCCAACGCCAATGTATTAAATTCTTATTTTGTCTTCTAAATAATCAAAAATTAATCTACGCAAATTTCTAAACAAATCAAATGAACATTTCAACTATACGTGTAGTGCACCGTTGTACGGAGATCACGCAGATGCGGTGCACAGAACGGGACATCTGAGTCGTGGTTTATGCTTGGTTGTGGGTTGATATAAATTAGAATCAAACACAGCGTGTGGTTGGGTTACATATTGATTATGAGCTGCACGCTCGGTACAAGTTTCGATATGCGAGGAAATATCATCTCCACGTATAAATATTATCCTCATGGACAATTAGGTAACTAAAAATTGGCAACAAAAAATTTGAAACATTTATTATGAATCAAATTTAAAAATAATATAAAGCGGTCGTTTTTCAAACTACAAGCTTTAAAATTCATTTTAGTATGAGTTTTAACTGGTTGTCGTTGCTATCCCGTTATTTCTGTAAAATCTTTGTCTAAATGAGACCAGAATCTGTCTATTGGCCGTACTTGACACACATTTTATGTCAAGTTCCTGAAGAGTATCGATCGTTTTTTTTCACATAATAGGCAAATGCTAAATAAAATATATATCCGTAAGGATAGTTGGCATCTATAATTGGTTTTAATCGTTTAAACGACGTATTCAGGACAATGAATCCTGAATACGTCGTTGCCTTCAAAGTACAGTTACCTTAAACAAACATATTGGAGAGGAGACAAGAGAAGGGAAATATCTAAGTTGGAAGAAGGAAGGATAAAGATGTTTGAAAATGCAGGAGTATCAGTGGAGGAAGCAGAGAAAAGTGAGAAAAGAGAGGGTAGCCAAGTAGAGAGAGAGAGAGAGATATAATAGAGAGATGTTGAAGCTCAAGAAAGGGAAGGCAAAATCGCGAAAGCAAGATAAAACACAAATGAATAAAAGTAAAGGTGGGGAAGCCAAGGTATTTGAGGGAGGGGAGGGCGGTGATAAAAGAAGAGAAAATCTTGGTCAAACGAATACTGGATGGGCGAGAAATACAGGAGGTGCGAATTATGTAGAGAAGGCTGGGATAAATGAAAACATTGGATAGAAGAGTGCAAAGAGGCGAGCTTAGAAAAAGAAGAGGAGACGAAATGAAAAGATTGGCGAAGAAGCATGGGGGAGACTCTTGGAGAAAATAAATAGGATGAAGGAGGAATGTAGGAGAAAGAAGGAAATGGAACAGCAAAAAGAAGAGGGAACAAAGGTTTTTTTATATGTTAATGTGAAACATGTTGAAGTCGACGTGTCGAACATTTCTTTACTAATTTCATTAATTTTTGATATCTTGCCATCTTTTAACTTCAATATTTTTTAACAGCCTCACGGAACGCACTGATTTCGGAACATGATTAAAAACTTGTAATATAAATTTTCGACGTTTTCTCATTTAAACTAGCCATGGTGTTTTGAAAAGTTAACTAATTAGTCAGGACATTAAAATAATGCAATTTCGTTTTTATAAAATATTTCACACTACCTACGTCACTGATTGTAGATTGGTATTGATCCAATCCTTGGTGCCAATTTTTAGTTACCTAACATATTGTTCCCAAGCTATTATGAATATTTGCATTGCGTGGAGATAAGTTTAGATACGAAGCTCATTTTACATCGATGGAAAAATATTAGAATTCTAGCACCGACTCAAGAGCAAGGGACTTTGAAGAGCTGTTTGTATTACTGCGAGTGGTTCGTGAGGCGATATCACATGTAGGTGGCCGCGTAAACGTAATTAAAGCACGAATAGACCCTTGCAAACTTTAATTGAGGCCAATAACACAGCGCTCCTCAAGCTGCATGGTGCGAAACATTCAGGGGGTAGTTCAAAATATTGTAATACTGAAAAAAGCGCAAATACAAGAAAACAAAATATGTAATTTACTACCACTAGCAAATAATAAAATAAAATAGGGAAATGCAAACGAATTATTTCATTAAAAATATAAATTAAATTTTATTGAATAGCGGTAACAGTAACAACGATTTATGTGCATTCTTTTATTGAATATCACCATTAATGTAAATATTAGTAATTGGATTTGTTTCAAAGAATTTTTTTATAACACGATGAAATATTGCGATAACAAATAACACATTTTCCCTACATTCGTGAACACGTTGTAAACATTTCGCAGTGATAGATATCTTGTCACACAGTTAACTAATAACTCCGAATGCTTTTAGCAGTTAATTTATTAACACTTTTCGCAAAAAGCTACATAGTTCAACACGAAGTAATTTAATTTGAAATGTGATGGTTTTATCGTCAAATAATTTCATAAGCGTGGAATTTGTTGTGTGCGAATTTGTGTGATTCCCTTTCAAATAATATTTGTTATAACAATGATGGAAATTTTGTTCACATGAAGGACTAAATTCGTAATATTGTTTTCAAAATCTGCACGATACAAATCAAATTGTTGTTAACTATCGAATTCAACTTTCGCACGACGGGGATGTTTGGATGGTAGAGTAATTTTTTTCGTTGGTATCAAAGAAATTCCAGAGGCCAAGTCGCCATGGACCCAAAAACGTTCTTTAAAATCTTAATTTATAATTTGTGGTGATGTTAATTATCTCGTTCACCTTTCGATTTTTCCCTTTTCCAGTTATAAAACCGCGATCCAGACCACACGAACTTAAACCAAAATCAACATTTATATTATTACCGCGAACTCATCATTTACGTAAGCCAATTGAGCCTTCAATCTTAAATAACAAGAGCGCGCGCTAAGAGCGAAAACACTGCATAACTTTACCATCCAGGATTATTCATGAATGCCGTTTGAAAATCCAACGCGAAACAGACCTATCTATTATTTCAACCGCGGTTCGAAACGTGACCTTTTATTAATTCATGGCATCTGGGCGGGCACAATTTGTATTTCCGTATCTTGTGGTTAAACTGCCTCATAGCAAATTCCGCCACTCTTTAAATTATTAATTTCAGTATTTCCCTTGATATGTGAATGCGGTTGTGAAAAGTTGGACATTTGAGAATTTCGTAGTTTTATCAAAGCTCATATTTTAATTCATGAAGGTTTCTTGGGTACATGTTTTCACGTTCACGTTTCGCATTTCTATCGTCAAGTTGAAAACGTTGATAAGGTAATCCTTTAGCATCATGTGCAACCTCGCCGTATAATTAGCGGACGCCGCGTCAGACGGCCGCTCTAATTTCCCGGTCATGTTGATCTTTACAACAAATTTATTAGCTAAATCCCCGGCGAGGCACGTCACGGCTGGAAATTTCAAATAAAATACGTGCCCGCTCTAAACAAACTTCTCGCCGTTTTCAGATATATGTCACTTGCTAAAAGATGGATGTCGTCCCGTCGGCGCCGCAACGCAACGTCGAATTGATTGCGACGGGAAACATTTTTCATCGTGATGCCGAATGTAAGGTATGCAAGTGCACCGACGTCGCTTCACCTCTTCCGTGTTATTCCGCGGAGATTTCCATCCCGCTTATTAGGCCGGAAAGCTTTCAATTCCTTCTAATCCGACAGCGGCGGATTTCGTTCAACAGTCGACGTGCAAAAATGGCAAAAAACCCGAAAGGAGCTTATGAAAGGAGGTTTCGGTCTATTTACATTTATTGATTGCGTTTACACCGAGCGATCCTACTTTGATCTCTTCGCGGTTATGTAAAATTTCATTTACACAATCAAAGCGTTTTCGAGACGAGAAATGCTTGAAGTGTCAATTATTCAATTTTCACAAAGATTTTCACATATTTTTAAAATATATGATTTAAATTTGAATAACTGAAAAAATATTGCATGATCATGAAGCGTAAGACTAACAAATATTCTCCTAAAATTTTCTTACATAGTTAGTTAAAATGTCCATTAATTTTCTTCTAGAGCTTTTATATTAGAAATTTCAGGGCACGTTTTCAAAGTGACAATCCATTTTCTCTCGACTCTGGTTTAATAATTTTAATTCACTTTATAATTATGACGATAAGGAACACGTAAATCAATCCGCGTTTGAAAGTACGTAAATTTATGCAGCGTAATTTCGTTACGAGTGGCAATTTAAATTTACTGTACATCCTTGAAAATGGTGAATATTTCAACGGTGGCTAGCAAATTTCTTAATAGAGAAAATTGATCAATACATCATTTTCGTCTCAACCTACTTCTTCGCGACGCTGACGCAATCGCCTTTCGGTAATATCGCCAACGTCAAGATCACGATTTTGACGATTTTGTAATTGAATTGTAGTTATAACGTAACGTAACATAACGTAATAATAGAAATAAATAGAACGATAGCACATTGAAAAATAATAACACGTTTATGGATGAAGAATCCAGTAGTGTAAACGACAGCAGATTAGAAATGGAAATTATTATTCACTGCTCACTAACGACACAACAAATAAAAGTTAAAAAATTCCAGACAAACTGCAAATAAATTAAACTATAAAAATTGACAAAGTTACGAGTGAAAAAATTTACTACGAAATATCTAAAATTGCCGAAATGTAATCGAATGGCAGTTCAGCATTTCAGGCAAGATCGTTATTTTGAAGAATTGTCAATGTTGTCATTTTCAAAAGTGCAACGCAATGTCAAAATATCGAAAACTTTGTCTAAAATGCAAAAAATTCTAAAAACAAGAACAAAGGGAATATTTTATTAAAATTTGTTGATATTTACTGCAAACTGGAAACAATTCAACAATTTTCAAAATTGAACAAAATGCTAAAATCGCCAAAAGATATTGAAATTAAAAATTTATAAAAATAACAAAATTTGTCATTTTCACAAAATTGCCAAAGTAAACATTTTTTGGAAAGACTGTAAAGATATTGTGTTGAATGCAATAAAATTTACAAAAAATATTATCATAATTGTCTAAAATAGAATCAAAAATGGCAAACGTTATCAAAGACTGTCAAAAATTGCCAAAATTGCCTACAAATGCAAAGTTGTAAAATCCAAATATTTTCAACAAAGCAAAAAAATTGCAATGACAAAATTGTGAATGCCAAAATTTTCAAAACTACATAGAAATACCTAAAATTGCCAAAAATGGGGAACTGCCAAAGATTAAAATTCGCCAAAGTCACCGAACAATATCAAAATTTACGAAAATTCACTAAAATCAAAATTTTGCAAACTGTCAACATTTTTAAAATTTGTTAAATTTCAATTAAATTTCGTCTAAACTGCAACAACATGCGAAAACCGTAAATTAAAAAAAAAAACTATTGCGAGAATTTGGAAAAACGATAAAATTCGACTTCTCAAAATAACAAAATATGCCAAAGATACACTCACATAAGCCAAAGGATATCACTACAAGAAAAATTTACCAGTTAAAGACATATGGGAAAGCTGTAAAGTTAAGAACAAGAAAGATAAATTGGCTAAACTTTGGAAATAAACTGGTGACATGTTTCTAAGAGAACCGAACGCTATTCGATGGAACAGTGAAGTGAATGAAAAAATCTAAAACAATTTAGCTTAAAAATGTGACGAAGATAAAAAGGGGAAGACACTATGAGGAGATGGCAGAAGTATACCTAAAGAAAATCAAGACTATGGGACCGAACAACAAAACGACATGAGATAATAAATGAAAACGCAATTGGACGAAGCGAGTTGGGGAATAATCTTATCGAAGAAATTATAAAATATTAGGGGGACCGAAAAGTAGTGGAAAAGAGCGTTCCTCGAATGACCAAAAACAAGAGCGGGTGCATTTTTTGGTCTTCTGAAAGAAGAAATGGGACACTCGATATTAATTTCCTTGGACTGCCAGAAAAATCCTGATCGGGACAACTATTGAAGACATATATCTGCACAACTTCACCATAGTGCAAAGCACATCTATTTTTTGATGCACCAAAAAATGTATTTTCATGCTATTTGGGCGCAGAAATTTTCAAAAATCTAACGAGATTTTTCTGCTCGGCATCATAGACTGAAGCAGATAGATTTCAGACAATGGCCAAAAAGGACAAGGCTAGTGGCCGAAGGGTGCCGTGGAACAAAAACGCTATTTTAATCGGCATGCGCTGCAAATAGTTAGCTATGAAAGCCCATTCAAATATTTCGAATCTAGAAATAGTGTTTCCTATTGCTTGCTTATATTAGAAAATTGGAAGCTATTGCAAAACAACAAAAATATTCACAAATATTTTCAGAAATCGAATCTATTACACACTTTGGGGTAGACTATAAGATTTGTTTAAACGACGTAAAGTGTCACAAAGAAAGGAAAAAAAATAATGAAAGCACGTTAAGAAATGAAAAGATGCAAATAAGCTGTTGACGAAACATTTGGGAAAAAACTTGACGAGGGCGATTAAACACTTAACATATTTTATAATAATATTGCGCCTGGCATAACTGAAGAATAAGAAGCGGACGTTGACATTGTTAGGGAAAAAAATACAGTGTCGTGTGAATATATCTCTGAACCGATTGAAAATCAGGAGGACTAGTTTCCTCACGATTCCCCCATAACTAGTCGACTTGACACGTTAATGCCGTAACATTACAGCGTGTAATCTATTCATTGAAGTGGGCGGCGATTTATAGTTATTTGCATATTATGTTCGTTATTCTGGCATCATTGCAGTAAATTTGCATAATTTTAGTTACACGAAACTGAAATAATATCGAACGCTAACTCTATCATATAAACGTCGTAAAACGAGGAGCTTAATGAAAAACGAACAAAACAAGAACATACATTTACGTGTTTCCATTGGCGTAAAACTAATACAAAAAAATATATCAATTGAGAAAAAGACAAATTATTTTTATCTCCAATTTGACTTTATAGGTCTTATAGATTTAAGAATTTTAAACCAAAAATGTTGGAATAATTTGCAAACAAGTCGAACCTTGGTATTAAAGTACCATTGGTTTTAATCGTATAAGGGAGCTGTTATGAACTATAAACTGTTATGAACTTGTCGAGAATTATAAACAGCAGCAAATCAATTCCATATGGGAATTCTAAATGAGAACATGGGATGAAAAACCCAAACCCAAAGATCATAACATAAAATTGTAAAAAAAATTCTCCCTCGACCTCGACACAAGAAATGATTATTGACGAAATACTGAAATCTTTATTTGTATTTTTCAGTTGTCCTTAAATAATTGAATTTTTCTCGATAACTTGGAGGCTTCGAGAATAAAACCGAAATTTAAAAATAAAGACCAGAGAACGTAACAATAGACCGATATCGGTGTTTGAACGACTGACGGTAAATAAGTTTGCCTTGATGGACAAACACAAAAAGTCAACTAAAAACGCAAGAAGTGTCATCCATCATACGTAACACTGTCAAATTATATAAACATATTCGTTGAACGCAACAATATTTGAATTCGTAGCATATACGAATCTGTACGCAAAATAAATACGTCTGCTTCGCGAAGAGGCGACAGTAATTGCAACATGGTTTATATTTGTCCACACAAACGCAGTACATCAACAAAGGAATTTCACACAAAGGCAATTCTAAGACGACGTACGAAAATCATTGACATTTTGAATTATTTGTAAAAGCCCCTTTCATCAAAAGGAAAAATCGTTTCAGGCGACTGCCATACGTTCGTTAACGAGTTTAGCGAGCTGTCATTGCGAGCGCCATTTTCATTGGACATGATATTAAACTTGATGTGTAGACAATTAGAAAACAAATAAAAAAATGTTGGAGAAAATTGTAAATACTAACTTGCGAATTCAACAATAACAACAGCTAATAATTTTAATACATTAACCAAATCAATGTCTAAACGTAAAACGCAA
Source organism: Geotrupes spiniger (assembly GCA_959613385.1). Taxonomy (NCBI): domain Eukaryota; kingdom Metazoa; phylum Arthropoda; class Insecta; order Coleoptera; family Geotrupidae; genus Geotrupes; species Geotrupes spiniger. The sequence goes on along the minus strand of OY390737.1, from coordinate 433,388 downwards.
ACGTTGCAAACGAACAATGAGACCGGTTGGACAACACTTCTCGGCATTAGTATGTCTCATTGCGGACGACTCCCGCATTGAATGAAGTTATAATCGGGTAAAGGGGCATTATGCGAAGAGACAATTAACGTCAATGAAGTTACAACGCAAGTAACGTATTGCTACACTTGCATTGCGGTTTTGTCCCGATGGTCGATATCAATTTCGCGAATGCAGATCGCTCGCAAACGCCTTTCTTCGATTTAATCGAATGGGATTGGTCAGATTTAAATTACCTAGCACTAACGTAACGGTCACCATAAGGAAACTAATACAAAGTAAATGTACGTCAATCAAGTCAATCAATTAAAAAAATGTATTATTTTATTTGTCGATGGGATGTTAATGAAAATATGAAAAATATTAACTATTGGAATGATTTTAAATATTTTTACATTAAACGTTAAGCAAATACACAAAATAATAAAAAAATTTCCATAACAGTTTACTGGCCAGGAAATTGGTTCGTTAAATATTTATACTCGTTCGAAATTTAAACGAAAAAAAAAACGATACACATTTTCACAATTGGCACAAAATTAGCCGATAAAAAGCACCGAATTAAAAACAATCGCCTTCGTGCATCAATAAAACCCGTTCGTTCCTCTTTCGAACACGACGCTCGAAATAAATTGCATTCTCCAGTTTTGTTTCGCCAGCAGTTGCTAACGCGAAAATTGTGACGACGCGCCCCCGACTATTTAGGAACTGCGAGACTGCTAATTTATACAGTGAAATGTTTTAATTGCAACGAATTAAACACCAATAAGCTAGCTTTCGGTTATTGTCCTCATTTGCGAAATTTAAATTACTCAACTCGCGAAATTTAAACTGCGATGGTGTCGTTAGTCGCATAAATTGAATTATTCGATCGGTGCAGACGCGCGATCGTTTTGCGTTTATTGACAGTGTGCAGAAGCAATCGTGTAGAGTGGTTAAAATTTATCGTAACCATAACCAACACATTTTGATAAACGACATTTCGGCGTCGGGCATATTTTATCGCACTAACGTTAATAAGATTCAAAACCCAACATCCATTTCGTAAATTTTTTAATTCGTAATTCTTGTGTATATTTAATAAATAGGTAAACGGTCTTTTATTATAAAAATTAGTGTGCGTAGAAAAGGCACCATTTGCAACTGTACTCGTGAGATGTTTGTCTCCGGTTTTATGTAACCCCCAAGAATGTTAGGCGCATTCGCTATCGTAAAACTCGGTTAATCAAAAGATAAATTTATGTGACATTACAAGCTCTAAAAGTTTTATGTTCGGCTTTCCTAACAGCTTCCATATCGCGAGCAACTTCAACGTCATAGTTTCTTTTACGAGACTCAGGTCTTGGTAATAATTTTTCAATAATTGAGCCATCTTGTACGACACCATATTTGTATTTAACTTTAAGTTTTACGAATCAAAAATAAAGAGAAGATAGAAAATAAATACTTTTCGATGAAGTACAGGAAGTGTGGATCGGTTACCACTGAGAATAAGAGGAGATTACAAGAAAAATACAAAAGGGCAAGAAATTAAACGAAAAAAATTAAAGAGGCAAAAAAAGAAATATTTTATGACATTACTGAAAAGTCGCAGAAATGACATTAAGATGACTTGGAGAGATCTTAATGACATTTTGGGACGACAAAGAAAAAAGGATGGCGATGACGGCATAATTCAACGTTTTAAATTGACGGGGTCGGCTATTGCTAAAAAATTTGCGGGTGAGTTTCGTAGACAGATGAGTGATCTAGGGAACGTCTGCAAAACGAAATTTTTAATAAGATTCCTTATGAAATAAAGTGCTTAAAATATAACTGATCTCCCCTCGTATATCAAGACATAAATTAATTATTAAATTTAATTTAATTTATAAGTTGAGAATCACCTGCTGAAGAAGGGAAAAATGCATTGCCTTGATGTTATAGACACCATCGATACCTTGGCTCAACGATTAAACACAAACGAAATAATATTTCGGGCATATTCGTTTTTTCTACACAAAATATCTTCTCTTACCCAAAAATAGGCAGAAATCGAAAAATTCAATGCACCGATGAAACAACGTTACTATCATTTTTAATCAATTGTAATTTCACGTATTTCAATTAATATCCAGTTCAAATATTCACCCTTAATGATGGCATGTATGCGCACCACATTTATGACCAATAAATTGGATGTTAATGCATGGACGTTGGTCAATCTAGTTATGTTAGTAAATCTAATTCATCATAAGTTAAACTATCGTTCAATAATAACCGTTCCGTTTGAATAATTTCATTGATGCTTTCCTGGATCAAGTCGAAAATCGTTAACAGTTATTGCTGCACGATATTAAAATATTTGCTACTGATTTACATTTACAATTTACATCGTTTTGCTACAAAATCAAATAAATATATTTGACTGACGAGTATTTTATGTAGTACAAATAACTAAATAAATAATTTTATGACCTAAATGTAGATGTTACAAATATGATAATTATGGGCATAACGAACATCAATTTGTTTGATCAAATATTAATTAATTGAATGTAAATGAATCAAAATCCCATTGTTTAGATAACTGGGTTCACGAGCCAACGCAACATTTCCCCCAGCTCATTATTTCAGTCACTCGGATAATATACTGGCCGCAAGTGAAATCCGAACACCGCGAAAAAATGATTTTGTTAAAAGTTTTATTGATTCGGACAATCTTTTTAAAAGAATTAACTTGAACAAGAAATGGACGTTTTTTTGAAAAATGATAGATGTTATTACTGCAAAAGCGTGTCTTTTGACGTTCTATGGGGCTGTAATCCGAGTTGCGAAATGGGGATATTGAACAGAAAGAACATTGAAAGACTGACTTTATGGGAAAAGAAAGTTTACGAAGAATTTTTGTAGGTGCAGAAGATGATAAAGGACATTAGAGAAGGAGAAGAAATGCGGAAGCGATGGTAATGTATGGAAAAGTCATTATAGCTCAGAGACTGGGGTGGTTCGGCCATGTATACAGGAGGCTTCAATTCCGTCCAAGCAAGGAAGGGGGTTGGGGAGAGGTCGTCGAAAGATATTGCCCAAATAGGAATTGAGGACTGGAAACTGATGACTGGAGAAAACGGAGAGCTATTTGCAGGAAAATAGAACCATAAAAGCCAAGGACCTTGTAGCACTACTACATTTCGCTTTATATCGAAGAATCCCATGATCTAACTAAAGACAAGGTTAATGTTAAGGTTAACTTCGTCGTGCAGTTGAAGATGCTTGGGATGCTGTGCCCTTAGAGTACATCAACAATCAGATTGATAGCCTTCCTCGTCGACCGCAGGAGTGCTGGCATCACAAACTGCTAGTTTTTTTCAAAATTATGTTTCTTTTTGCTTATTTTAATTTAATTTCCTCTTCATAAAATGTTGTTAATAAAATTGATTTTTTTTTCGGGGTCTTCGGATTTCACTTGCGGCCAGTATATTAAATATTGTAATAAATTAAATTGGTCCACCGTACATTATTTCTAATCTAATCTATCAACATTTTCAAAGCAAGCCTACAACTTGTTATTAAATTTAAATACAACGTGGTTGTAACGTGAAGCACGTGCCTACGTGCTCCGATAATTTACTCGCAAATTCAAGGGTTATCGGGCGAGTTGTTAATTGGCAAATTATTGCAAATTGGATTAAATAGAGTGTATGGATATTATAAGTTAACGATAGTGCTGTAGAGAAAATAGCAAACTGGATATTATTAACAACAAGCAAAGCAATTCATTGGGTATATCGCAGAGTCATTAAATTATAAATAAATTCATCAAATCGATAAATTAATACTATTTAAGACTATTTAACCTCAATGCTACAGCAAATAATAAACATAGTTCAAGAAAAGGGTTGATTGTCGATTTCGAATACATGGAATGTCAATTATTAATTTTGAGGAAATAATAAAATTAAAAGTAAAAAAAAAGATATTCGGATAAAGAATAGCGAAGATCAAACAAGAAAATATATAAATCCAAGAAATGTGACTCTATCACCTTATTAGGAAAATTACATTGAAATATCTTAATTGTACAACTATGGCTTAAAACATAATCATTTAAGGGGGGATCCTGCTTTAGAACGCTCGAAAAATCGATTTTTTTATTGCTCAAATCTATGCCTAATATATCTAAGAATATGTATAAAAAGTTCTAGCGGATAATTCGGAATATTTTGAAAGATACAGCACTAAACACAGTGAGGTGTCGAGCAAAAAATATACGAACGCTCGGACAAACGAATCGCGCGCCCCTCACCGCAGTCACATAACACCGAACTATGTACTGAAAAAAGTTCAATCGGTCGTTCGAAACAATAATATTTTAAATTCGTAAGAGCTATAGTAGGATTATAACGAGATATTCCGTGAGTAATCGAAAATTAACATTTTTCCTGATCGTAAACTTTAGAGCGCGTTTTCTCGAGTTTTCGTTTTACGTTTTTTCTAAACCGGTGGGCGTGATTGCGAGAAAACTAGACAAGCAATCAAAACGAAACAAAACTTTTGTTGGCTTCAGTAGCATTCTATTCTATTTGAACTAAAAAGATTAATGAAAAAAAAATTCTAAACAACTTTTTTAGCAAGTTGAAATGATTTTCTCTTCCTGCAAAGAGCACATTTATTTTCAAACCTGAGACAAATCTTGAATTTCAAGATTTTGGGTTTTTTTTTAGTTCACCTAGAAGAAAATATATGAGAATTACAATTTTCTTTGGTTTTTTTTGTTTCAGACAAAAATTACGGGCTACATCTTTCCCACCGATTGTAAATTGCAATTGAAAGGTGTTGCACAAATGTGCATAAAAATCGGTTCCGTTTAAATATTTTTCTCTCGACATATTTTTTTTAATGCTCAAATATGCAATAAAATGCTCTAAAAAGTTCACTAGACTTGCTCGTTTTTTTCTGCCCTAAAAAAATTCCCCCAAAAACGCTATTTTAAGGCCTCCTAAAGCAGGATCCCCCCTTAAAGCAAACGCACAAGTCCACAAATTTATGATAAACATTTATCGAATAACTGCGGAACAATGAACTACTACCAAAATAAACCCACCACCAGGACTTCGTATGATCCAGTTTGGAAAACTGGCAATTAGTGGAATGCCACATGGGAATATCGAGGGGATTACGAATCCGATTCTGATTACGACTCGATAAACAAGGAAGACAGATACGAATATACTAATCATTCGAAATATTAATTACTAATGGGCGAATCGCAGGTTAAGCCACTACGCATGAATGCGGTTAAGCCCACGATTATAGAATGTAAATCCCCCCTTTGAGTTTCAACTGTATTATCGAGTATGAACGTTTGTTCTTCGCAGTGCAGCGGATGAAGCGCCGATAACGCGGGAGCACATAACGAAATACATGTGTAAACAACCCGCGAACACTTTACGACCGTCGCGAATGGAAGTTTTACAACGTGCATTCAAACTAACAACAATGGTACAAAATCAATATTGTTACGGATTACGGCGGCGCATCTACGAAGTCGTCCGTCGACTTTCGTTCGCAGACGTCTGCCGCTTCGATCAATTTGAATGGAATAATTAAAATTGAGTGCCGATTTTTTATTTGTACCGACGACGCAAGTTAAAATCGACAATGGCGTAATTAATTATATTGGCATTCATGGCAACACAACTTATTATCTATTAACGTTGTCGACTAAATATAAATAGTGCAAAACATTTTGATAAACAATATCTCAATTAACACACAACGATTCCTTGACGTGCTTATAACGAGTTCGATAAAATTAATATCTCCACAGAACGTCCCAATTAGCCGTTTACCGTTTGCATCGTAATATTACGAAACGAAATGTTTTCTAAGCGACAAACGCTAAAAAAAAGACAGAAAGCCGCCACGAATTAACAACAATGTTTTATTTTCGAACACAATTCCCCTTTGGCGGCTTAAAAAGTTCCCACCATAATCCCAAGCACTTTTAATTAGACAAGCTGTTTTATACTAACTACTAATCCACAGTGGGATTATAACTCATTAAAAGTTAACGAAACGGCGAAGTTTTCTTTATCTCGCCGTAGAAATTCATTAAATGCTTAATAATGCCAACAGGGACTTGCACTGCTATTTTTAAATGGGGCCATTTAATAAATGACAGATTATTTTTTTTTGTGGTTGTGTAACGAAGAGCGACAAACCAATGGTATTATAAAATTTGAATGAGTTTAAAGCCATTATATAGAGTATGTTAATTATAATTATTAAATTTATCGTTTAATATGCGTTGCAAATATTTTTTTTGTTATATATATATAGTGTTGTCTTTTCACTGGTATATGTATCGTGCGGACGTGCCTTGTCACCAGTTGTCATTCGCATTCGTTGTTCGGATAGCTTGGAGCCCTACCTGATACAATTAGAAAGGTTCTCAGGTTCATATTGTAACCGGTGACATCCTTTGTGAACAGTTCCGAGTACATTGTACGATGTGTGCAATGCAAACATGTAAGTTTTGTGACGATATTTTGATTAAATTATAGTCGATTTTTTTTATTAAACATAACTTAGGGAATATTTCAGAGATTTGTTAGAGATTTTCTAAACTAGCTGTTAACACCAACATTAAATTGTGCCTCTCTAGAGACTTCGTTCTTTTTATTTCACTTAAAAACTAATAGACTATCGACGTGTTTTATTGCAGCGTTCTTGGAATATGCAAAATTAGACTACAACTACAACATTACAAAATTTTGACTAAATTGTTCATACTTGGCTATCACCCTGTGTGATATTCCGACCGCTTGGCTGTCAATTCTAGAACGTGTACTCACAGCCAGGAACGAAAATGAGGTATCATTTGTGTATTTAGCACATACTCAGACATTAACGATCTTACAACTTCGGATAGCAGTACTGACAGTGATTACCAGTGACTGTTGATAATTTAAGCATTGAATCAACAAAGGCGATAGTCGTAGTTCAACATTCGAAATACAGGGCAAAGCTCCACTGTGGATAGTGCGATTTTTGTTTCTATTAGCTTCCTAAATTTTATTTTAAGTTGACTCCATATAAGCAATATGTTCTACAAATTAAGTTAGTTAAGTTAACTACAATATCTCAACATTAATCAATGATGGTATTGAATATTACAATTATCCCGCTAATACCTACGAAACTTTATTAACGCATTACGTCCCTGAAATTCTGAAGACACAACCCCATAAGGACCCAATTTAAAATCCTATTAACTCGCAAAAACACCACAAACGCGACTTAACTCGCAAATCATCGCTAAATGTCAGCCGGTTCGGGTTGCAGAGGAACGACGGAGCTGCAGTGGCAGAGTACATCGTTCCACTCAATTCTCCAGCAACGGCGGGTTGGTCGGAGAACGAGTAGTTTCGGAGAATGAGTAGTTACGGAGCCCGCACGTGCCGGGAAATTCGGCGCTGCGGGGAACCCGGGGTGCTTTTGCAGGTGATCTAATTTACGAGGAAGATGCTTCTATATTCCGTTCGGATATTCGCGAAAGGACGACGACGTCCGGGGCGCATTTGCCGGATTACACGGGCGCGCCGTGTCGTTCAGTGCCCCTCAAATTTACCGAAATAACGCGATCGCGTTCTCGTAAAGCTTCATTGCGACCCGCTTTGGCCCCAATTTGAGAGAAACTCGCAGGAGAAATTCCTGCGGGGCGATGTTGTTATTCTAGTGGATGCGGAAAAACAATGTGCGCACAGTATCATTGGGTTTTAATTTTTTTGCAGGTGCGAACGCGGCCCGCGAAGAAAAACACTTTCATCGTCGAATAAATTCATTCATATTTTAAATGTAAATAGCGCAATATTATTAAAGACGTCCTCCACATTTTTTAAAATAGTAACAAAGGAAATCTATACACTTGCGAAACCTGCCCCAAAATATTAACATCCGATATCGTTACCTGCGCATCAAACATTCTCCCAGATGATTCTACAAATCGAGCACTAGAAACAGTTTGCTTCCCCCTACGACCATTTAAAAGATAATGGGCGTCTTGCCAATGGTTGGAATACAACCCCGAAGGTCGTTTAGCAGTAATTGCATTGATTACTGCGAGCAGTTCCTCAAATAATTTACTTTAAGCATTGCGTTTCTGTTACAACACTTGTAATCAAACATAACTTGGCATGTTTAAAAATCATTACATAACAATTTTTGTGTAAAAAAAATTTTAATACAATTAATAAATGCACCTTCTTTGATTATCATTTGCAGCGTTTTGTACTTTTAAGGCGAGAAGTAAGCAACGGCAATATTTTCTTTATTATTCACGTAGGATATTTTTAATAGGCTACTGAAGTATACGGACAGTTTTAAAACTGCTGCAATTAAATGCTTTATACAACTGTAGTAGTAAAGTGCCACTTTTATCAAATTTCTCGATAAAACCCTTTTGATGTCAATTCGCTAGAACTTTTTACGTCTGGTAATAAAACGGGCAATTTTAAAGTATTCAGTCCGTCGACGAATACAGTCTTATCTTGCGTTTGAAACGTGAATATTAAACTAATTTCTCACGAAATTAACCCTTATCTACCGGATACTAAGTGCAAATGCGCATGCAGTAAATGCAATGATTGCCTACCTGACTCGGTTGATAATGGAGCCGTTGCGACGAAACTCCTTTCAGTAGATATCGCCAGCAACACCACCAACACCACCGATAACTGCGTCCAAGTCATTTCGTTCCTGCAAAACGTAAAATTGTAACCTATATTCACATGAATTGTAGTACATTACATGTTATTTAATTTGTAATAAATTTTAAATTATCCAAGAAAATATGTTGCGATCGAACATTTATTTTTTTTTTTAATGTAATTTTAAAGTTAATCAAAACAGATTGAATCAGAATAAGACGTGCATTATTTATCGATTTCATTTAAATTGATGATTGGATTAGACGACATGATGGCTACGATGTGTCCGGCATTGTTGGCACTTAAGGGGGGATCCTGCTTTAGAAGGCTCAAGAAATCGATTTGTTTAATATTGCTCAAATGTATGCCTAATATATCTAAGAATATGTATAAAAAGTTATAGCGGCTAATTCGCAATATTTTGAAAGATACAGCACTGAACACAGTGAAAATATACGAACGCACGAACGCTCGGACAAACGAAGCGCGCGCCCCTTCCCGCGGTCACATAACACCGAACTATGTACTGAAAGAAGTTCAATCGGTCGTTCGAAACAATAATATTTTGAATTCGTAAGAGCTATAGTTGGATTATAACGAGATATTCCGTAAGTAATCGCCAATTAACATTTTTCCTGATCGTAAACTTTAGAGCGCGTTTTCTCGAGTTTTCGTTTTTACGATTTTTCTAAACTGGTGGGCGTGATTGCGAGAAAACTAGACAAGCAATCAAAACGAAACAAAACTTTTGTTGGCTTCAGTAGCATTCTCTTCGATGTGAACTAAAAACATTAATGAAAAAAAAATTCTAAACAACTTTTTTAGCAAGTTGAAATGATTTTCTCTTCCTGCAAAGAGCACATTTATTTTCAAACCTGAGAAAAATCTTGAATTTCAAAATTTTGGGTTTTTTTTAGTTCACATAGAAGAAAATATATGAGAATTACAATTTTCTTTGGTTTTTTTTGTTTCAGACAAAAATTACGAGCTACATCTTTCCCACCGATTGTAGACTGCAATTGAAAAGGTGTTGCACAAATGTGCATAAAAATCGGTTCCGTTTAAATATTTTTCTCTCGAAATATTTTTTCTTTAATGCTCAAATATGTAATAAGATGCTCTAAAAAGTTCACTAGACTCGCCCATTTTTTCTGTCCTAAAAAAATTCCCCCAAAAACGACATTTTAAGTCCTCCTAAAGCAGGATCCCCCTTAAATGGACACCTGTTCAAATATACGAATCGCTCCACTTATTGACTCAACCACCCGACTGGCTGAAGCTATATGTCTTTTCACTCAAAAAATAAAATATCTTATTCATTACATCAAATACACATACCACACGGATAACCTTGATTACGTTTAAGTTAATCGTTGGAACAATTTGTAATAATCATAGCATGGATGTACCTGCGTTCGCAGGCTTAACGAAGAACAAGAATTACTAACCGAAATTTAGTTAAAATCTAATTTGTGAAATTAAAAAACCTTATTATGTACATAACTCATGCGTACCGAATGCAGCAACAAACTAGAAAAATATTCGTGTAAAGATTTATCTTAAATTCTATTTAAATTTGCTCAATTACGTCTCTGGCTCTGACGAGACAAAGCGCTTCCCAGACAAAACCAACGTCATAACCTAATCGTTTTTCGAGCGCATGTCGACGTCAAAACGGCTTTTGAACTCGGCGAAAATGCATGCATTCGTCGTTTGTAAAATTACGCGTTTGTCTGGTAGACTCGCGACTCTGTTTTTATTCGAAATGACCGCAAAAGCTTTGTGCACGTCGGTTGCATTTAACGCGGAGCCGCTGCGGACGCAGTCGATGAAATTTACTTACAGACAAACAGGATTTGGGTAAATCTCCGTTAATTGCGTTCAGGCAAGATCCACAAGGGCGGATGTAAATTTTACATTTAAACTTCCATTGGCACTAACTATGACGTATGAACGTTACGCGGTGTTTGACACGTACTTCAAAATTGAATTTGCTGTTCCGGCCTTTTCAGCCACTCCAGCCAGCTACAATACGCGATCGAACAAATACAGTGGCATACGATAAACTGTAAAAAGTGATATATAACCAATTGGAACTATGACGATGGGATCCATTCGAAGCCAATTTGCGACCGGTTGTAAAAAAACTCCTTTGACTTTGAATTAAGGAATGTAAGGTTAAGAATAACGTCAAATTTATAAAACGTTTAAAAATTAATTTTCAATACATTTAACGTTTACCAGAACCACCAGTTCGAGATATGAATAAAATGTCAGAAGTAAACAGTCACAATTTGCTATTAAAAGATATCTATTTGTGCTGCTGCAAGTTGGCGTGGTAAGCCAATGTAAGCCATGGTAAGAGTTCAATTGTGACCGCAAAGTAACTTTGTATTGCTCTCATACGACGAACAGGGCTGTTAAGCTGTTGGAACATAAATTCATTCCCTGGGAAAAAATGATTATCAGAAAGGGTCATTACATTTTCTAGGACATTGAGAAATGTCCTAACATTGAAACGATAATCAATATGCCAAGCAATTTCCGAATTGCGTTAACAGAAAATCATTCTGTATGCGACCATTATGGTTGGACAGGAAAATCTTCGCAAATGGTAAAGACCATGTTGTTCCAAAAATGTTTCGGTCGATAGATATAATTTAAGCAAAATATAATACACCGCTTAAAATTGGTTTTTTGACACTAGTAGAATTTTTTAAATTAGATTTCCTTATGCGTCGATAAGTCGTTCTTAACCATGTTGTAAAATTTGTAACAAATGAAGCATCTCTTGCTGAATCAAACTTTGAAATCTTTACGACTGTTTAACGTGGATGTGTGGTACATGTTTCACCGGTCGCTTAGATCAGTATGTACGGTGTAAACACTTACATTTACGTCGGTCGCCTAATAGATTAGTGCAATTTTGTAGTTGAACTGCTGCAGATCGAAGGACTATTGACACAGATCTGTGGTATGTAAACGACATTGATGCAGACTGACCCAAACGCCACGTTTTAGCACCTCTAGATGTCGCACGTACGATTTCAACAATCAAATCGATGTTACATACGAAATTTATAAAAGTTATGACGACACAAAAAATTTTAAATGTTCATTAATAGATTAATAAATTATAGGAAAATATTTTAAGTAATTTAAGTAACTAGATTAAATAAATAGATTATAAATAAAAAATATTACACGGTGGTTAAAATAAGAATGAAAATTTAATTTTTGAATCAATTTAATTTTCTAAACAAAGAAATTTATTTTGTGTGTATATACTTCCAGATTGATAATGGATGCGCATAAGATAAAAATTTCACCAAAGTTTGCAATTTTTTAGACCGAACCTAGTCATCACAATCCGTGACGTTTCTTGTGCGAACGTTCAAAACTCATTATCGTGATCGAGGAACAAAGCTAATGAAAATATGAGAAATTATAATTACCTGACATGGTGCGTAATTAGTGTCCGATGTAACCGAACCCGCTTACACGACAGCACATTAAACTGACGACACAACACTGCACCATTGTACAAACACAAAATAATACGACAGCATAAAATCTTTGCGCAATATCACCACGAGATCGTTCCAAAATATGTCCGCGTAAACATGCGAAACGCGCCGATATAAAAAGCGATCGCAGAACACCGATTCGGACCGTTTTACCATAAATTATTTTCGAAAATCGTCCATATTCGATTGCGCGACTCACCGTTAGTCAGCACAATCACAAACTGACTAATACATGCATCGGAAAAACATATGTGCACTTACGTAACTATGCATTGCCTTTAATGCGGACACTTTTTTTCTACCTAATATATTAGTCATAAAATGCAGCGACGCAGTTTTGTTGCCTTTTTGTTACAACGTTGGACATTTTTGATGAACGACAGAGCCAGGTTTTATATTTTAGGTACATCACTTCATCCACAAAGTTTTAGCAGTGTCACTTTTTTGGATTCCGAGTTTAGAAATTACGTTTAAGAATATTGTGTCATTATCTTGAAATTTTAAATCACGACCATATTAAGGGGGATCCTGCTTTAGAAGGCTCAACATTTTTTTTTTTATTGCTCAAATCTATGCCTAATATATCTAAGAATATGTATAAAAAATTATAGCGGCTAATTCGCAAGGTGATTCGAGGTGTCGAGCAAAAAATATACGAACGAACGAACGCTCGGACAAACCAAGCGCGCGCCCCTCCCCGCAGCAAATAACACCGAACTATGTACTTAAAAAAATTCAATCGGTCGTTCGAAACAATAATATTTTGAATTCGTAAGAGCTATAGTAGGATTATAACGAGATCCGTAAGTAATCGACAATTAACATTTTTCCTGATCGTAAACTTTAGAGCGCGTTTTCTCGAGTTTTCGTTTTTACGATTTTTCTAAACTGGTGGGCGTGATTGCGAGAAAACTAGACAAGCAATCAAAACGAAACAAAACTTTTGTTAGCTGCAGTAGCATTCTCTTCGATTTGAACTAAAAAGATTAACGAAAAAAAAAATTCTAAACAACTTTTTTAGCAAGTTGAAATGATTTTCTCTTCCTGCAAAGAGCACATTTATTTTCAAACCTGAGAAAAATCTTGAATTTCAAAATTTTGGGTTTTTTTTTAGTTCGCCTAGAAGAAAATATATGAGAATTACAATTTTCTTTGGTTTTTTTTGTTTCAGACAAAAATTACGAGCTACATCTTTCCCACCGATTGTAGACTGCAATTGAAAGGTGTTGCACAAATGTGCATAAAAATCGGTTCCGTTTAAATATTTTTCTCTCGAAATATTTTTTTTTAATGCTCAAATATGCAATAAGATGCTCTAAAAAGTTCACTAGACTTGCTCATTTTTTTCCGTCCTAAAAAAATTCCCCCAAAAACGCTATTTTAAGGCCTCCTAAAGCAGGATCCCCCCCTTAAGGAGCAAAATCTTAGTAGTACCGGGCAGATCGCATGCAAATTGCGTGACATTCAAATGTGTGATCATGCTTAAAATTTATCTTACTAACTGATTCGAAACATTGAAATCTTAATTGAGAGTTGACAACATCACCTAACTCTAAAAAAAATGGCGATGATCCTTACACCAAGTTCGCTCGATAAAGTTTCGAAAGTCCTGGACAGGTCGAATCGATTTCAAAGCTGTGGTCATATTTTATCTCGTTAGATGCATTTTATACACAAAAAAAAACATTAGAAATCGTTTCGGGAGTTACGTCGTAAAGACAACGAAATAATTGCTTCATACATTAGATAGATTGAAATTCATAGCTCGGGATTAATTGGATAACATGCTGATCCCATTGATTTATTTCGCCGGAAAAAACACGCTATCGGATTTCTCCGTGAGCGCTTTAGTTTTGACGCTGCGATGAACAACATGCAAGTCCTAGGGTTTATTGCGAGCGCAACGGTTATCGTTTTTCAAAGAGTGCTGCTATCGATTCTTCGCGAATATTTCATAATCTGCAATTCGTATGAGAAAAAAATTCGTTTGGAAATTCCAAAATTGTTGATTATATAAATCAGGAAAATTGGGGAAATTTATCGCGTACATACAAATGATTTACAATACGGTAAATTTCTTCATAGTGTGTACAAAAAGCTTCTACTAGTTCTCTAAATATTGATGTTGTCAATATTTATTCAAACGACCGCGAAGTTTACTTTTAAGTAATGGAAGCCTGAAGAGAAGGAAATCTCCTAAAAGCCCAAGGAATTTTTTAATTGCCGTTGTTCAAAAAATCGAAATATTTTAACATAATTTAATTTAACCAATTTGTGCACAAAATGGTTTGGATCGCATATAAAGAAATTGTCAAAACCGCCAACTAAATAAATCAGTATCACGATACTTAATTTAAAAATACGAACTCGGTTATTACAACGGCAACAAATATCGTTTACGATCCTCCGGAAAATTCGTACCGCGAATCATAACTCGGTGCTCCTGTGGAGTGTGGCAGTTAGTCTCCCTTTCTCGCTCACTTTGTCCTTACGGCTGGCTCCGAGGTGGAACTTTAGTGGTCCAATTTGGATCCGCGCACGTTACGTTATTTACAAACGATTTATAGTTCTGTCGAGTTTACCGGTAGTCTCGTCAGTTCAAACAACACACACGGAGCGATAACTTACAAACTGAAGTGCGCGTGTTTAAGCGCCCCATCAACATCATCTTCGTGTTGATTGTTTCTCATTTGCAGCTGAACAAGTAATCGCGCACGAGATTAATTTATAAGCATGGGATTCAATGTGCGTCCACTGTCGTGTCTGAGAAACACTAACGGAAGGATTGAGTAAATATGCGGGCGGAGCCGGATTCGAAGGTATTTTTAACAACGTTGTTTTACGGGATCATTATTTAGCGTCCACGTCGAGTGACGTTGGATCAATTTGATCAAGTATTAATCATTGTTGTTAAGTTGTTTCAATTGTAGTTTTGTCACGTGTTCCCTGTTCAAATAATTTAGACAGATGACTCAAAAATAACGCTTGATCGCTTGCGGTTGCTTGTTAACTACGAAAATCACCGTGGGCGGTACATTTCCCAAATACGAATTCAAACAAACGGATTTTTTGCAATTCGCGTAATAAATTAAATGTGTGACTCAACAGTTTCCATAATCGAATTTATAATCTGCCGTTTTGCACGAATGCAGTTTTTTAATTAAACTACGTAAACACGGCGGCCGAATGATAAATAACCCATTTTGGGCGAAACACAAGAACAAAAATCCCACGGTTAACCTCAATCAAATGCTTCGTGCTTTCATTGCGTTCCCATTTTTTTGCCGGGTTGCCACGCGAATTAAATTTTTAACGCCCGCACAATTCCCGCTGCATGTTTGCATTAAAATATCACAATTTAAATGATTTACTCGCAAGAAAAATGTTATTGTTCGCTGTGTTCGTTGCAGCGCGTTGCGCGGTTACATATTCATGCGAATGTTTTATAATCATACTTGACTAAATTAAATAGGAGTCGTCGTAAGCTCATTGTCCCGACATACACCATAAGAAATCTGTGGCAATTTTCTTTTTTAACCGTAGCTATGCGGACACGGATGTCATAGATATTAATTTTTATGGTAATATATTGAAAAATTCAGGTGGGACTGATTCTAAATTAAAATTCCATGCTCGTGTGAAAAAAATTGATACCGAAATCGTTCTCAACACTTAAATGTTTTTTTTTGCTCATAGAAATATTTCAAATCACAAATTTAAATAAACTCTGTATGATCCCTTAAGGGGGGATCCTGCTTTAGAAGGCTCAAAAAAAATCAAATTTTTTTTTTATTGCTCAAATCTATGCCTAATATATCTAAGAATATGTATAAAAAGTTATAGCGGCTAATTCGCAATATTTTGAAAGATACAGCACTAAACACAGTGAGGTGTCGAGCAAAAAATATACGAACGCATGAACGCTCCGACAAACGAAGCGCGCGCCCCTTGCCGCAGTCACATAACACCGAACTATGTACTGAAAAAAGTTCAATCGGTCGTTCGAAACAATAATATTTTGAATTCGTAAGAGCTATAGTAGGATTATAACGAGATATTCCGTAAGTAATCGACAATTAACATTTTTCCTGATCGTAAACTTTAGAGCGCGTTTTCTCGAGTTTTCGTTTTTACGATTTTTCTAAACTAGTGGGCGTGATTGCGAGAAAACTAGACGAGCAATCAAAACGAAACAAAACTTTTCTTAGCTTCAGTAGCATTCTATTCTATTTGAACTAAAAACATTAATGAAAAAAAATTCTAAACAACTTTTTTAGCAAGTTGAAATGATTTTCTCTTCCTGCAAAGAGCACATTTATTTTCAAACCTGAGAAAAATCTTTAATTTCAAAATTTTGGGTTTTTTTTTAGTTCACATAGAAGAAAATATATGAGAATTACCATTTTGGTTTTTTTTGTCTCAGACAAAAATCGCGAGCTACATCTTTCCCACCGATTGTAGACTGCAATTGAAAGGTGTTGCACAAATGTGCATAAAAATCGGTTCCGTTTAAATATTTTTCTCTCGAAATATTTTTTCTTTAATGCTCAAATATGCAATAAAATGCTCTAAAAAGTTCACTAGACTTGCTCATTTTTTTCTGTCCTAAAAAAAATCCCCCAAAAACGATATTTTAAGTCCTCCTAAAGCAGGATCCCCCCTTAATCAAATCAAATTTTAATTTTATTCACTCGGTGTGTCTATGACCTCCGAAGGAACGATCATGTGTCGTATAATATATTTGACACTACACTTTTCCATAAAGTCATAACTGCTGCTACCGCGGACTATTTAAAAAAGACAATTTATTTGTAGTAGTAGTATATCGCAGGAGTATATCGCAGTGCAACATTTAATTATACATAAATGCCACTTTTCCGCAGGATTTTTATGGCATTATATTTACCATGGATTCCGTACGAAACGTGAAGAACAAAGGGCATATCTTTGTTTGTTTTGGAGTCGACGTTATTTACTTTCATCCGCATATTATATTAAATTTCTTGAGCTTAATATGTTTGCACTTGCACTAGCAAATAAATCTTCTCAAGTTAATTAAAACACTTCTTTTCATAATTAAGAAATAGTCAATTTTTGAATATAAACTTATTTTGCAAGTTTTAAATCCTCAAATTTATTATATTGTCAACAATTTTTGAAAACTCCGAATATTTTCCTCAATTTACCCTCGCTTAGTCCCCCGAATTCGCAGAGATTACGGCGCGCGAAACTATTGTCGCAATCGCCGAGCTTTTCGTCCGTCGAAATCCCTCTCCATCTCTGCCACATCCTGCAGACCAGCGAAACGAAGATCCCATTCATCAGCGCCAACAAAAACAAGCCGACTGTGAAAAACCACAGTAATAACTCTCGCGTAGAGTTTAGTTTAGTGTCGCAGCGTTCAGGCAAATGAGATACTGCAAAACGTTGTCACTTCCTCCCCCAACGTTTTATCTTAGCAAAGCCAACATTAAGTCGGTTACATTAGTTACTGGTTTGCTGCTGCTGCTGCTGCATGATATACTTGCGGTGACGTTTTCGCGTTAATTTCGCCATTTCGTTCGGATTTAATTTTATTAAATGAAAATGCAAAATTAATCTATTTAATTAATTAATTAAATTAAATAAAAGTAATGGAATTTACACAATGTTGAGTTGTAACCACCGTCACTTTATCCATAACATAAATCATATATTATAACTAAAGCAAATCCAATATAAAGTGCACTTTATTTCATTAATTGTTATTATCTAAAATTAATGCACGTATTTGTTCAAGCGCCGCCTGCACTTTGATATACAGTTCAACTACTCGCCTAGGTAACTGCAAAGCTCGACGTGCACAAAGATTGAGTTTCAAATATTTACGGCCACCTCTGCACTGTGCAGAATTGCTTAACTCGTTTCGGGGCGTGCAATATGGCACTAATGTTGCATCCAGAATGACGAAGTGTTTACTTCGTTGTGCGAAATTTACACGCGGCAACGTTAATAACGACGCCCCGGATCATTTGTTCTGGGGATCACATTTTCCTGCCGGGTAAATTTATCAGATAAATGAAAGCGATGACGGCCGCATCGTGAAAACTGCGATCGATGAACTTAGAGGTATCGAAAGGCAACTAAATGTATGCAACAACGATGTTTTTACTGTTTAATATGTGGAGGACAATCAAACTAACAGAGTTTATTATTTTCGATTAATTACTGACCATGAAGTATCGCTGAAGAAAGGGTCGATAAGTGTGGGCCATAAAATCTGCAGTGGTTCGCACTGAAATTTCTTATACTTTAATAAATTTTAAAGTAAACGACGACGAGTATGTCCTTTAATAATTCAGTTACGATTTGCATCCATGTGAAACTCGAATTGCAAAACTTATTCGGACAGACATCTATGCAAAACTTAAGGCACTAACCCTGTACCTCATTGCACACAAGGAAACCAAATGCTTTTATGTTTACTCATATTCTCAATTTAGTTAGACGGGATCAAAGGAAGATCTTAATACCTCGACATGCCATTTCAGAGATTCAGTAACCTGAATTTAAAAACGTAATAGCGCCATCGCGTTCTCCCTCTGTTATATCGTTTCTTATAAATAAGTCAGTTCCTCGCCTTTTACAAAATTCTCGGTTATTATTTTATGCATTAAACTAAAAACTTGCGAACGTACGAACTGGCCTGAAATGTGAGACTAAAATCGGCGCAACGACTGTAAAACTTATAATTAACTACGCACTTCATAAATCCATTACCACCATTTATTTGTGTTACAACAAAAAATAATGTCACATTATGTTACTCAAAGAAAATTCGATAAACTGGACAAACGCGTCCGCATAAACATGAAATAAAATTAATTGCTGCACGTCGGCGCCTGATGAACTTTTGATAGCGGCAAAGAAACATTATTATGGAATAATTTGCATAATAATTTCACGAAAGAACTAGTTTGAATATCAAAAGAAATCTCTTTTATATTTCGCGCAGATCGATTAAATATCGCAGGGTAAAAAACCTTGAACGTTAAACTTTAATATTAAACACGAACACTCCCCCGGCTGATTGTATCCAATTTAGTCCAAGTACTGCACACATATCTGCGCTGCAATGAATTCAATTCGTATTTGCAAATAGTATTTTGAAGATCTGTGGAATTAATTGGAGGGGGCTTTTAGTTCATTTTCAATTTAAAAGACACAAATATAATAAATCCATTAAGATTTTAACGTATTTTTCTGTAAAATGAACAATACGTTCTTACCTCGAGCATATACAATAATTATTACGTTCGGCTGTTGATATTTCAAGTTGTAGGTAATGTAAATTTATACATGCAAGGTTATTATCTTTCCCCGGATATTACAGCCATAAAGCCAGGTTATTGTAATTAAGTTCAGAAGGGTTTGCTCAGTTAAGTTATAGCAAGGGTTATACCATCGTATGGTAATAGCTACGTTTATCTCTGATGCGATCCCTCTATTATGTATATGTATGAACTGAAGTAATAGATTATTATGTTGGGTAATTTCTTTTAATTCTAAGCAAATATGAAAAATTAAATAAATGTTTCGGAAATATTTCGAGAATTGTTAATTCCGTTCCATCTAAGACACAAGTTCCGATGTTTATCCGCTTGATATACAAGTGAAATCGCGCAACCGGAATCGAAGAGGCTGTTAATGCCAGCTCCTTAATTTACCGTCGACCGCTCGGCTGGTTCGTAATTACCGCGTTCCGGACGGGTAACGGTCAATTGGTTCGGGATCTATAAATATAAGATCACTTACCACGCGATAAATGGCCTGAAAATATATCGGCGTCGTTTCTTGTGCCGGACTGCCATAACTCCGGTCCGCGAGCAACTCGCGCCGATATCACTTTTTTCGCACCGTAGAGTATATTTTCAATTTCTTTTCGATGTATTCGACGATAGATTGCTTTTTCGCTTTCTATGGGATATAGGGTGGTAGATATGGATTTTGTTATTTATTTGGTGCGTGGCGTGAATTTTGATATTTTCTATAAACGACGTATAGCATTAATTAATTAAAAGATTACAGGTTTACTGTAAGCTTTTCGAAAGCTCTGTGCGATGTGATTTTGCTTCAGTGTTGTTTAATTATATTAACGCATATGAAAAACAAACAAGTCATTTGGTTATTTTTTTTTAATTTTTTTACTTGCTTATTTTTGTTACTGTACGTCATATATATCGAGTTTTACCGAGTTTTATCGATAATTATCATAACTCTGGAAGTACGTAGCTCGCCATTAAATTCCGGTCGTTTTTCGTTCAACTACACAAGCAGATAAGTAGGAAGTGCGACGCCCAAGTTGGTTCTTATTGTAGTTGGAAGTCAAGAGCAATTTACGTAATTGACGTCTTACAAGACGAACATCGTAAAGGTCGGGGTGCCGGGAACTCAGGGTTGGAAGGTGTGAATTCTTCAAACATCGTTCGGCAGCTAAGTCTCTAAATATACAACGACGCGACTTTTTTATATTCATAGGATATGCAGTTTATTTTTTTATAGGAATTTAGAGGCCCTCTATTTGTAATATACGTTTTGCGCTTTGCCACCCACCAATTTTTCTGCAATTTTTTTTTTAAGAATAACAAGTATTTTTTTATTAAAAAAAAACGATATTTATTGCCATCCTTCACATTTCTTCTATTCCACTATTTACAGTTTCATGTGCCCGTTCCTTTCCCTTACGTCGCCCTGCGTCTCTCCACTCCGCTTTTTTGCTATTTTCTATTCCCTCAATTTCTTTATTTCCTTTATCTCCAATCCATCTCATCCAAAATCCTTTTCCAATTTCTTCACTTTATTTTTTCCTCCTTGGTCCATTCTATCTCCCCACAATCCTTTATCCAATACTTCTATTCATCTGCCTTTGACATAGCAATTAAAATTTCAATCTAAAATATACTATACGGCAATACAAGTTATGATTAATGTATCGCCATGAAACGCTAAATGTCAACCAATAATGCTAATCAACGATTTGAAATTAGGCGATTGTTGCATTGCACAAAGTCACGTCAATCGATCACAATTTCCAGGGCGCACCCAAACCGAAACTGCGAGGTTATTCCGCAAACATCGCACGATATAAAATCTGCATTTATCGAAACTAAATCACATAAATTAAATTAAATTGCCGCGTTGAAAATATAGATAGTATCAATTGATGATGAAATGTTTAGGGGGGCAGGTTAACCGTGATTTATTAGCATACATAATGATCGTGCGATGGCGGGGCGGGGGGGCGAGGGACCATCGGGTGTCGTTAACGTGATTACTTCGGGAGATATTTGCATGCACCAAAGGAACGTACTCGAATATCCAGTATCTGCGTGGCGTATGTACGTAGGTGTAGAGGCATTCTCAACGAAACGAGTCCGGCGCACATCTCGGGAAAATTATCATTTTCCTTTCAGGATGGATCTGCTGCGTTTGCAACCCGACGCCTGAAATGAAGACCTGTCGTGGGTTTGACGCAAACAAATTGTGCTGCTTCGGACGCGTAAGAAATTGTGTATGCAACAAGTTTTATTTTAGTATTTTTTTTATCTTTACATGTTTTGAATAGTGCTAATGGGTAGTTTTAAAATATTGCAATCGTTAATAATTTAAGATATGAAAGCTATGACAGGGTGGTAAGTAACACAGCGTCACATAATAAAACAAAATGCACTAGATCCCAAAATTCCATGAAGAATATTAAAATCCACTATTACTAACAAATGCGACAAACAATGACTCAATAATTTGTAAAAATAAATATCATTTTAAAAAAAAAAGTAGTGTCGTGTACTTCGCCCTCTTGGTGTGCCATTAACATCGACGTTCTATACTTGAAACAAAATTTCTTGGTACGATTTCTAAAACATTTTTTTTTTATTTTATTTTAATCGTATTGGTAAATTTTTGAAATTATATATCTACAGGCAGTTCTGTAAAATATTTTATGTTTAATTACAATCAATGTTATGGTTTGTATGGTAGTACCAACTAATCAATTCCCATTTTATTCAATTATTTCGCATCCTTTAATACGACACTTATTATACAAATGAAAAATATTTAGTGCATTTAAAACTGTATTCGTGAATTAATATTTTGCCTTTTAGGACTCGGCAATTGTTTTACAGTCGTTTCGAAACGACCGTAAAGAGTTTGCATCGTAATCGGGTTTTAAACTATGCACAAGTTCTTCGCGAGCAACAGGATCGACCTGCGACCCAACTTGGCACTTCACGTGAGAGTTTCGCGCAGGAAAGTTTCTCTCCTCGACAGAGTCAACTCCCCAAGAAGCACTTATTTGTTTCACTTTGTAAATAATACCCGTTATAACCATAAACTTTATTTGCGAAGTAAAGAACGTCACCCGGCCACAGCGACAATGGAAAAGAACTGTTTATGAACAGTCGAATAAATTTTAGCCACTGTGCAAGTGCCAAGTTCGTTGTTCTTTTACAAAATTGTCATTGCGCTCAATCGAACTAATTTGTACGAAAAGACGGCGACCGTGATTTGATTTGAAATTTTTCATAACCCAACTCAACCCAACACAACTCACGCCAACCCAACCCAAATCCAACCGAACCCAACCCAACCCAAAATTAATCATTCATCAGTAGGTGTACCCCACTGTCCTTGTCATTTTTCACGCTGATCGTCTCCTTCTTCCGAAGTCTTCTCCCGACGATAGTACCGATTTACTCTTTCATAATTTTTTTAAGGATATTTGTTTTTTTGCTTTTACATCCGTTGCTTTGATTTTCAGTCTTCATTTGTGTTCAAGCTTTTGTGGCAATCTTTTTTCTCCTCGGTTTCCCATATAGTTAAATTTCATTGGTTTAATTTTTCTAATTTCATTTCCATTCTCCAACGATTGTTAAATGTTGATGACATAACCCATGAAAAAATGTACACAACCGGAAAAATAAAAAGTTTCAAACGCACTTTGTTTAATTTTCGATTATTTCGCAAGACACCCACTCCCACTCCATAAATAATTACAATTCAACTTGTTTTACTAAAGTGTCAGGAGTTCCTGAATGAAGAAAATGAAGATAATTTTCAATAAATAAAAATTGTCAAAGATGGCATAAAAATGTAAAAATGTAAAATATTTAATAATTGAAAATTATCACAAAATCGCAAGGTTGTAAAAATAAAAAAAATTGGTTAATGCATAACTGTCAAAATTGTTTAAATGTGCAACGGTTAAAAATTGTCGAAAATGACATAATTAGTTAATGTACGAAATTGCAAAAAATATAAAAATTGTTCTAGGTACAAAATTCTATGAAGTACCTTCTCTCAAAATGTTCAAAAAATTTAAACTGAAGATGCTATTCGTCGAGCTGGTGTTTCAGGATCGATGGTTCAAAATGCGCGAGGTTACCTCTTCCTGGGTAGCAAGTGGCCGTGATCTAAGATGAGCCCACCCTTGCCAAATCCAGCTTGCTAAAAAAAAGCATAATAAACCAACAGAAGAAAATGATGTATTGTCACAGCACTGCTGAAGTGGTTTACAAAGATTGTAATAGGAGACTGCAATGCAATTGGAAAGGAAAGCATGTACTCGTACTGAGTAACTGAGAGATAGCAAGTATGAGAAAAAAGTTTTACTGTCGAAATGGAAACTGACGAGCACTAAATTTGCCAGAAAGTACATGTACGAGTATAGCAAATCAAATCGTTTGCTATTTTAAAAGCAGTTTGAGTCGACAACAATCACATTCTCGTGATGAAGAAAGTTGGAAACAATTAACAGGAGTATGTACGAGAAGCCAAAGAAGTGATTGTATATAAAACACGAAGTCAAGAATTGTTTAACAAGATGGCTTAAAACGAATAAACAAGCAGATTGGTTTGGTGAGCAACGCAAATAAGAAATGAAAACGAGAAAGGAAACAAGAAAGAAAATGTTACGCTCGTACAAGAAAAAATACGAAGAAAGAAAATAAACAGAACAAAGAAAACAAAGTATAAGGAGAACCAGTGTAACATCAAAAATAAAAATAACACACTTCGGAAAAAAAGCTACCAACACAAAAACACAATAAACCGCAATTGAGTTGATAAAATTTAACAAAAGTTTAACAAAAAACAAAAAAATGTTATGATTATTTTAGTTTATAAAGGTGAATAAAGCTGTAGATTTTACTGCAATATTATAGAGAAATATCACAATGCACCCTGCAGAAACGACAAGGACATCAAAGTGGAAGTACACAAAGGCACACACGGGTTTCACGTTCTATGTTGCAGTGCTTTAACTCATTGTAATTAAATGTGGACACCGGTTTGCCTGTATTTAACTTTCTAAAACGTTTACGTCATTTTAGTTTGCTATGTATACGAGGGGAGATCATTATTTAGCGTGCCTGAGGCTATTATTAGTTTTGTAATTTTCTACCGACATAATTTGCATCCAAAGATATCTAACATCAATTAAATCCACATCGCATTAAGGGGGATCCTGCTTTAGAAGGCTCAAAAAATCGATTTGTATTTTATTGCTCAAATCTATGCCTAATGTATCTAAGAATATGTATAAAAAGTTATAGCGGCTAATTCGCAATATTTTGAAAGATGCAGCACTAAACACAGTGAGGTGTCGAGCAAAAAGTATGCGAACGCACGAACGCTCGGACAAACGAAGCGCGCGCCCCTCCCCGCAGTCACATAACACCGAACTATGTACTGAAACAAGTTCAATCGGTCGTTCGAAACAATAATATTTTGAGTTCGTAAGAGCTATAGTAGGATTATAACGAGATATTCCGTAGGTAATCGAAAATTAGCATTTTTTCCTGATCGTAAACTTTAGAGCGCGTTTTCTCGAGTTTTCGTTTTTACGATTTTTCTAAACTGGTGGGCGTGATTGCGAGAAAACTAGACAAGCAAAATCAAAACGAAACAAAACTTTTGTTGGCTTCAGTAGCATTCTATTCTATTTGAACTAAAAAAATAATGAAAAAAAATTCTAAACAACTTTTTTAGCAAGTTGAAATGATTTTCTCTTCCTGCAAAGAGCACATTTATTTTCAAACCTGAGAAAAATCTTGAATTTCAAAATTTTGGGTTTTTTTAATTCACATAGAAGACAATATATGAGAATTGCCATTTTTTTTTGTTCTTTTTGTTTCAGACAAAAATTACGAGCTACATCGTTCCCACCGATTGTAAATTGCAATATGTTGCACAAATGTGCATAAAAATCGGTTCCGTTTAAATATTTTTCTCTCGACATATTTTTTTTAATGCTCAAATATGCAATAAAATGCTCTAAAAAGTTCACTAGACTTGCTCATTTTTTTCTGCCCTAAAAAAATTCCCCCAAAAACGCTATTTTAAGGCCTCCTAAAACAGGATTCCCCCTTAATAATCACCGATCGTACCGAAAAGTTTCCATCTAATGTGCCGAGTTAACATTTCGGCTGCGCCATCTCCACGTAAGAGATGCTATGCAATGCAGTTCCATTTAATTAATTTCATCGAAACACAAGCCCCGTCTTTTGTCTTGCCCCGTGTGAATGCACATTGCGTTCGCAAATGCAAATTTCTGATTAATTATGATAATGGAATTGATTTCCGCGAAGTTCAAGAACCCCTTTAGGGACGAGATTCGAAGATTCCGCCGAGACGCCGCCGCGCGCGCTCGGCGCGAACTCTCAACGGGAACAAAGCACAGAAAGGCGGAAATTGTCATGATGTATTACCGCACTTTCGCATTTGGACCGCGCTGGGATGCATTAACAACGCGGTAACACATATTCTTCACGGGAACGAATTTCCTCCATTCGTTACGTGTACTGACTGCTAGCCCATTTTAGTTTATTAGACGCAAATATTTTGTGCGAATCCGTAGAATTCTCTCGCGGATCGTAGAGCCTTTATCTCCATGCGCGAACAAATTTCAAAATAATAATGCAATCAAAGGAACATTAAACAAACAATGTAGCGACCCGTATTCGAGCTACTTTGTTATTTGAAACCGCATTAAATGCGCGGCGCAACAGATTCCATGTGTAATTTACGGATGGTGCTTTAAAACTGAAACTCTGAATGATAAATGCTCGACACAACGACGCGAAATGTCCCGCACGATATTAAACAGAACGGAACGTTTACGGTATTCGCTAATTAAAGAAGTAAAAAGTTGGGATCTTTGCGAGTTTTACCTTCGAAATGTTAAACTTTTATAACTATATAACGCTTTGTACCTCAACTTAACGGCATTGTTTCTGTGCAAATTTAAAACAGTTGGATTTATTCAGTTTTTATATAAGAAAAAAAAATGCCCTTACCCTGCCTCACGACTGGAAACAACTCTGAACTAATAGGAAACATACTTGCCTTATTCTTTTGTCATATATGGTGGTAACCGCTCATTCATACTTTAATCTCGCAGATGAAACTGACATACTTAATTACGAAAATTTAATTAAAAATCAATTTTTAATAATTATTGCTTACAGTTCAGGTTTAAATTTAACCTTAAGATATGTCTCCGAGGCAGGAAGACATATTGAAATAATTATACGCATTAATAACTTTGCCACTGTGTGAAAAGTAGTGATTCAGTAATTTCCTGGCTATGAATACAAGATGTATAGGAACGTATTGCAAAAAAAAGTACAAACACTTGGTCTTTTATTTTTATTGTATTTATCGAAGCAATTTGCGAATCAAATTTGCAATCAGTTGAGCAAACTAGCGAATCGCATTCAAGGGACAAAAGTGTTACTCCACTGGTATCTAGTGAAGAGAATATCTTGTTATCAAAGGTAACATTGCCTAGAAATAAATTAAAATTTTTTTTTTAGCTTTCTACTGACAAGATGACAACTTTGTTGCAGAAATACGTACATACGTAGATTTATTAAAATCAATTGTACTATGATCATGATTTGCTAAATTTATAGATTTTTTTTTACATTCTTAAAAATTCAATGATGATACCTTATTATTAATCGTATTTCTAAATTCGAGATATTCACTCCCTATAATTGCCCCCGATTAACAATTCACACTAAATTTCACATTTCCGCCCATTTTCTTCAGGTTTACCCTGCGTGTGCGAATCCATCTGCATGATTTTGCATCAAAGTTGCTTCATTACGATTTCGTGCAATTATACGTACACCAACCCGCCGCCGAATCAAATGCGAAATGCAAATTAAGCCGGTACTACTTTAATGAAATAGGGACGGGGCGGGCGACAAGACGGGAAGTGGAAAGATGCCGATTTTCGTCAAGTCTCGACTAAACGACGGTAGTCACGAGTCATCAAATATCCAGGATGGGGAACTCGGAAATCAGTAGATATTTTTCGTTTATTGCGTCGGGTAGGGTAGGGCAAGTTTCCCTTGAATTCTAGACGTTACGGGGTAACATTCCAGTAATTAAATTATAAGCTACAATTAGCGAAAATTGCTGTAATTGAACATGACGTGACGTAAATTTCTGGAATATAATTTGAAATGTAACACGTTAGGGTTACAACATTACCAGTAGTTTTGGTGCAAATTTTTGTGGCAAATGCAAGGAACTTATAACACAAGTTCAATGAATTTTCGAACCACTTAATGAAATTGAAACAAGAACTCCACAGGTTTCGACGAAGTTCAAGTTAAACTTTTGAAGCAGTGCAGTAATATTCCGACGAGGCCGATTTGCCTTATTGCGAAAGCAATGGTTGTCGTAGCAAATTTCAGGATAAATAAACTTAGTTCACAAGATGTCTAAGACCATCGACAAGTTGCTTCATCGAGCATTTCTCACAGATAATTGAATGACTTAATTGGTTTTTGGTGGAAACAATGTTTTTAGTGGTGACTCAGTATATAATAACTATGTTTCCACTATTTTTAACGACGCGTATTAGGCTTTTACGTGCATCAAGCAGTGTATGAATGGAAATTATTAATAGGTAACAACTGAGTTGCAATTCATTTCTTGCTGACATGGGTGAGAAAATCACATGGTTGAGAAAATCACAAGCTGATGTAAACCTTACCTAAAAATCTATGATCCTCGAGGAGAATAAATTGAAATGGCAATTAGTTGGAAATGTGGGACTTAAAAAACAGCAACGTTAAGCTCATCCAAAAGTCAATTTGATTTGTAATATTAAATTAATTGGCAAAAATTGGGCGAAAATTTAATAAATTTTATTTATTAAATTTTCAAAGGTCATATTTTTAAAAATGAATTATTAATTCGAATGCAAAATTAAAAGTTATCAAAATTCGTTATCGTTGAAGACAAATAAATTATATCTAGAAAATAAACAAAAATAAGTTGTGGTTTGTTGTTGTTGTTTTCTACAAAAGTTTGTTGCCCAGATACAAAGTAAAAACAGTGATATAAATTAAATTGACTATAATTTATGCTCTAACAAAATTTATTAAAAACATTTATAAGTTAATGCAAAAGTCGATTCTAGTATTAAATTATTTGGCAAAAAATTGCTGCAAAATTGTAGATTTATTTAAGGTTGTACACCAACCCAACCCAACCTGGGAATTCCTGTCAGTTCGTTTTTGACTCTGAAAAAATATCTGCCAATAACTCACGTTGTCGTCCTATAAAAGTCAAAAGTATGGCAGATGTCATTTCTGAATTGCTATTAATTTTTCAATTCTTGGCTTGGGGTTGGGTTGGGTTGGGTAAAAAATAGAAGCAAATGCAGAACAATTTTATTGAGAAAATATGAACCCAATAAATGTCCAACGAAAAAATTCCTTTTGATAATTTGGATTTTTTTATACTTGCTTTTTTGAATGCCAACCCAACCCAACACAAACCAAACCAAACCAAACCAAACCAACTCAACCCAACCCAACCCAACCCAACCCAACCCAACCCAACCCAACATAACCCAACCCAACATAACCCAACATCGACTCAAAAATTAAAAAATGACAACGATTAATAATTCAGAAATTATCAAAAATTTAAAAAATTTCAAGTAGCTCAATAAGTCAAACTTTCAACATTTTAACTTTTGATAAATGTTTAGATGCAATTCAAACCCAACCCAACCTAATATAAAACAACCATAATTTTCAGTTAGGTTGGTCTATATTCTGCCACGAAATCCACGAACCCTAAACATTTAACCGAATGTGCTCAATTTACATCCAACGACTGATACTCAAAATTGGATTTAGGTCGACTTGCTGCTGATTGGGTTTCAAATAAACTCCATTGCAATTCCAATGTAACTCGATTGCATTGCAGTTGCTACGGAAATAATTCCCACCGAAGTGTTAGCCTTCAAAGATGAAATTCTCAAAGAATGTGGTTCACAATCAAACTTTGAGTCAATTATCAGTTTTGGGTTTAAATTGATTAAGTTGCTTTGTGTGGGCTGTCCCCAATGAAGTGACAAGACAAATAAATATTACGTCACGAGAATTAAAGCCACGACGAGAAATGAATTAATAAAGTAATTAAAAAAAAATTAAATTATCCTGGCTCCGAAATAATTTAATAAGAATTCGAATGACTTTATTGGCAACAAATTTCACATAGACTTCTCCGAGATGATTTTCATTTATTCATTGTAAGCACCACCAGAAATTAGTTCTTGCAATGTAGTGAAATTAGTTCAATCAGGAAATTTAATTTCTTGAACTTATCAAAGTTATTTTATACCTAAAAACTGTGCAATAACGCACAGTTTATTTATAGGCCACGTAACGCATCTGTGTCCTCAACGCCCGTAAATGTTATAAAATACAATGGAGCTGTCACCAATGATTCATTAATGCATTTTAATCTATTTTAATTATGTCCCAGCTTTTCTGCGAGCACTACACACTGAAATGTTTCTTGTGCTTACTTCAGATTTTATATATTTTCTATTAAAACTTTCCCATCTGGTAGAGTTTTATGGTGTTGGCTTCGCCAAATGGTGTTAACATTCTCCCATTATAAATAAACACATTAGCTTCATTCGTATAAAACGTAAGATCTTACCAGTAGCTGTCCTTAATGCATACGAACGGATTACAGCCGGAAAAAGATTTAAATATGACCTTTCAGTATCCGAAAGAAAGCTTCACCGGAAAGATGTCTACCGCGGTGGTGAGTAATGGGGGGGCCGCGATGAGATCGTGACTTTTTATCTCGCAGCGCTTTTACTGAAAGCCGGTTCTTCAGCAAAGAAAGAATTCAAAAGGACATAACAATCAGCGGACATGTGTGTTCATTCTTTTTTATTTTACTGGTGACGGAAGAGCAAATGATTCATGGACATGTCCACCCGCGAGTCGCAAACTTGGTACAGCTTACTCTGATAAATGATTCATTTCGGGTATTTACTCAGAGACGAACATTGTCATTTCGAGGACAATTAACAATAAAACTATCTGATTACGATTTTAAGAATTAAAAGTGTTGCACTTTTTACAATTCATAATTAACAATCAACAAATTTTAATTAATTATATGTTCAAGTATTTTACATATCTTCCACATTTCTGACGGATTTACGAATTGAGCCGATAATAAATTGAATGGGTGAATCACGCGCGTTGGTGTCGTCGCTCTCTTATGAAAGAGCCGTTCTCGTATTTCTCGAGTTACCAGTTCCAGATCTAGCGGTGGAATATGTTGCGTTTATCATTTACGGTCGGGGTGTGTATACCTAAAGGCAATAAACTCGGCGATTTATTTCGCGCAGAATTGTCGTAACATTTGCATACCAAAACACACGAGATGATATTTCTTTGTCAAGAAACACTTCGCAGACATAAAAGATACCTTGCACGTAATTTGTCGACTGAGCTTAAAACGGCTAACACGACAAACATAATTATTACACTTTAGTCGTCATATATTCAAATATTAAAATTAAGCGTCATGATTTGGTAATATCGCATGAAAACATAACAAAGACCGCGGTACAGAAATACTAACGTTCTGAGACGTTAACTTCAAAGCTTCTAATTGAAACTAATGGTCGGACATTTTCAGAACAAATGAAAATAAATGTTAGCGTTTTGCTAGATAAGTAAGACGCATTAAAGTAATCAGTG
The DNA here is from genome assembly GCA_959613385.1 of Geotrupes spiniger. Taxonomy (NCBI): domain Eukaryota; kingdom Metazoa; phylum Arthropoda; class Insecta; order Coleoptera; family Geotrupidae; genus Geotrupes; species Geotrupes spiniger. Next base: position 402,056 of record OY390737.1, on the reverse strand, counting down.
TTGGCGAAAGCAATCTTCGCGGAAATTGTAATGTGTTTACTAAAAGTCCTAATCCATTTCACCCTCTGCCGATTTCATCTGCGCGTCGAGTATTTGCTGGAAATCATAATCTGCTGATGTAAGTCGGTTTCCGGTTATGTAAAAGCTACGCAAACGCGAAGCATTAAAACATGCATTGTTTTAACGCGTTTCATATTTTTTTTAAATAATACAATATTTTCGTTTTGCTGCATTGTTACAAAAATCCATTAGGTAGAATTTTTCACAAAATGGATTATTTCCACTCACAATCGTACAATTGTGATATTTGTTTTCCTGTGTTAACATTGTAGTTAGGTTTATTGTCAACTTCGTCCTTGTCACTTATCTCAGGCCACTGATTGTGAAGCATTATTAGCGTTTCGCCGAGTACGGAATTTCGCTTTTATATAGTGGATGCTCGACTGTGAAATAATTAAAATATCAAGTTTGCTTATGTCATAACACGATTGTTTGATTTCTTCTGTTTATGTTTTTCAGGACCGCTAAGAACTGGGAGCTCATCCAAGAGGGCGTCGGGCGAAATTCAAGAGTCTCGATGAGGAAAATCGCACGTGAGACCGTAATCAGCAACAGATCGGTGAACCGAATAGCCTCGGTATCGAACTTTACAAGTTCCAAAAAGTTTAGCTCCTCACCGATGACAACAAGCAACTGCGGCTCGAAAATGCAAACGACTTCTTCGTCGCCACGCACTTCTGGACTGGGAACAAATCGTTTTCACTGATGAGACGCTATTCACGGTTGAACAGGTCCACAATCATAAAAACGACAGAAGTTGGTCCATAAAATCTCCCAGGACGTCGACCATCGTCGAACACCGTCAAAATCCCAAGTCCGTGTTGGTTTGGAGCGGAATTTGCCACAGGCAAGACCCCACTCGTTTTCGTGGATCAAGGCGACAAAATCAACCAACAAGTGGTACATCCGTGGGCCCAACAGCACTTCGGAGATGCGCATTGGACGTTTTGGACTCCGCGCCGATCGCAAAACAAGAACAACACAGGAGTCGTGCAAAATCCATTTTCCCGACTTGATCACGTCTACGGAATGGCCGCCCTACTCACAGGATCTCAACCCGATGGACTACAGCGTTTGGTGAATTCTAGAGGCCAGGGCCTGTACTAAGCCCCACAAAAGTTTAGAGTCGCTGAAGCAATCGCTGCGTATGGAGTGGGATCGATTGTCACCGAAGGAGCTGCGTGGCGCGGTGGAAAATTTCCGTACACGTCTAACGCTCTATATCGACGTCCGAGGAGGCCACTTCGAAACCAATTAAATATGTTATTACCAAACGTCCTTGTCACTGTTATTTGTGGTTTGTTATTTTAATTTTAAGAAAATAAAGTTTTTATTATACAAAACCTTGATGACCGTTTTTTTTTGCCTCACGAATTTTGAACATGGAATGTAAGGACTCTAAACAAACCAGGTGCACAACTAGCTTTACTCGCAAAATTAAAGAAATATTAATAATAACTGCAGTACAGGAAATAAAGTGGTGTGGTTAGAAAAGGAGATCAGAGACACGAAAACACACACAATATTGTCCAGTGGGAAAAATAAAGCAATAAAGAATCTATTGTAGCACTCATGGTTGACAATAAAGTAAAAAACAGCATCATTGACTTCCAAGCAATTAATGAAAGGATCTGTAAATTTTGTGTAAAACATTGTAATTTCATTCGAAATATTAGATATATTTGCGAATTTTTTTTGCTAGCTATGTAGGTACAGGATATACGTAGAAAATGGTGCGAAGACAAAGTTACAAGTTACGAAGTGCAACAACCAGTTGTGTATGAAGTAATTTATGACTAATAGAAACGAATTTATAAAAAAAATAACAAACGTGTCATACATTTAATTACATTAGCGCGACTTTATTTTAAAATAATTTTATTCCAAGCTTCAATTCCTTCCAACACCGACTGTTTAAGTAGCGATATAAATTTCATTCCTTCGCAGCACTTTATTATCATATAATTTCCGTAACTCAACAACCCGAATTAAATAACTCGGTACTCGCAAATGAATGTTAATAACGAACTTAAAAATACAACCGAATTTCCAGGCACCGTCGCGTTCGTTCCGTACGCTGCAATAAAAATTGCCGTAAAACGTAGACGAAAAGAGACGACGGTAATGCAGTCACTATAAATTAAGGAACTCATGCAGGCCAACCTGAAATATGTTATTAGCTGCCGAGTGGTGCTTTTATAACGCAAATTGAAGCGGTGAATTTTGTTACTTTATCGCCGGCAGTCGTGGGCGAAACTGTAGCGAATAGTTGGGGCAACAGGGCCATTTATTTCACGAACTCGCGTTCGAGTGTTTAGCCAAAGCTGCGGGGGATGTCCGTGATTTTATGCGTTCGCGACGGCAAACCGTGGCAGCTTTCTAAGCCTTGAAAACGGCACAACAAGCGAAAACGGGCGGGGGGCGTTAAAAGTTATGATTCCGACGAGGAATACGTTTTCGCAAATGCACAAGTTCGATAATCCAACCGATAATGTTCAGCGTTACTTTGCGCGCGTTGGTGCGACAGGGCGAGTAGTGACAAGTTGCAATAATCAAGCTATGATAAATTATAATTAATTTTCTCTAAAAAATAGATCGAAAATTTTGGAATGCAGTCATTGGAACAAACACTGCTCTGAGTTCACTATGTCTTAATTTGCAGTCGAACCATTCGAACCGAACCAAATTGAACCGAACCCAAACCCAACACAAAACATATAAAATTTTATAACACAGAGAAGTTTCAAAATTCGACAAATTTTTATTGAAAAAATAATAATGTGAAAAAACATAAAGCATGCAAAAAAATGCTAAATCCAACCTAGCACACGGTAATCCAACCCAATCCAGCCCAACCTCACCCAACCCAATTCAATTCAACACAACCCAACTCATCTCGTCTCGACCGGACCCAACCCAACCCAAATTGGCGACCTCTCCGTTAGCCATAACCTTAAAATTGTCCAAAATTCAAACATGGCGACAAATCTAAATAATTGTAAAAATTGTAAAAAATTGCAATCATATCAGTGTCCAGAATTGCTACTTACCACTTTGCATTAACGAAAACCAATTCTGAAGACCATGTCATCGTACTTAAAAATATTTTCATTGTGCCAGTGTCAAAAATTATATTATATTGAAAATGACCACTTTATTAAGTTATAACTCGATCATAGACAAGTACCTTTTTTTATTAGCTTGCCCACGCAATTCACAAATAAATTAAATTCGAGAAACTGTCGTTGGATTGATTCTACTTGGTTCAATGTACGTTGGATTGGGTTGGGTTGTAAGGGAAAAATGCTACTAATCAAATGGCTTTGACCTCTTGGTAATTTGCTTTGACTTGGGTTGAAAGGATAACCTTATTAACCAATCAACTCATTTAACTGATTTATAATAAATAAAAAATTAAAAATATTTTAATCTATCACATTTTAAAAGCTTCCCAAGCTTTGGGTCCCAGTTAGATTACAATCTAAACCGAAAAGTTAAACCGACACTCCCAAATAAATTAAATTTGATGATTGATCATCTCTACTAGCTTTTCCATTTTTCATATTCTTTATAGCTTCCTCTACTTCTTCTCTCGTCATATCTGTCAGTTTTTTCTTGATTATTTTCTCCTGTCACATTCTTCTTTTGTGTTTCCTTTTTTCCCCTTTTTCTATCTGCAAGTTATTGCTCAAAATATCCTCCCCGTGTTTTCAGTATTGCTGCAGTTTTTTGTGTTTTCAGTTGGTTTAATTTGCATTGGATTGTACTGATAGGTTACAATTACACTAATCAACTCGATTATGTGATTTAGAACAATGAATTTTCCCAATCAATTAAATTTTTAAAATTGCCCGATTTTGGTGGCGACTTGAGTCGAGGCTATATAAATTACATTCAAAAAATTGCCCCAATTGTTGATTTTGAATCTTTGTTGTTTTTATTTGTTTTGACTTGTATTGGGTTGAAACACAAGGTTGTGAACTAATCAACTAGGCTATCTGATTCGAAACGACAATATTTCATAATCCATTGCATTTTAAACTCTTAGTCGAGTTAAGATAATTCTGCACCAAAATTTAATGCATCTGGGAGGGATCAACGTAGTGAGTCGTTACTAGTCTTGAGTAAAATATGACGATGATTATTTCCAACAAATTGATTGATGTTTCCAAAAAAATTACAAACGAACCCAACAAATAATTTACTATAGTACATGTAACAGTAAAGTTAATGCATCTCCTTGAATTTGTTGGCTTCTGGTACCAATCCACCATGATGATGTTGGTCTTTCTAGTTACTATTGTACAAGAATAGAATACTATCGTTGGTTTCATTTTCAATTGGAATTTGTTGGTGACGCCAATTGAAAATGGTGAACGTTTCTTCGACTCGAGTATGAAAGAAATCGCGATCCAATTACAAATATTATTATCGTGACGTATACATATGCGCTACGCGAAGAGCTTTGAAGGCCTTCATTCATTATTATATACACAGGTCTCTTTCTGTTATTAATGCTGTTATATTGCATGTAATTAATATCGTTAGCGACCTGGAAAATGTTTTCCTGCCTGTTAATTAACTACGCACATTTCTGTTGTGACTTGCTTGTTATTTTATAACGTTATGATACAACTTAACAAGACTATAGCTAACAATGTTGGTTCTAGTGTAATTAAATATTTGTAATGAATTACATGTAGGCTACCACTTTATCCAAGGTGCACGATGGATACTCTTTAAAACCATGACAAAAATATTTAATATTATTCACAAACTGGAATAATTGTGTCTGCACTATTAATAATAACAATACATTCGCGTCATTCCGTCCCTAATCACTTGGTGCCTTTTAATAAGAGGTACGAGATGATCACAAATATATATATTTTTATCTTTCAAAGTCAAATTAATTTCCTAGTAGATTTTTGAATTTTTTTTCCTTAATTTTGAAGAAATTCTAGCTGGAGGGTTCTGTATCATCAATCATAACAATACGTTTGGGTCATATCGTCACTAACTCGTGCCTCTTAACAAGAGGTACGAGACGACCATAAATTATTTTTTTTATCTTTCGAGGTTAATTGCCAAGAGTTAATATAACATTGTCTTTGCAACATTGTATTTCGTAACAATCTGCGTAAATAAATCTCGAGCAAGTTTAGAAGATTAGTTCATTCGGCCATCTGCGCAGTTCGCCGCTTTAAACTAACTTACCGTCTCCTCTTGTATTCTATGAGGGTAACATTGCAAGTCATAATTTACGTACAAGTTGTTCGTGGTTTTGAACTCAATTCGTAATATGTCTTTCTAAGTATAATCGTTTAATATTCAATATTTCACTACAAACTATTAATTGCGTAATAAATTAAATAATTATAAAGATTTTTATATATCAAACATATGGTATGTACGTATACGTTATAGCACATAAAATAACGAAATATTTAAAAATATAAATATGACATCCACATCAGCGCCAGTATTACCCCTTAGCCCGGTTTATGAGTCTAGTTTAGAAGCAATAAAGTTCAATTTTCAAACGCGGTTAGCTGATGTAAAAAATATTACCGGCGCGCTCGTAACCCGACTTGTTGTATATCAAATAATTGTATTTATGGGTTACAATAGATATTAAACGTTCGAAAAATATATGAACGCGTGTTGGGGCAATTTTAATTTAACGTTGCAGAATTTCTGTTTATCATCGGCGCATTTAATGCTGACACAGGGGGAAATTGTGTTGGGAATAAAAGGTAATTTGTGCGTTATTATCTGTTTTCTGTTCCCCGTCATGTCCCACCAATAAAACGCATGTATCTGTCAATCAATTTTCAAAATGAAACTGCGTTTGCATGCAACAATATATCGCATTGTCATTTCGATAAAATTGTAATTTTTATTACAAAATTAAGAATCGTCTCCTAATTATGTTTCCTTTAAATTAATGGTCAGTACTAATTACTTCATTTATTAATTTACAATTTTTTTAACTATTAATCAATTACTAACGAAAGTATTATCAATCCCGAAAAAATATTAAGTTATATAACGTCGATGACGTTAAAAAATAATACTTTATTTTGTGGATTTTGAAAATAAATCTTTAATTCATGTCGGAATAAGTGCCCATGTTTAACAATCGAATCTAACTTCTTTCGTACTTCCGTAATCAACTTGGATGCCCCGGACGGAAATAATTTACGAGTTTAGAGAGTTTTAACTCGGTTATTTAGTTTTCCCGTAAACCTCATCGTCAAATCCAAACAAACACGACTAACCCGATTAATACTATACATGAAAGTAACTTAATTTTAATCGTATAATATTACGCATACAATTATTCTTTAATATATAATTAATTAATTTGTACAGTTTTCACTTTTGAATAATGCAATTGCGTGGAAAGTATTTTTAGGTTATAGGTAAGAAAATAAGTTATTGGTGCATATGTCACTTACCCGTAAATTTAATCGCGATGTCGCACTTTTACCGTTAGGAAACCGTTTACACAGGGCGACGTGCGGAGTTGAAGTGCTGGCGTCGCGACGCCGCCGACGCCGTGCGGGAAAACGTTGCAGTTTCCATCTTTCGGTCGCGCGATGAATTTTACTGTAGCAGTTTTTACGCCGCGGGGTAGTTACAGTTTTCTTGGAAGGAAGTTTGGGTGTGATGTTTGGGGCGATTTTCGTTGATCTAGTTATCAATAGATTTCGCATATTTACGAGTAGTTAGTTTTTCTAATATTGTCAACAAAAATGTTATATGTTCTAAGATGGGCTTGTCGAGCCCAGGATACGTAAAAACGTTGATTTGTATAATAAATAAATATATTGGCGCGAAATGTACCGATCGAGGTTTAATTTTTAAAACAGTTTACGTAAATTGTTACTGCAGCGGGACTGACGACTCAAAAGAAATATTCACAATTACTTAGTCAAGTGAAGAGACTGGCGTTGCATGTCCATAAATGTTATATTTAGACGATCTATTACATTTTCAAAATAATTGAACAAATGTACAAAGCGGGATAGTTGGTAGGGTAGAAAGTTAATCAAACTCATTTTACAGACACAGTTAATAATATATTTTCACAATCTTATTTACAAATATTACATTCGATATGCATATAGTTAAAAATATTAATACATTAAGAGCTTAACGACCGACAGTACTTATTATGTTGGACCAGAACTGAGTGTAGTCTTTCAAAACGGTTCCCCTGGAAATTAAATACAAACAGATATTTTGCGTACTTTAGTAAATAATGTCGTTGATTTGAAATCGAGTTAACAATTGAAATTTCTAAAACCTACGAAATGTGTGTCTGTGTCTGTGGCTTTTAGCGGCTACAAGAGTACACGGTGTATGACGCCAAGCACTACTAGCGAGTGCTAAGCATCATGGACTGGGCCCGCCTTATAAACAAAAGGTCCAGAAAACTAATACATATACGATGCGAGTATACAATCTGGAACTATCAAATGTTTTTAAATGAAATCCTTGAACTCGTCAATTTTTATCTTAAGTGTACCACGTTTGACTGTTTTAATAAAAAAAAAAACAACAGCCCTCTAATAATTGATTTAGCGTAAAAACAGTTCCACATCAGTTTGTTTATGTTTTTTATTTTGGGTTTTTTATCTAATTAAGTAAATAATTAAGCGATATTTGACTGGAAACGAGCGAAGTGAAATCTTAATATTGAGGGGATGTGGCGAACGTACTAGAGCACAACAAGAGGCTTGTGAGCTTTTCTGAAATCGACAGTGAGGGATTCGTTTGCGGCAAAATTAAATTCAACACTAGATCACATTAACGTCAACGTCAAAAACCAAAAATTCAGCGGTGTTTTAAATCGATTCATAATTTTGTGAGAAATAATCAGCTCTTTCTTATCAACTAAATTTCAAATTTATTTAAACTTATTGCGAATACACGTAGGTGAAAAAAATTATTTCGAACCCAAACGCGATCAAAAATTTACACTATCTTCCCCGTGACCCTCACGACTGTTTGTCTTACGACTAGATTAAACTTCAGTGCCCCCCCTTTAATTCGATATACTCAGTTCTTTTCGGTAATGCTGGGGGATTGTTTTATAGTTTAACGATTTCTTAGTTGGATAAAACTGATAGTTGCTTCGTCCCCCTCCCATATGTCCTAACGTCCAAAGTCGTTACCCAAAACTGAATCTTTTATTAAAATTCGTTGGAATTTACTGGATTGCTTTTGAGGAAAATTAATTAGGGTTGACAGGGTTAACATTTCAGCGAAACAGTCGCCACTTAAAAATCAAAACAAATTATAATTATAATACAATTTTTGAATCTTAATGAAAAATATGGATCATGGGTTGGAGCAAAAGTAATCTTGAATAAATTATTTGGAACGTATCGACGTGACAAAGTCCCCTCTCCCGTCGCAACTATGTAACAAAGTCCCCTGTTTTTTTTAAACCCCTGACGCCCTTTTTTAGATTTTTAATGGAAATTGAAAAAAATAATATTTTTGTTGGGTTGGGTTGGCTTCGGTTGAATTGGGTTGGGATAATTGAAGAGAGGGGGTTGTCCAACAATCGAAAGAGGTACTCGCTTACGTAAAAAAAGCCCACATTAAAATCAGATAAACAAACCGATGTAGAACTGTCACAAATTTAACGCTCAATTCTGAAATGGCTACTTATTTCTTTTTTTTTTAATTAAAACTAAGAACTCTTGATTGTTATCGGATTTTTGTTTCAAATTAAAAACAATTTTATCGAATATTTCAAAATTCGTTATTTTTAACATCTTTGGAATTTCATACTATTTCCAAAATATCAAAAAAATTAAGTTTGCGTCACAGTTCAAAACCGAAATTCGATCATTAAGCGTCAATTAAAACAAAATTAGCCTTATTCAAGAAATAAACATTCCAGGATTTATTTGAGTAACATTGATGAAAGTTCTATTTCCATAGTTCCAGACTTTACACTCGCACAGTATATCTAAATCCATAAGGATCTCTTCGATGTTTTGCTCACCACTGTTATATGCAAATTTTCAAAAAATCGTTTTCCATGTAACTTACGTAAAATACACAGTGCCCTGGCCATTTCTTGGCGCCTTCCATAGCAGTGTTGCTTGTTGTTTAGGATGCGGGTCAGCATGTGTAATAGCACTGCATTCCGGAAGGCTGGTAGTGTTCGGCGTTTCATCCCATTCCCCAACCCACTCATTAGTAGATGCGTCGCGTGCTTGTATAAAGAATCCTTTGAAATTCGTGACACCTTGGATAGTAACTGAAATAACAGGGTGAAAAATAATCTAATTCAATCATAGAGCAAACGCTATAACGTAAGCCATAAATAATAATAATAAGGATTTCCTAGGTATATGTTTATTAACCGATTAAACGGTTAACCGAATCTACTCGCTCTTAAAACCAGCAAAACCAGCTTAAAAAATATTTAGTCACACAAGTAATGATTAGTAATATATTTACATTTACATACATCACCGCTTTCGAGAGCCTATAATAATAATAAGAACATGTCTGGTTATAACTCTTTCGTGATGGACGAGTATAAATATTAATCCGAAGACCAAGCATGATGACAAAAATTTCGAATTGCCCTGTAACCTGCGACCAATAAAAATCTCTTGACAACCAAAATTACTCGTCTTTTATTTCTTGTTCTAAGCACCACAACACATGTACATGCACCACTTGTCTCCATCTAAAACGGGGTTCCGCTATTTCTTGCCATATACACAAACGAAAACAGGACTCTGCACTTACACACAGAATCCTTTGTCAATTTAGAGGATGCAATCAATTTTGATTAATAAAAATATTCCCTGCTTGTTATGAATGTAATCGGGTTTTGTAGACTTCGTTTTCACGATTTGAAAACATGGTAAGAAGAAAAGTGTTATAAATATCAAAGATAAGGCCAGATATAGATTCGAATCAATTCCGGGGTGGAGAGGAATTAAAACTAATAAATAAAAATATGACAGATAAATTGAAACTAAAACCACATAATGTTGCATTATTTCCCATTATAATCTTAAACCGTTTTTGAATTATGTTTTCCACGCTACGAGTCATTCATTTTTATTTTCAAACCTTCACTCGCGGAGAAGTTATTAAAATACTGAGAATTTCCAGATGTTGTACATTATCTGGATAATATTCTAAAGGATCGTTAACGACGAAAATTCAAACACGATCAAGTGACACCGCAATTAACGCAGATTTTCATAATTAATCGTATAATGTAAGTCGAAACAACAAAGAGAACGATTTCTATAAAACACGAATGCAGTAACGAGCCTCCTACAGTAGAAACTCGTTCAACTAGTTTGAAATTAATTAGACGTCTGATGAAATTACATTTTGATTAGGCGCTACAAATGAGCAAATTTAATGGTCAAACTAATATTTTTAAATTGTTGATCGATTCTGGAGTTACTTGTTGAAACTTCATATTATAATAGGACACAAACATCAAATGTTGTAAGTTTCAAAATGTATTAATATCACTACAATGTTACTCAAAGAAATCCTCGTACCTGTAATTGTTTTCTTGAGTAAGGCTAATTTTGCTTTAATTGACACATAATGATCGAATTTTGGTTTTGAATTGTGACGCAAACTAATTTTTTTTTTTTTTTGATATTTTGGAAATAGTATGAAATTCAAAAGATGTTAAAAATAACGAATTTCGAAATATTCGATGAAATTGTTTTTAATGTGAAACAAAAATCCAATAACAATCAAGAGTTCTTAATGTTAATTAAAAAAAAAAAAAAAAATAAGTAGCCATTTCAGAATTGAGCGTTAAATTTGTGACAGTTCTACATCGGTTTGTTTATCTGATTTTAATGTGTGCTTTTTTACGTAAGCGAGTACCTCTTTCGATTGTTGGACAACCCGCTCTCTTCAATTATCCCAACCCAATTCAACCGAAGCCAACCCAACCCAACAAAAATATTAATTTTTTAATTTCCATTAAAAATCTAAAAAAGTGCGTCAGGGGTTTAAAAAAAAAACAGGGGACTTTGTTACATAGTTGCGACGGGAGAGGGGACTTTGTCACATCGATACGTTCCAAATAATTTATTTAAGATTACTTTTGCTCCAACCCATGATCCATATTTTTCATTAAGATTCAAAAATTATATTAAAATTATAATTTGTTTTGATTTTTAAGTGGCGACTGTTTCGCTTAAATGTTAACCCTGTTAACCCTAATTAATTTTCCTCAAAAGTAATCCAGTAAATTCCAACGAATTTCAATAAAAGATTAAGTTTTGGGTAATGACTTTGGACGTTAGGACATATGGGAGGGGGACGAAGCAACTATCAGTTTTACCCAACTAAGAAATCGTTAAACTATAAAACAATCCCCCAGCATTACCGAAAAGAACCGAGTATATCGAATTAAAGGGGGGCACTGAAGTTTAATCCAGTCGTAAGACAAACAGTCGTGAGGGTGATGGGGAAAATAGTGTAAATTTTTGATCGCGTTTGGGTTCGAAATAATTTTTTTCACCTGCATGTATTCGCAATAAGTTTAAATAAATTTGAAATTTAGTTGACAAGAAAGGGCTAATTATTTCTCACAAAATTATGAATCGATTTAAAACACCGCCGAATTTTTGGTTTTTGACGTTGACGTTAATGTGATCTAGTGTTGAATTTAATTTTGCCGCAAACGAATCCCTCACTGTCGATTTCAGAAAAGCTCACAAGCCTCTTGTTGTGTTCTAGTACGTTCGCCACATCCCCTCGATATTAAAATTTCACTTCGCTCTTTTCCAGTCAAATATCGCTTATTTATTTACTTAATTAGATAAAAAACACAAAATAAAAAACATAAACAAACTGATGTAGAACTGTTACAATTTTTACGCTAAATCAATTATTAGAGGGCTGTTGTTTTTTTTTTATTAAAACAGTCAAACGTGGTTCACTTAAGATAAAAATTGACGATTTCATCACCTGATGAAGCCACAGTGTGAGCAAAACATATGTAGTGATATTAATAAATTTTGAAACTTACAACATTTGATGTTTGTATCCTATTATAATATTTTTAAATATTGATCAGCAATTATTTTTTCATAGTAACAGAAAAATAATTTTAATATTCTCAACCATTTACGAATCTGCTTGCATCAAATTCAGTTCAAGCATCCGGCACATATTTGAGCAGTGGTTAATTTAATTAAGTGTATCATTGGTTACATTTTACCATGACCATATCTTACTAATTGGATTACGCTCTACGCAATTTCGCCTGCCACATTATGACGCAATAGATATACATACGTAACATATTCTTGCCATTTGTCTATACTTAATTATAGGCATAAATCCATGTGATAGTCGTATAATAAATCTACTCGAAATTACGAACTCTCTTCAATTAGTTTCACAATGACAGTTTGTAATATGCAAGAAAATCCGATTAGCATTTTCGATAATCAAAATTTGATTTATATGACAATTTATTAAATCCATTTCATTAGACTATCTCTGTCTCCGTATGTCTGTGATACAATCGAAACACATTTCGCAGCCTCTTGAATTATTTTGCAACAGTTGTAGCTCGATCACCTCGATCACGAACACTAGATGATCCAAAAAGAGAATCGACACAGTTTTATTGCAAACGCGCGTTGCACAATAAATACAAATAACCGTCGGATTTCAAGCAGATGCATATGAAGAAATACGGCGAGAATTTGAAAGGCATTAAGTATTACCTAATGTGCACATCTCTTGATCTGAAAGTTTTCTACGACGACGTGTCGAAATTTTAAATGAAACTGGAACATTGCAAGTAATTATAAAGTCAAATATTATTGTCGTGAATAATAGATTTTTTTTTTGGCGTTCACCCGCCATAATAAATACGTAAATATTTGACATGCTCACATGACTTACAATAACCACATAATAATCTGCAGTGGACTTGCGCACAAAATAATATTTTACAGTTTTATACGAACAATCTCTTTTATTTCCTCAAACCTTTTTCGTACACACGAGCTATTATATAATTTGACGACTTGTTGAACGTAACGGTTAGGAAATGAAATATCATTAATGTCATGTAGTTATTTTAATTATGGGATAGCGAGACGTGTCGGTGTACTAATCAACGTTGCCATTGGCGGCCACCGATCGTATCTTTTGTGTTTGCGAGTACTTCCGTTCAAAAGTCACCCAAAGTGATTGAGATTTCATCCGAAATGGAATTAATTTGGCGAAAGTAATCAAATCAAAATCAAAAAGTAACAATAAATATAACAAAGTAATCTCAAACGTTGATCAGTAAATGTCATCTGTTGTTAAGTGGGCTTTGAAAGCAGGTCTTAATATTTTGGATTCGTCTAATTGTAAAATTACATTCTTGTACGATATATCGGGTATTTATTTATGGGTCTGCCAGTGATGTAGATGGGAAAGTGTTAAGTGCACCGTTGTCAAAAAAAAAATCTGACTATTTTTTTTTAAGTATCTTACGTCAACTATTATTGTATTAACCAGGAGATATATCTGCGAAGCTGTATTTGAAGTACCTCCCAAACTAGTTAATGCAAAATCAAAACATACAAAAACATAAGCGATAATTACCCATGGCTATGGTGTTGTAACAAAAATATTTCAGTGCATCTTAGAAATAAACTAACTTAACAATCGATGAATTTAATACAATTTAACTTCAATACTAAAAAAAACTAAATAATTATTATAAATGAATCCTGCAGGATATCTCCATTTTTAATTAAAATTAAAATATATAATAAATTTCGATAATGTTCATGATGATAAATTATTATCGATATTACCTGTTATTTGTTGTCCGGGTCCGTATTTATCACCGGAAGCTATCAAACGAAAAGGATTAGTGTCCGGAGATTTCGGTCTCGCTTGTCCATGGTACGGTTGATTCGGTCTCGGTTTGACGCAAGCGTCGATGGGGGCGCCGTCGGGAAAGGCGCCGGTTTTCAATAGGAACAGACAGAAGACAATTACATTGGCTATACAAAACATTGTAATTGTGAGAAAAAAAAGTGCACTACTTGGACTCGGATCGCAGACTGCGGCGCGCCGAATTGGGCACCAGGAAATCTCTCGGCAAAGAACTACTTTCACTCGTTCAAGATTGAGAATGATATAACATGAATGATTGACTTGGGAGACAGATGTATTACCGTCGGTGAATAAAATTGGCGTAGACGTAGTTTAACGACATTCTCTCGTAAACAAGCCGAGTGTTATTAATTAAATTATTTCATCATGTTTCCAAAAGGAGTTATACCTAACATTATTAATAAATTATAACATTACAAACAATTAATAAAATTTAACGCGGATATATTTCGAATCATCTGTGAGTGTGTGTTACAACCTCAAAAAAATCTATAGCTTGCAGCTTATATCTAATAAAATATAACCGTAAATAGTACACAGTGTACGTACGCACATACGCCACAAATATGTGAAACAACTACTGAATTATGGATTTTAACTTGTACGTGCGTTCGATTTGAATTTATGTGGGTTAATTATGGTTTAAATCAAATTAAAACGGCATTCCTTGATTAAATTAGTCGGATAATTAAACAATTTCGCTAATTTTACATCAAAATTGATAACAAATTAATGAATTTATCAATTAGTAAAAAAAAATTTTGTTCATTTCTATTTCGCAAGTGATTATGGTTAGGCAACTAAAAGTTCACACCGACTTTTGAAACATTTACTGGCAATCAAATTTAAAAATAATTCAAAGTGATAAAATAAATTTTATTCAACAACATAGTCTTACAAAGTACAAGCTATTCAAATTTTCTTAACAATCTTTTTATTTTCAATTTGGAAGAAAATAATGAAGAATCAAAAAATGAGACTAGTGAAGAAGAATCAGAAAATGAGACGAGTGAAGAAGAACCAGAAAATGGATCGATTGAAGAAGAAGTAAATGTTCATGTTCAAAAGTCTCAGGAATAAATAATTACAAAATGATGTGACTGGAAATGAAAGTGTTAGGAATATGCCAGATGGTTCGGTACAATTCTTGAAAGATCTGAAAACACCAGTTCGATACAAAAAATTCCAAACTTTGGTTTGCCAAGATCACGTGTTGAAATTCTCAGTCAAGTCAGATTGCAGATATCACAAGTAGAGATCGATGGGAAGAAATACACTCGAATGGCAATGCTGATGAACCATCCATGAATAATAAGCAGTAATTTTGTAGAACATTATTTGGAACAACTGGGCAACCAGCAACAATATAAGTGGTACGAGGTACATGAGTAATTTCTTAAACAATCTTGGAATGCTTAAAAGAAAATATAAATTCGAAATATGGGATGAGAGGGCACGAACTCGAGAATTTTTTATAATAATCAAAAATTGTAAAAAATCAAAAATGGGTTGCTGATGAAGAAAATCGTTTTTTCCAATTATTTCGAAAAGTTTTCTAGTTACGAACCTACCACAACTTAGAACAATGAAAGACGTGGGGTTGTAGCTTCACAAACGCCCTGTTCGGTTGGATTTGGTTATGTTAGGTTTGGTCATATTTTCGATTTGGATGTATAACCAACAAAATCTAATCTTGGAGATAAAGACGGTTGGGTTGGGTTGGATTTCAAATTATTTTCTTAAAAATTACTTACATTTGACGAAAATTTTGTTGGAGATTCTTCCAAAAACACTTTCGGAGTTAATTATAATAAAAATGTTACAAAAGCCACAGAAGGTCGAAAATGAGACGTTTGCATAATGTTCTCGTCTTATTTTTTAAGACAATATGACAATTTTCTAAAAAGGACTGTAATACAGGACAGAAATTTGCAGAAATTTCATTCTGTTGAACTGAAAATATTTTGCTCAATTACCTTCTGTCTATAACTCGGTGGTGTTTTAATAATAATTTTACAGCAAAATTTGCACTGTTTTGAAAAAACATGACCCGTAAATTTTGACAGTTTTAATAAAAAAATCAATGAAACCAACCGTAAAAATTTCATTCGGAAACATACAGAATTTTAAAGTAGATTTCTGTAATGGGGTATTGGATCGTAGCGCCACAAATCTTCGCGTTCTTGAAACGTAAGCAATGCAGTAGTTTTTGCCTGCGTTATTGATCTGTTGTACCCGACTAGTACGCGTGCATTCGAATAAACCTTCATTTTAATTATTTAGGTTCATGCAACGTTTAACGCTAAACTTACACTGGATTTTCGTCATTTTGATACAACTTGCGTTGCATAATGAATCGTTCCAGAAATGCTGTTTTGTTTATTCCGCTCAAAGGTTAATCCTTAACATTTCCTATGCGGCTACACCAGCATGAAATAACAATCGTATTTAACAAGTGTGCACGTATACGGTAATGAGAATAATGTGTACTACATAATACATTACATATCACAAACGTTGCACAGGAACAGAACTATTATCATTGATATTATTCTCCGTATTTTCATATTAATATTTGCCAATTACTTTACAGATGCTGACTAATTAAATAAAGAACTCGTATTAAAAACTACGAGCTGTCTATATATTACAAGCACAAACAACCCCAATCCAAGTATACAGTCTCCAGTGTACTATTAAATTATACCTTCATTTCAATAATGGTTGAATACTCTCCATAGAATTCTTAGAATTCTTACGTCTTTCAATGTAGTGCATGGAATTCCCAACCGGTCGTAGGAGTCCCAGTGCAGTGCCCACAATACACTCTACACCCCTAGAGGTTCAATAATCCTAGCCTTTCGAGAGCGTGGGCGATCTATTTCTTCTCACTAATCGTTGATTAGTTTGAGATTTTTCGAATATTCTGCTGTAGTGCTTTACTACTAGTAATACATTCGCAATTAAGTCGTATTTGGTTAAATACCATAAATATTAAACGTACTTGCAGTTAAATATTTCCCTCGTGAATATATCGTGTGATTGCGATTAAGTATTAAGAAGTAACTCGAACAGTTTTTAAACAGCTGAAATTGAAATAGTTGTGTCCAAATGTGATTGATCTGAATACAAATGGGAAGGATGACGCATTTGTACGACTATACCTATCCACTACAAAGCACAAGTTGAAGAATGAAATGGAAAATAAGAATAGACCAAACACATCGCACAAAAAAGCAATAAATAATCTTCAACTATCTATGCAATTAGACATGCGAAAAAAATTTACTCACCTTGTAGCGCAAACAGGATATGTCGCGAATTTTCACAGCTTGCAGTCCTTTAGATTCTGAAAAAGGAGGCTAGTCGAGCTATTATGTGGACATCGACACCTTCAGAAAATATTTGAAAAATACTTACGACAAATTCCACGTCTCAACTACATACACTGCCACACACTAACTTTCGCAAAAACCACAACTTCAAGACATGACAAAATAAACGTCCTAAATTCCACTCCACAACTACAAAGAAACCAACAGTGGTGCATAATTGCTAATCCAAAATGGTTGTTTTACTTATTGTTTATATCAGTGTTATCGAATGATATTTTGAGGAAAAAAATAAAAGGCTTAATACGGACATTGCCATTTTAATTTAATATCTATGCGTCAAAAAAACCTGTAAGAATTCGTAATGTTCGTTGCACACGGCTTTAACATAAGGAATGCAATTATTAATTTTGTCAATAATATCTCAAGCGTCTAATATATATTGCGACCGAGTTACGAGAAAATATGCGCAGATAATTATGTCGATGTGAGACAGCGTAAGCAGAAGTATTTAGATCGTTGAAGGAGAATTGCATTTCTCTAAATCCAATACCATCCTGCAGGAATACGGTGGACTAGTAAAATGATTTCCGTTCCCAAATAATCATTTGTTAATTGTACCTGTAGAAATACATAACACAATAATCTATGTACATTTTTAACAAAAGTCCAATTTGTATGAAAATTATATCAAATACAAAATACCACAGTCGATTTAAAAAATATATAAGTACCTGATTCGTAATTATTTCAATCTCTACAATGTTGTACAAATTACTGCAAGTGTGTATTTTGATCTAACCAAGGCGTTCGATGTGATTAATCATAAACTCCTTCGGAGAAAATGGAAAGCTATGATGACACAGCTTTGTCGTGGCTCGAATCCTACATTTCCTGTAGGCAACATTTTGTGGAGATTAGACATGAACAAGATAATTCTTAACATCTGGAGTACCGCAAGGATCCATCCTTGCCCCTATTTTCTTTGTCGAACAGACTTGGCGTTATTGAGTAATATCAGTATGTGTTTATTTGCTGACGAAACATCGATCTTTTCATCTAGTCAACGTGCAGATGAGATCTTCAAATCTGACTTTGGCGTCCTTAGAAATAACAAGCTGATGTCAAAGCAACCAAATTATATTGAATCCGTCATTACGTTTAAAATTACATACAAACTACATGAAAGTAGTTTGTATGTAAGTGAGATTGCAGCCAAATCATTTGCGTCACACAGTGCAAATAATACAGGGAACTTATTTGTATTATCTATCAGATTTATATTGAAATCTCCCATAAATGCAATCTCATTAAAAGAAAAAATAATAATTTCGCTACCATCACTTGTGTGAGGTGTCTTATTTGAAATTTATTTATTGTTAAATTTATCTACAATTTTGTTCAGTAAATAAACACAGACGGCCCCCATGCCGCGATATTGGTGGTCGAAAAATACACTTGTCTTTATCAAAGCATAAGAAAATCCACTGTCGACCATTGTAGATTTTTTTATTTGAGTTCGGTGCTTCTTGCTTTCTATGTGCATTTAGCAGATAGGAGAGAGCAGTGCGCTTACAACAGTGACCGTTGATTAAGATACAAATTATTCAATGTTATAACCATAGTCGCATCTAGTCATCAATAAAATAAATCATAATGCATCTTTCGTCCAAACTTCTGACAGGTCGCATTGTTCGCAGAATTGATGTATTTGCAAATAATGGATTGGTATTAGAACGTAATAAATTCTGGAAATTTATCTATGTATAAGAAAAGTAGTTCGGGATATCGAAACATGCGTCGTGCTTATGTACGATAATTACAAAACATTTTTTTATCATCCCATGTGCAATTGGCGCCAAGTGGACAACAAGCGTCGCCATACTATACAAGCTCGTAAATTACCGAGACGGACACCGTCACCGACGCAATCTACCTAATTATCTCGAAGGTTCCGTGACGTTGGTTCCGTCGCACAGAAATTACGGCTCGAATTGCGGGCGCCCCGCGCCCTCGATTATCAAGCTAAAAATGCGAACAGTGGGAAAACCGCGCTCGTTCGACGCCGGGGTGGGGGCGGCGGGAAAGGGGCGCCCGCAGCCGGCGCCGATGCGCGCTCCTTTCGACGCGTTACACGAAGGCGATCGCTCCGCCGCGACGTCAGTGCGTTTTAACCATGCTGGCCGCGGCGACATGTGAGAGTGTCGAGTGACCATGAGATCGGGCTGGCAGGAGCTCCTCCTGCAGAGCTTTTTGCTCCTCGGGGCTCTAGCCGCCGCCCAAGAACAACCGAGCAGTCTCCCCGGTACGTTGTAATTATTACTAAAAGCTCTGAACTTTCGCCCTCTGTCGCTCTCTATCTATCGAAGCTCGCAAAAAAACTTCAGCATGAATAATTCTATCGCTATATTTTATTTGTGCAAATCGTCGAATGTAAACAAAGTACTATTTTCAAGTTCACCATTTAATAATTCACAGTAATAATTAAAAAAAATATATCAAATATTTCAGTCAAGAATCGATGAAAATATCATCACCACATTTAAAAATTATGTTGAAATTAAAATACAGTTGCATCGTTTAATATTGTCGTCACCTTCATTGTGGTTGTAAGTAATTTACCGGTGAGATTCTCTAAATAGCCTAACACAACGCATTATAAAAAAAATGAAATTAATTGGCATTCGTTATTCAATATATCGTTTGTTAAATATATAAGGTAACTTAATTAATATTGTAATTGATTTGATACAGATGGGTAAGTTTGTTCTTATGATCGTGCCCATGAATGCAGAAAAGTAAATTATA
Source organism: Geotrupes spiniger (assembly GCA_959613385.1). Classification (NCBI taxonomy): domain Eukaryota; kingdom Metazoa; phylum Arthropoda; class Insecta; order Coleoptera; family Geotrupidae; genus Geotrupes; species Geotrupes spiniger. The sequence continues at coordinate 381,924 of OY390737.1, read as the reverse complement.
ATGTTTACTATGTTAACGTTGATCGTGCTTGAAATAACGTGAACATCAATTAATCAGGATCTGCTAACGCGCCAGGGTTTTCATTCTTGGATTATTGTTTTGACCTACTTTGAGCTGTTTTTCAGTCAATGATGAACATTGCAAACTTAAACGAAACAAATTTTAACGAAACCAACATTTTCGTTATGTTTAAAAGGTTCAGCGTTTAATTTTCTTGCTAGGAGTTGAAATAGATCAAAAGAATTAAGCAAAAATCCAAGCCATTGGCAGATTCGAACTTTTTAATAAATATCCATGGAATTTTTTTATGCACGAATTTTTTCAGCATTTTTGAAATTTAGTGAAATTTTAACTAAATCGCTTGATTTCTTCTTCTGCCTTTAAAATGTCTTGTTGGCGATAGGCCATGAGTATATTTATTCAGTAAAATTGATTAAACAAGTTTCTTACAAACGAGCTGAAAAAGTAATAACGTTTATATATTTTTTTTGCCTTCACCTTTCAGTATGCTACAAAATATTAAGAGTCGTAATCACTAACGAATTTAAAGAATTTTGTATAGGAATCCAACTCTGGTGTCTACCATTGGTCAAAACTTATTTCCATCTTTCAGGATCTACAGGAAATGTGAAACGGCATGTGCATAAAAGAGGCAGTAAAGTAAAAATTGAAGGTTATGAAATCAGGGGTTGAAAAAGCCCATTTAAAATTTTCTTATTGGTTAATTAAGATATAAGACTTGACATTCAAATATATTTCCTGTAAAACATAGACAATTTTCTGTATAGCTTTTTACAACATGGAGCTGTTTAACAATTTTAAGTGCTGTTTCAAAATTAGCCTTGTGACAATAAAAATGCCTAGACATTTTACTGCACTTCTGTGCCAAGACGTGATGTTGTGAATGTTAATGTTTATGTTTTATTTTCGTTCATTTTTAATTTATTGGCCTTAAATTCTAGCTCAATGGCTTCGGCCTCCGAATTACCTACGTTTAGGAACGTCGTGTCGTTCGCATACAGAGTTTTTACCATTGCTTTAATGTTTGCAGGCAGATCGTTAATATGCAATAAGAACAACAAAGGTCCTAATATCGATCCTTGTGGAACACCCTCTGTTACTTTCTCATGCTTAGATTTTGCACCGTTAATTTCAACGATCTGTGTTCTATCACTTAACTAACGTAAAATGTCACGTGGTTTCCCTGGGATGTCGTAAAATCATAATTTGTCCAGTAAAATTTGATGATTCACGCAGTCACATGAACAGTTGACTTACTTTGCCTGTACCCAAATTACACTTCGACTAGCATTTTCTTCTTATTCAGAACTCATCAGATCCGGAATGATACATTAACAGAGTGTACTAACGCCATCTAGACTAAGTCGGTGCCGTCGAAACTTTTAGCTACTTCGCAGCCATCAGGTGAATCCTGAAGGACGAACAGCTGTCAAAAATTTGTTAAAACATCGAAACTCGTTATAGTTATTAATAATCTTAGTTCGGAAAATATATAAAAATTATAAATTGGGATGTGTTTTGTTGGGTTGGGTTGGATTGGGTTGGTGGCTGAGGTTGTCAAAGAGGTCAAAATCAACAAGAATGCAAAGAAATATAGAAATTGTATAATTTCAAAATTTCAACGCAAGCATTTTCAAAAAATTATTTTATAAAATTGTAAAATTACGTTGGGTTAGTGTCGGATTGTCTTCAACACTGTCGAAACGAGTACTGCAAAAAGTATTCACGGACGAATGTCGTTATATATTTTATTTCATCCTGTGTAAAATTTCATTTTAAAGAAACGTTGAAACAAGTGAAATAATTTAGCAAATACTCAAAATTTGGTTAAATTTTTGCAACATGATTAGCAATGACTGTATAATTGCAATAGCAACACTTTACCAGAGAAGGTCGTCTTTTGCATTTTCCTGAAACTTAAACTTAATTTTTGACATTTTGTTGTTAATTTGATTGTATTCTTGAATTCAATTATTATTTTTGTTGTAATTTTTTGCATTTTAAACAATTTTGAAACGAATTTAAGAAATTTACATCTAAGATGTTAATGCGTTAGACCCAGATATCCTGATTTTTCTTTTGCAGTCATCCAAAGCTGGTCATTAGTTACTAATAGGAGTCTGAATAATTTCGTGAAATAAAATTTCAACCCCATAACATTGTTATTAAAAATTCCAGCACAAATTTTCTTGAGAGCAATACCAGGTATTTTGAAGGTCTAGGTCGTGATTCGATGTAAACGTGCGTCAGTGAGGCAAAGCAATCGCGTTGCATTTCGTAATAGAATGCACTCCTACATTCATTCTCGACAGCAAAAATCCCTTTGTGGCATTGTGGCTTATAGGGATGCAATGTGTTCTTCTCGAGTATATCCGATACCCGCGACTTACACCTACGTCGCCTACGTCTAGCTCGAAAGTGTAGCGCGAATTAATTCAAAGACATGTTTCGATTACAGGTGGGACAAGTGTTTATAACATAATGAGACAAGACTAGTTAACAAAACACGATGTTCTTACGTGTAGAGATAAATCGGATAGAATAGCAGTGGCGATCTGTAATTAGTTGTGATAGTAGGTTGATGATCATTGTCAAGATTTTTTTTTTGTTGATTATTTTGAGTTTTCCTCCGCCTTTTTCACAATTTATAAATATTTTCAGATTATCAATGATTCTGGTGCCTTTTAAAGTTCTGTTGTCATGAAGTTGATATTTGAGTTAATTTTGCGCCCCAGTACATCTGTAATATTTACTCTTAACATCCCATTTGAACTTGAACCAACTTGATATATTTCAAACGCCCATTTCAATTTATTTAGATTTCTAATTACCACTACATTAATATAACTTCAAAAAAAATGTATAATTAAATTAATTCAATGGCAGTCTCTAGTAATTATATAACACAAATGCTATGCTCTATAATCACTGGTTGTCAACACAAGCCAATAATATTCGTTTCATTGCGTTCGTTGAAAGGTTATTTATTACACAGACGGGCGACAGAATCGCGTAATACCAGCAAATAACAAGTCGAGTTCCAGTAAAAATATCATAGGCAGCAAATCTAATTTTATTCGCTGCGCAAATTTCGTGATGTACTTTGCGAGATTTATTCGCGACGTTTTATGTGTACGTGTGTCATATTTGCGCAGAGTTTATTCGCAAACCATCCGGGGATCGTTTCGTGCTTTTGACGGTGACTGCTTTTTAAATATCGTCGCGATTCTATTATTTACTTTTATAATACTGCTCAAAGGATGTGGGTGACTTTTATCGATTCGGATTCAGATTTTAGCTGAATGAGCAAACGATTCAAAATACACGCAACCCATATAATAATAATAATTTCCTTAATGATTTCGTATATATTATCTACAAACATCAATACAAATTACCATTTTGTTATTAATCCTAAATAAATGCCGTTATTTTTTATTAAACAGATTTGATCTGGTTCTTTTCTACTCAATTGAATTCTTCAACAGTTCACCAAAGTTATTAAAAAAATCATTTGAATCCAACCCAACCATATAGTATATAATTGGTGACAAGCACGTGTTATGATTTACTTGCAAAATATTCTTACAATTCATTTTATCCACCAAATTAACTCTGTTTTGATTGATACACAACAATTTTTAATATCATCACAAATTATAGGATGCAACATTGAATGTCTATTCGTTTACCATACTTTTTATTATTACTAAAAGGAATAAATAAATATTGTTTTATATTTACTTTAATTTATAACATGAATAAGGAAAAAAATAACAATTTAATATTTTATATTTACCACAAAATTTGAATAAACTCGTCGGTCGTTATGGGGTTATATCCTCTGAAAAGTCGTTCAGGTTTGCCCCGGCTTACCACCTCCTGAATTGATCAATAATTCAACGAGTTTGGTGTATGTGCGTGAAAAGGAACGTTCCCTTTGTTGCCGAACAAAATGTTCGAATCTAACTTTCAGTATGTGACATAATTTTACCTAACAATGTATCGGTGACATAATTTCATTTTTCATTGTCGTAGATAGTTTCGCTCATCACGACAGCCACAATGTGTGTTCTAATTTTATTCAAATGGCTGAATGAAGTCATACGATGTGGTTCCCACGACCTCCGCAAAAATTCGCATATATTTTCAATTTATATGTACAATATTCTAGATTACGTGGATTAATGATCTGGAAAAATGCAGTAAAAATGGCTGCATTTATGACTATTAGACATAGAACAAGAAATTGTCATCTTACAAATTGACTAGTACTAGGACAAGCTCTACACAAAACGTAAATTACACTAAAATAACTTCAAATTTTTATTTTAATTCAATATAACTAATTTCTGTCGGAAGTTAATTTTTAAATTTTGTAATTTTTCTGATGTAATTTCAATTTTCTTGGTACGATTTCGTGGGTACATTTTATCGTAACCCTCGTCTCTCATTTTGCAACTGCAAGTAGTACCTACACGTGCAGGTGGATTCTCCAAATAATTTGTCGATTCCGCTCTTTTGTGCGAGCAACTGTAATATTAAATTCCACGCCGTCCACTTCAAATTGAATTTAATAATTCGCTTCATTTTAGTTGATATTGATTATCGGGTTTGCCAAATGTTGGCATCGGTAGAATTATGATGACGTGCATATCGTTAACGTAAGCGTGGCCTTTTTTCTTGACAAAATTTAAAATAAAATAATAAATGATAACGATATGCTTAGTACGAAAAATCGGCGAAAATTTATGGATATCTAATATTTGCTTTTTAACAATAGACAAATTATTACTGTGCTACTCGCACCCCTGGTTACGTGAGCTAATTTGGCTTATATGGCACTCCATTCAGGCAACAAATCAAAATCTGGATGTTTAATTACAACTTTGGGAATTTTCGTATATTTGCGAATCGTTTTTTTATTTCTTAAAAATTGAAAATTTGACGTTCTGCCGCTAGTGTTACTAACGCAGTTAAAATATGAAAAATATTAGCAGTGATAATGAAATGGGGAATTTGAATCTTGCGTAATTCTCCCTATGAAAGGTTTTGGAATTCAAAATACCTATATGTAGTTTATGTTTTGATATCTTCAATTAAGGGGGGGGGTCCTGCTTTAGAGGGCTCAAAAATTGCTCAAATCTATGCCTAATATATCTAAGGATATGTATAAAAAGTTATAGCGGCTAATTCGCAATATTTTGAAAGATACAGCACTAAACACAGTCAGGTGTCGAGCGAAAAATATACGAACGCATGAACGTTCGGACAAACGAAGCGCGCGCCCCTTCCCGCGGTCACTTAACACCGAACTATGTACTGAAAAAAGTTCAATCGGTCGTTCGAAACAATAATATTTTGAGTTCGTAAGAGCTATAGTAGGATTATAACGAGATATTCCGTAAGTAATCGAAAATTAACATTTTTCCTCATCGTAAACTTTTGATCGCGTTTTCTCGAGTTTTCGTTTTTACGATTTTTCTAAACTGGTGGGCGCGATTGCGAGAAAGCTAGACAAGCAATCAAAACGAAACAAAACTTTTCTTAGCTTCAGTACCATTCTATTTGATTTGAACTAAAAACATTGATGAAAAAAATTCTAAACAACTTTTTTAGCAAGTTGAAATGATTTTCTCTTCCTGCAAAGAGCACATTTATTTTCAAACCTGAGAAAAATCTTGAATTTCAAAATTTTGGGTTTTTTTTTTTTAGTTCACATAGAAGAAAATATATGAGAATTACAATTTTCTTTGGTTTTTTTTGTTTGAGACAAAAATTACGAGCTACATCTTTCCCACCGATTGTAGACTGCAATTGAAAGGTATTGCACAAATGTGCATAAAAATCGGTTCCGTTTAAATATTTTCCTCTCGAAATATTTTTTCTTTAATGCTCAAATGTGTAATAAAATGCTCTAAAAAGTTCACTAGACTTGCTCATTTTTTTCTGTCCTAAAAAATTGCCCCAAAAACGATATTTTAAGTCCTCCTAAAGCAGGATCCCCCCCCCTTAATTAAATTCACAATAAAATCAAACTAATTGTTGTTTAATCCTAATTTCCACATTTTCCAAATTAATATTTGTGTGTAATATTTTACGAGTTTATCTTTATATAATTCCATCGAAATCTTCAGAATATGAAGCGATTCCGTAACGACGTGAAGCCACAAGCATTAGCGCCTCCACTTTGAATAAGTCATAATGGCACATTACGTAGCATTCTAACGACCTAGTAATGTAGCGAGTTTTTATTTTGTAATTACACTAAAACGTTTGGTAAGTTTTTAAAGTTCAGTTAACCATAGGATATTTAGTACATTAGATTCTTATAAAACCCAGAAATATACAATGTTGAGGTGACATCTTTGGATCCCACAAGAAGCCTACTCAACATAATGCAAATCAAAAGCCCGTTAGAAATGAATTGTTATGCCACCCTGAGTCACTGTGCAAAGTTGTGTCGCTGTGAGTGCATGGGTTCGCTCTTGCGATTTTTTTTATTAAAACAACTTTTTATTAAATCACATGATCATATTTTGTTTCCTGAGAAAAATGTCAATTGAAGACCAACCCATTCAGGACGTACCTCAGTGTCAAGAAGTAACGAAAACGTCCACAAAATCAATGCCCTCGTTCATGAAGACGGTCGCCGAACCATTGAACAACTCTGTGAGATGTCTGAAATATCATGGAGTTCAGGGGATTTTATCTCAATATTTGCACATGAGAAGGGTTGCAGCCAAATTTGTCCCTCGCCTTCTCACAGACGAGAAAATGGATCGTCGACTTCAGGGATGCTTTGAGCTTCAAAATTGAGGGAGAGTATCCGAAAGAAAGGGGCAGACCTATGATTATACTCCCTGGATGTAGCCCCATGTGATTTCTTTTTGTTCCCCAGACTCAGAAGGGACATGAAAGGAAAGCGTTTTGCCAGTGTAGAGCAGGTAAAACAAAAATCGCCAGAAGGCATAAAGAACACCCCGATAATTAAATTTAAAAACTGTTTTAAACAATGGATACTTTGAAGGTGATCAAAATTTGGTGTAGAAATGTTAAGAAATAAAGACGTTATTGCGAATTTCAAGTTTTTTTTTTTTTGGTCCCCCTCGTACGTATTTGGGCAACTGCACTATCACTTTTGAACAAATTGTTTTTACTTTATAACAAGTATAAAAATTGACATATTGAAGCAAATATTGATGCGTACATATAATAAGCCATACGATCAAGTCATATCAAGTATTTTATTACCCGAATCTCATCAACCTACGAATCATGTACACCGAGAGGCCCTAATTATATCACTTCGCGCCATACATCAACATGCGCAGATCTCCCCTACTAACAAACATCGGACAATTGACGCCAACATACAAACAAAGCTGTGTACTTTGTCGATAAAAAATCAACGAACAAAGCTCCAACTAAATGTACTTCGCGAGACGCACATTTTCCATTTGCTCAATAACGAAATCTAACCCATTTATCGCTGCAAACAGGCACGCCGAGGTACATACTGCTGAAATTAACGTTTTATTATTTCAAATCATAAACACGTCAACCGTAATTTAATATATCAGTTACTTCCGAGTTTGAAAACGCAACGACCGCGACAACGCGACACGCAGACCCGTATTGAGCTTTATCAGTTCGAATATTTGAAATAAAGTTGTGTACAAAAAAAACACTCCGCATAACTGATAAATCGGCATTTTCCATTGTAGGCGCGTTCCGCCTTTATTCGCATTGTTCTTGACGCATAATGAAAAAAAAAACAGATTACATTCGAAGATTGGGCGAAACGAGAAATCGGCGTGTATTTAACGAAGTTATTGCTGTTATTAAAATGGAAAATAAAGAAAAAGTTACAAATTAATTTTATTTTTCGTATAAATATAAATTTATACGTGGCTATGTGCCTATGAAGGATCACCAGTTGGAAGCTTGAACAATTTTTCAGTGTTATATAAGTAAGTAAAATTTAACACTATATATAACACTGAAAAATTGTTCAAGCTTCCAACTGGTGATCCTTCGTAGGCATATTGCCACTCCTTTTAGTCCTCACTCCTATTACATTTTGACCTCACGTCATTGCACATTGCACCACTTAATCAATTTAAATGACGTCAGCTGCACCTTATGACCAAGTTGATTTATTCTAATTAAACATTACAACAATTAATAACTAGAATTTTAGAAAATATTAAATAAAAATAAAATTATTGTTAAACTCCAACACAAACACATTTAAATTAAAGTAATCCTGTTCGTCTAAAATTTACCTTAAGACTTTAACTTTTTAACGAGTTCGTGAAAATTTATGGACGAATAATACCGACAACAATATATTAAATATTCGTCATAGTTACATTTTTATTGGACGCTTAAAAATAATTATTTCTTTATAATCCAGGGCACACGATTACGATTACGTAAGCATCGGTTTGTTCTTAATACCAACGTCCAACTTGATCCATAATTGCTTATCCCTATCACAATATCTTCTATTTACAGACGAACTTAGTCAAATATCCGGATTGGAGGAATCTCTTTTATCGAAACCAAATAACGACAGTGAAAGGGGCGATGATTGTAAGTTGGTTCTTTGATGTCGATGTATGTGCGTAGTTACATTTCCTTATCACCATCATCACGATTGATTGTCGCAAAACATTTCATATATAATATGCGCTTCGCTGCTGGTATTTATTGTCAGCTTTGCAATGTTATACTTAGTTTTATGTGCGGCCGTTACGCGAAACCACGTATACCCCGTAAATTGTCCCAATTAAAACAAACACTACTAATTCGGTTAGAAATTCTTGCGTAATTATTTAAACGGGGCTAGCGCAGAGTTCACAAACAAAGTTAGATATGCATTCTGTTAAGCTACGAGTAGTTCACCATACCCACATAGTATCGTAGTTTATGTATACTGCAACCACTTCACAATGTTAGATAGATAATACATGCACTGTAAAGTGAAGGATCGATAAACTAATGAGCTTGTTGTATTTAATATCACGATGTAGTCTTTTGACGTGATTGCTTCATTCGAACGACACTTTTTAACACTTTAAGTAACAAGCGAAATTAAATATCGTTTAGGGTACATTAAAACTGTTTCATTGCTTACAAATATATTTCTAAACGCTGTATTGAAATGAATATCAAAGGACCCGTTGATCTGAACCCCATTGGTTGCTTACACGATTTGCAAACCATTAACTTTTCGATGGACCACATTTTAATTGAATTCGATGGAAACACATGGAACTGAATTGACCTGTACGAGTATACTCAGCTTACGGAGCTTGGAAATGCCCTATCCTTTAACGATTTACTAAACCAACATATGTTGCATAACTGGGACGAGGGGAGACTGAAGTAAAATTAAACAGTTCTTGGTTCTAAGATAGAAAACAAGAATTCAATAGTTACATTGGTAGATATTTTCCAACTCAACTTTTAGATTTAAAAACTCTAAATAGACCTCAATGTCTATAATAATAATTAATCTTTACGACCATAGACATGTAGACCTTTCCTTGCGACCGATTACTGCGAGGTTTTTTACAAAATTTTGATGAGAGGAACGTAGCTGCATGAACCAAGTAAAATTGAACTGAACATTAAAAAAAAGCAATATACGTTGTGAAAATTTTACAGGATTTCTCCAGCGTTTTTCTTATAAGCAAAACGAGAAACAAAATCAATAGTTAGCATTTTGCAAGCAAGACCAATAAGACGAGAATTTTGTCGTGATGGAGGTACACATTCAAGAATCATTGCTCTCCTCAAAAGGTCGCGGACCGAATCATTGACCAATACTTAAAAAAAAACACACAAAATTCTGATGGATTACGAAGTAGATTATTGTGATGTTTTGTGGTTTAAGGACTCGTCAGTGATTTGATCACGTCCTTAAGGTCTCTTTTGAACATAACAAGGCTTCCTGAATGTGTACTCCGACCGCGACCAACCCAACCCAACCCAACCCACATCCCCAACACATCTGCTATGCAAATTTTCTTGTAAGATAGGTCCCATCTGTAGATAATTTTCAAGCACATTTCTCCAAATTCTGAGAAGATTTTTGGATTTATTTATATTAATCTGCCCATCTCGTTTCGCACATTTGCGATAGCACTACGAGCAGTCGATTTCCCGAAAAAGTTTATCGTAGCCTGAAACGTGGCAACGATTACGAATCCTGAATTATATAGACATTATTTATTTCAATCAAGTAACACATTTTGCAATTAATTAACTTGGATTTGGTGTGGTTGGGTTGGGTTATTCCTCAACATCCACACAATAATTTGAAACAAACTGTAATTAAAACGACTCGTAATTCATTTTTTAATTATAAATAGTTCCAGACTTAATATTCAATTGATGTTCATTTTGTTTATTTTCAAATATTTCGCAGTTATGGTCTTGGGTTGCGTGTGGTTGGGTAGGGTTGTGTTGGGTTGATTATTCTTCAACACAAATTACTTCAATAATACCATATAAGCGATAAACGTTTTTGCAGAAAAGTGTTTATCGTCCTATAACATACTTTATTCAGTCGACTCTACATGTTCCGGCAAGGACAACATTGTTGGCGCCAAATTGCCAATACACTCGACACGAAGCCATTATAGTGGATGTATCGCGTCGGCTTGACAAAATTCAATTTTAGACTAATTAGTGCGTGTATTTACGGTTCATTAGGTTAATTACATTCGTGATGTGGCAATTTTACAACGTACAAATCTGCTGAATTAAACAAACATATGAATTGACGCAAATGACGACAAGGACATATCACAAAGTCTAATTAAGTAGAGCACTAGTCAAGAGTCCATTATGTAGTGACCAGCAGGACACATGTACTTCACTGCGATATTTAACTATTTCAACTTAATATTTACTCCATTAATGAAATATATAGATCGTAGATTCCTCCTAAAATCTCGTGCTTCCTGGATCCTCGTTTCCATTCTCTTTTGGTGGCTACCTTCTCCTCCACCTCTCATCCTGTCCTTGAATCTACAACAAGTTTTGCATTATATGCCTCTTCCTCCTACATCTTCTCTCTTCTTTTCTCTTCTTTAACTTTCCCAACAACTTCACGCCCTCCCCTTTCTCGCCATCCTTCTCCATCCCCGGCCCAGCTTCTCTTCCTCTTTACTCGATACCATGTCCTCGCATTCCTCCCACCAGTGTTTCTATTCATCTGCCTCGCTTTCACATGCTACAAACCTCTTGTACTCCTCTCCCATCCAATACTTGTTCTTTTCTCGTTTCCGCAAAGGAATCTAGCCATCAGTCTTCCTCTTTGGTGGTTTTCCTTCCTCTCAGATATCCCGGTCTCTTACTGTGCACCTGCAACTCCCTGTATCATCCATTGTACCTCGTTCTCTCATTTCCATCTCAGCTGTGTTTCTTTTCTTCCTCCTCCTCATTTCCTAAATATTATTATCTTCGTATTTTTCACGTTTAACTCCAATCCTCTCTTATCAAGGAATTCTAATATATTTGCCATCGCCTTCAAACTTTTCTCCGACTCCGTTAGAATAACTACGTAATCGGCAAAGACCAACACTTTTATTTTCATAATTTGTTTTCGGCTTCGTTTTAATTAATCCTTTTTTTGCAATCATAATTTTATATACACATAATATTTTATTAACACGTCTGTTCATGACTCAACATGGGTCGTTGATAGCGCGATAATTGCAAACTCGTGTAATTATTTCAGTAATCAGCCCGTCTATTGACCGCAAATGAAAATTGCCGGGGAGCGGTTGGCCAGTATCGCGCACGTAAACATAACAAACATTATCTACAGTACACACATATACACGCACGCACTAACACACGCACACCCGCACACAAACGTCGTTCTTTGTTCGGAAATAATTTCATACGCATTTATTCTTTATAACTTGCAAATCCAAAGTCGATCAGATCTGTAAGATCCATGACAGTGATTTACTTTGGTTTTTGTTGTCATTACGGTCATTCCACGTATGCCGACAGAGTTGGTAATTGGGTCACTTCCTCACGCCCGACATGGTGAATTAGTCCCTGGTGCATAAAGATCCGATCGATTTTAATTAAATCGCCAACTATCAAGCGCATTTTTGTGTCGCCATAATTTGGGTCCATCGTCGGTTAACGCGAATGTCGTTTAGTGGCGGAACTTGCGATAATTTATGGCTCGAACTCGATGAAAATGATCCGCCGATATGTGAACGGAAGTGGAGTGCATATTTATGGCAACTATGATAGTAAATGTTTGCGATTATGTGACACTCATGACCTAATACATTAAAAAGTAAATATTTTCATGCAATAATAAACTGTTAGAGATTTCCACTGATTAACATAGTATTTTTATCAGAAGAGAAAAATGTTTAAATAAAATCAAAGTGTCAAAACGAAAATATTATTTTAATTTATTACGGAAAACGAGTAATGACAAAGTTAACGAGAAAATATGTAATCGGAAGAAAACAAGTTGAAAAATCTCATCAAATGAAAATTGGAGAAAGAATCAATCGCGTGGCAATTTATTATGATCTTCTTTAGTAATTTAGTAAACAAATGTGAGACATGCACAAAACTCAAAACAGTTATGATGACCATTAGTGACCGACGACAAAAAATTAAATTATATGAAGATGCCATAAAATATCTGTAATTAAATAAACATTTTCAATTGCAGTAAAAATAAAACTAGCTAAATTTCATCTATGAGCAGAATTCTAATCACGAAGCCTGATCAACTAACTAACACAATCCTATAGGAAATATTTTAATTTTAGAACAAGGTAGATGGAATTGTTCTCGATGGATTATACTAGTTGGCTTTGATACACAAAGCAAAATACACAAAGGTGTTGGCAATGTAAACCGTAAAGATCCTTAAAGCAGCACAGAGATCACGGGCTTCCGAGGGATTTCTTGCATCCTAATAAATATCAGGTTACTGTAATTGAGAACATTTTTTAAGGCATCTAACGCATCTAAAAACTGCCAACACACGCATTACGTAGTCGTCCAATATATGAACTCTAACCTCGACATCGACCCCTATCAGGTCGACAATCAGCGCCATTGTGACCCGACTTCAGATACGCAAATGAGAAATTTACATCCGTTGATTTCTGCCATTCAACAACATGGTAATACCGGTTCGAGGCAGTTCAATTCATCCAACTCGCCGCCGCGCAGCGACGATTTCCGATCAAACGTTTCTGCAATTCACCGGTGAAGTCTTTATGACAATTTATGCTAAATATAATATACCCAACAATATGAAATTAAGAATTTAAAATCTCAGGACAATTTGACATAAACTGTTTTGGTTTTGTTAAACCAGTAAATAATTATTTTTTTCTCAATGAAGTTATTTAACTTAAATTTTTATTTATATAATAAGATTGTTATGCCCACATTTGTAAGTGTAATTGAATGGCCGATCAAATCGAGATCGGTTGCACTTCCGATTTTTTCAATATTGTGTTTGATAAATATTATGAATAACACAATGCAATAAATCTTTTTTTTTTTTGACAGAAAGAAATTAATAAGGAAGACAATTATGTTTTATTGAAGTAATGAATTTAGAGAAATTATATATTAATTATTTAATTGTCCTTTATGTCAACGATCTGAAACAGACCGGAGTAATGGTTGGTTCATTTGCAGACTAATATATATTTAGTAATCAAATGTACAAATAAGGATTTACTAAACCAATAATAAACCGATTTCAACAACAACAATAAAACAAAATTCAAAGTAGTTGACAATAACGGTGGATTTTATTGCTTAGATAGCAACATTGCCTTCATTTCTATCTTATCTCGTAAGCAAGATCTGTGTATTTCGCTAACTTATTTGGACATAAATATCGATTGGATTATACTTGGTCCCACATTGTATTTGTATTGCATTTATGTACGTCTCCTTCTTTATTCCCTTGTGACTTTATTGCCTTCAGCATTACTACCCCTTCCTCATTATTACATGCCCTCGGATCATTTCGTCTTGTCCAAACCTCAGCTTCCATTTTTAGTCGCATTCATTCAGTTATCCGTCCTACTCCCACTCCCATTTCATTTATAGTACACTCTTTGACAGGTCACCCAACCACATTTATCGCCTGCATTGGGTTTCATACATTTCAGGAAACAATGTTGCCAATCTTGTGAAATTAATTTTAAATTAAATCAAATAGAAGAATTATTACGTTATTATTATTATTATTATTAGGGGATCTATCGTCCGGTACACGTGGCGACGATCGAGATGACACGTCACATAATTTCGTTACTTTGTTACTTCGTTGATGTTAATTCAATTACTTGTAATATTAAATGTCCAGATGGAATGGAACGGAATGGATTTTTTAGAATTAGTCAGAATTACGAAAATATTAAGATTAAGATTAAGATACAGCAGTTTATTGACATTTGAGAACGCCACTAAATGAGAGTAAGATTTTTTTTTCGTAACATATGCATATAAAGTTTAAGTTTAATTCCTGGTTTGTGGTTGGAAAATGCATTATTACCAAATTTTATATACTTCCGTCGTTATGGTTTTGTTGGCAAGAAAACTTCTCTCGTGGTCAATGTTATTCCGAGCTATTAACATGTATCTTGGTCAAAGGTAGTCGTGGATCACTATTGCACTACCTGCAGCATGCCTTCACCTTTAAAAAATATTCCATTTACTTGTAGCATGTCTCCACCTCACTAACAAAATGTTGGCGTGTTTAATTGTTTCATATCCGACATGTCCTAAATTTCATTCGAGTTAGAATACAACGCATTGCTTTGATCCTAGTATTGGTATTTTAGTTCTTCTATTTTGGTTTACAACACAACCCGACCCAACGCAAACAAACCCGATCCGACCCAACTCAACCCAACCCGACCTAACTCAACCCAACCCGATCTAACTCAACCCAACCCGATCTAACTCAACCCAATCCGATCTAACACAACCCAACCCAATCCAATACAATCCAACCAAATTCAACCCAACCCAACCCAATCAAATTGAACCAAATGCATCCCAACTGTAGTTTGATTTTCAGACTATTAGGACTTGTTACTTACCGTTTGTCCGAAATCAAAATCAACTAAAAATGACCCTTCAAGATTTGATTTTAAGTATAACATTAACTTTGTGGAGACATACTACTGGTGACTGGAGCAATATATTGTTTTTTTAAAGACATGGTACAGGTCTGTGGTGAAATTTGTTGAAAGATTTTTCATAAATGCAATTAAATCGATTTATGTGCACTTTTTATCTGATTTTTTAGAGTCTAGTCCAGTTGATATTTTGAGGCAATAATGTCTCGTAAGCTACCAAATGAATATCTGACAGAGAATAATCCACGGATTCTTCGCCATTAGAACTGTTTTTTGTAATTTTTAACTAAATTTGCCACTTGGCACCAATATTTTTTAAGGCACTAACTCTTTATGAATACTGTCGATGTGATATCAACATGACCAAGTCATTTATTTGTGATTTCATTTCAAATCCGCGTGTGGGTGGATATGAATTTATATTCGTTGACTTAACTAAAATTGCATACATATCCTTCCATGGGTTATGGAGAAAGGGGAATATTTATAATAAGTTGAAAAAAATATAATCTGACAGCTAAATATATTTATTAGTGATTGTCATAAATCTTTTAATTATAATTTTTTAACTTGGCTTGCAACAAATGTCCTTACTAGAAACTAATACAAATTGCTGTTAATAATATTCGAACTACAATACAACGTCGACCAGGCCATATATTTATTTGGAAATACTTAATAATGCTATTATTTCATTCATCATCGATTTATTTTAAAAAAACATTTGAAAATTTTGAAAATTTGAACACCTTCCCCAACACCCACAAAATGAACTCGCTACCCGAGCATAATTTATGTACAGATACGCGCGTAGAAAAGAACAATTAATATCTGCTTTTTAATCATTTCGAGAAGCCTCGAGGTTGTTCTTATTCTTTTCGAGCCATATTTACCGAACACCTAAAGCTCCTCGCGGGCGAGATGATTCGCGTGCTTTTATTTCGCCTCATCCATTCACACGTTCCTCACAGCTGTCGCAATTTCCGACGGAGAATAAGTATACGAAAACAAAAAACTAAATAAACGTCTTCCATCTAAATTACTGCAATAAGTCAGCAAGTAAGCATAGTCAAATGTACACGATGGCGCGATTTTATTAAAATTATTCAAAAAAAAAAACAAGTCAGTTCAAATATTTCCTCGATTTCTCATTTTTTTTTCAGTATCGTTTCGGATTTTCTCCACAATTTCGCTTTATCTTCTCTATTTTAGTTTTAGTCACGGATTTGTCCCCTTGCTGTCTCATGGTGGACTCTACAATGAACCTAACATTTAACCTCATAATGACCAATTAAGCGTTAAAGTTTGACATATGTCCTTTTAGAGAAACAAAAAAAAATTATGAACCGCAAATCAACAGCAATAACACTTCGGCCTTTAAAGGCCGACAGAATTACTTAAGACGGTCTGAATTATTAACCCAGCGCACTTGGTTTAATGCATTTACTGGGAGTAATTACGTACGGAGATTACGATATACAAAAATCCGCGGTTCTGCTTGATTTGCACGTCGCAGAACTAATTACGTTTAAACAAACTGAAGTCGGTAAATGCGAAGTTCTAATAAGGGGATTGTCAAGTTCGCCGTTCCAGTTTTACACGTGAGACGGGGTGACGTACGAGTCGTTAGGACGACTCGTTTCGCTAAGAGAACGTAATTAACCAACGCGTTGTTTTGCAGATTCCGTTGCAAGTTGTGTTCGTGTAATTTAGAATTACTGCTAAATTTTACTTTGTTGGATTTATTTAAATTAACACTAAGTTAAGAAGGGTTGGGCTGGGTTGGGGGTTTCGCCACATGTTGATATAAAAAATGTTGAAAAAAAAAACAACTTGGCGCCAAAAGTAAGTTGGAATTATGAAACTTGAAACTCCAAATCTCCTATTTTTCGAAGCACTGTCTCAAGCGATGAAAATTTGCAAATTATCGAAAAATATTGAAAAGTTGTTTGTTCAGAACGTACTTTCTAAAAATCTATCGTTTATTGGAAAATCGTTTGTTGACTCAAAGTATTCAACAAATTCACAAATGATAAATTAATATCTGAACGTGCCACTTCCTAAAACTACAGGAATTTTGTGACTGTGGACAGTACTATAAATCTTACCAGTCGACAATTTGAATTATAAACCAATTGATCCAATTGACGTTTTCAGCCTTTCAGTGCGTTCACCCAAACTGAAAATGCTTATTTTGCGGCCAATAATAATCTAATACAGCCTTATAATACTGATCAACGTCACATGAAACGACTCTATTACTTCCAAGAAGTGACACGTCCATCATCAATAATATCTTTGTATTATTCTTTCATAGTTGTCACATTATCGTCATTATTTCCTAACATCGACGTCACAGTTCCCTGTACGACCCACGTTTGCATTCATATTGTCCCTTGTAACATTTACGTGGAAATTAAAAACATTTTGCAACAACATCGTCTCATAAATGCGATTAATCACGCCCGAGATTATTTCGGCTCAAGTATCCCCATTCAGATTTAACGACCGCGTTATTCGTTCTCCGTTTAATTGACAGACGTCAAAACCTGCAGTCTATAAATAAATTAATTGTCGATAATCTCGGCCGAACAGGTGAGCGTGAATGGATTTCGAAGGTAGAACGTTTAAAAATAATTAGCGCACCCCCACCCATCCGTCCCCGATAACATCGAGCCTTTTACTATCACACAATGGTATTTCACGTAATATTTTTTTTAATTTGTTTGTATTATTAAAATGACTAATTAACTTGAATAATTTTATCCGTAGTGGCTGCACATAGATATATATTGTAAAGTTGTTCTTGTAGCGTAAATCGCTGAGACGCAATTTCTCATTAAGGTTTACTTCAAGCGGGCTTTAATTGCGATCCTTTGAGAGACGTTTAAAACTGTCGGACACCTTTCATGTTGGTTATAGGGTGGGTTCAAAGAAATGTCACTGCGCATCCACACTTGACAGCACTTGACATGTATTTGTTTCATTCTTCGTTTACTAATTTAATTATTTGCTAAACTTGTGTTGTGATTTATTTGTTGATGTTCTCCATCGTCTATCACTGTTCATCATAGCAATAAAATTAGTCGATGTAGTTCGAAATACACCCAATTTCATTGTCCTTTGCAAGGATAGGTTCCTTAAAGGGTCGTTCAACCGCCGGCCTGGTGCCGTTAATTTTTTTTTATTGCTTATATTTGTCAAAAAATTTGTCTTTTTTCATTTACCACAAACAATTGTTGATTACTGGAAATAATTTTCTATACATGTACACGTATGCAGCAACTTGGGAAATTACCAGCAAAACTCAGATGTACGCATTTACTGCAAACGTAACAAAAGCCTTTAATTTCGTCAACGGTACCCGCTCCCATGCATATTAATAATTGAACTACACCGAACAAAACGTTTCCAGTTAATAATTCATCGCCATTGATTACGATCGGTCTGCGCTGTCCGCCAGCCTGCTCAATTTCACTTACAACGAACGTCACAAACCGCACAAACGTATCCATGCATGTTCATTTGTCGCGCACGGGACACCGAATCGGATAAAAACAGACAACTACGAGCTTCCGGTGCCGAATACGAGCTGGTCATTACGCCGTTGTCACTTGATGTGCTATTTGTATTCATGGATTCAAATTACACGGCGAAGTTCATGCTCCGCGGCCGTCCGGTTTTATTTACAGCTGGGGGGCGACTCCGACCAACCGAAATTTAAAATGCTCCCGATCGTTAAAGTAATCTGGATGAAGCGAATTTTGATGGGAAATTAAAATGTTGAAGTAATCGTCGGTCCTCGGATACCATTGTGTAATGGCTCAGGCAAGATGATCTTCACGTTCGAGGATTTTGCAATGATATTTATGGAAATTTTATGAATATTTTGGTAAATTACACTAACTGATCCTCTAGTTATACTTTCATATATTCTACGCTAATAATTGCCTTTTACATCTGCTTCTTTCATCATTTTACAAAAGAATTTTTCTGAATATTTAATCGGAAACATATCTCACAATTCTCATGCTACCAGCAGTTCTATACAACTTTAACGTTTGTTGTACTATATTATTTTTAAATAATCACAACAATTGATGACCTCAAAAAATTTATTTGGCATTAAATAATTTGATTTTTTAACAGGAGGCTATATATATTTAAAAAAATGAAGCTTTGAAATTTAGTACAGTTCGTTGCAGATTGCCACGTGACGTGTTTCTTTATAAAGTGCCCATACATATGTATATAACCCATATGAGGTATGCACTAAAAAAAAATCCCAGTATATTATTATTAAAGCAATTATTTATATAATTTACAAGTTCAATTCTGTAACTGCAGATTTTTTTAGACTTCATAACAATAATTTTTGGAAAATAATCATTAATTTAAAAAATGTCAACAAGGCTAAGAAGATGCGAGCAAACACGAAGATGATTAATGGAGCAATCGTTGCGAATTAGGAAGAATTTAGGCCATTAGGGATTAGAGCAAAGCTGCCGAATGGGTGATGTTTAGTTATTTATGTATAATTAAGAGTGGAATCTCAACAGGTCGAATATTGATTGGACCTGTTGAGGCACTACACTTAATTATAAATAAATAAATAATGATTTGAGTGCACGATTGACTTATAGATGTTAGCTACTAGTCTAGCATTTAGTTATACGGGTCAGATGAAATTTACGTGATAATCATTACGAACTTTTATGATTTTATCATTCAAGGTTTCGTTGATCTTAACTTAGAGTAGAATGCAATATTTTAAGATCACTAACTAGTTCGGCAACATAAATTACTACACCTTTAAACAACCATTTGGTAACCAACTTGCATTCTATTGCTGTATCATAGATCACTTAAGGGGGATCCTGCTTTAGAAGGCTCAAAAAATCGTTTTTTTTTATTGCTAAAATCTATGCCTAATATATCTAAGAATATGTATAAAAAGTTAAAGCGCAATATTAATTCGCAATATTTTGTACGATACAGCACTAAACACAGTGAGGTGTCGAGAAAAAAATATACGAACGCATGAACGCTCGGACAAACTAAGCGCGCGCCCCTCCCCGCAGTAACATAACACCGAACTATGTACTGAAAAAAGTTCAATCGGTCGTTCGAAACAATAATATTTTGAATTCGTAAGAGCTATAGTAGGATTATAACGAGATATTCCGTAAGTAATCGACAATCAACATTTTTCTTGATCGTAAACTTTAGAGCGCGTTTTCTCGAGTTTTCGTTTACGATTTTTCTAAACTGGTGGGCGTGATTGCGAGAAAACTGGACAAGCAATCAAAACGAAACAAAACTTTTCCTAGCTTTAGTAGCATTCTCTTCGATTTGAACTAAAAACATTAATGAAAAAAAAATTCTAAACAACTTTTTTAGCAAGTTGAAATGATTTTCTCTTCCTGCAAAGAGCACATTTATTTTCAAACCTGAGAAAAATCTTGAATTTCAAAATTTTGGGTTTTTTTTTTAGTTCACATAGAAGAAAATATATGAGAATTACAATTTTCTTTGGTTTTTTTTGTTTCAGACAAAAATTACGAGCTACATCTTTCCCACCGATTGTAGACTGCAATTGAAAGGTGTTGCACAAATGTGCATAAAAATCGGTTCCGTTTAAATATTTTTCTCTCGAAATTTTTTTTTCTTTAATGCTCAAATATGTAATAAAATGCTCTAAAAAGTTCACTAGACTTGCTCATTTTTTTCTGTCCTAAAAAAAATTCCCCCAAAAACGATATTTTAAGTCCTCCGAAAGCAGGATCCCCCCTTAATATCGTCTCGACCGTTCCTCATTTCGTCCACATTAACAACTCATAACTCGTTAAATAAATATTACGTGACAAAAAGTTTCAACTATATAATAGTGGCTTACATCGATAGTTATCGTCGCAAAAATCTTATCGACTATAACTTAAAAAATTTTGTTGAGCATCATCCTAGGGTTTGCAAGATATGACCGTAATTTATTTCGAACGCTCGATACCGCGCACAGTGCAGGTCGTATTAATCCACGTCGAATCGCAAGTTACCGGCGACTAATCTTAAAGATGCGAGCTCGGTGAAATATTCACCGTTTAGTCGTTTCGTTCTATTAATCCCTCAAAATCCGCGAGCTCCGGCGCTTGGCTGCTCTCCAAATAAATTTTCGCGCGATCAATTTTTCACCGGGAAATGCAGTTTGCGTGTGAGCGTCATACACCGCTGGGGACTTGTTAGCTCCGGCGCGGTGTCGGTTTGGCCGTTAAATTTACATTCCCGACACTTTTAAATGCGTACTTGTCCAGTTGAAGTGCCACACATTCTCAAATGCTTGATACCTATATCTATATTTGATTCTTCTTCAATCTTTTCCTTTCGTCTTCCCTTCTTTTTCTAAGCTCACTTCTGTGCACCCCAACGTTCCCATTTATTCCAGCCTTCTCCACAGAATTCGCACCTCCTGTATTTATCGTCCATCCAGTACTTGTTTGCATTCTCCTCGTCCTAAGATTTTCTCTTCTTCCATCGGCCTCCCCTCCCTCAAATACCTCGGTCTCCCCACCTCTATTCTTTTGTGTTCGGGATTATATCTTGCTTTGGCGATCTTACCTCTCCTTTCTTGAGCTTGTATCCATCTCTCTATTATCACTCTCCACTTGCTTATCTTCTCCACTTCCTCCACTGACACTCCTGCCTTTTCAAACATCTTCATCCTTATTCTGTCTGACCCTCATTACAATCAGCATTTGATTGTAACGCATCAACATCCAGCTGATCTCGAATCCTAGATATTTTCAAATCATCCGCATAAGCTAAGGCCTCACAAGTCAATAAGGATAACAAATCATTAATGAGTAAATAAATAGAAGTGGGCCAAGGTTCGATCCTTACGGAACTCCTGATGTAGAAATAAACTCCAGAATTAACATCGAAAATGTGATTCTTAAGTAAATGAAATATTGTTTGAAGCGATAGAATAAGAAAAACTATGCAATAAGAAAACAATCATAACTTAATAATTCTTTGAAAAGTTAATGTTTTATAGAACTGTATGGCGTTTGACAAGAGTCGAACGCATTCAAGGCATGAAATACGTGATTGTGGTTCACGTTCTGCATGACGGCAATGTCCGGTATATTTGGTCAGACCAGTCCGAAATTGATTGTTTCTAACTGGTTTACAACGACGACGTTTCCGTATTCGTGTATCGTCGTACATCATTCCGATTGTGGTTAGCGACTGTTTCAGGAATTTCTCACAACTGCGATAATCCGAAAATACCTCAACTGCATGAATGGCTTGACATGCAATTAATCAAATTTATATAAATATTAAAAGTTAAATATCATAACTATAATTAGTCGATGAATACATTTGATATAACGCAACTATTATGATTGGGACAAGCTGAGCCATTTCAGCCTCATCTATTAGAGCTGGTTGCAGTAACGAGGAAATAGAACGTCTAAGCTAAGCGATTAATAATAATTTAAAACAAACAATTAATCGAACTGTTGCCTCCACTGTCGCGATTATGGGTTAACATAAAATTGGATCCACGTATCAAGTCTATTATTAATGGACGTAGAACGATATTAAAAAATATTTGATTCTATTGCAAGCTTTTTCAGTTTTTTTTTTTTCATATAAAGCTCTTTAACTTACTGCTAGTTGCACCTTTGGTTATATACTTACAATAAGCGAACGTACGCAGATATTGGACTCGAAACTAATTAATTGATATCGTTAATGACATCAGCTACGAATTTCGTCGATTTCGTTTCCGCAAATCCGGTTTTGCCGGCGGCCGGGAGCGGGGGTCACGTACGTACAGTTCCGGGTTAGGGAGCGAGCCGATTTCCAAGGCGTTCGATATTATGTAGCAATGCGGGTCATTGTTCCAACACGCAACAAACTTCTAACCCTCGGCGACGTTCATAGATTACAGGTTCTAAGTTGCAGTATATTATATTATTATTTTAAGCAGTTGAATAATATTTTGATTAAATAGAAGTAAATCACAAAGCGGTGCTAGTTCAGTATTTGTGTATATCAGTTCACTGTCAGTATCTATACAAGGCTATAAGTGATATTTGGAGTTTGTGTTAAAAATATTTCAGTGTGTAGTAGTAGTAAATATCTCGTAGTATCGTCCAATACTATAACAATTTGGGAAACCAGGTATAAGACATAACAATTTCATCCTCTGAACTATTCTATTAGTTTACCAGCATAAACCATTGCTCAAAAAACAAGTCAAATGAAAATGAATGAAATTCAAAATCTTCACAAATTAAAAAATTACGTTATTTAACTATCGAACGTACAATCAATGAGTCGATATTACAGCGCATTTATATTAAACAATTTCAATAGTGCAAGCCAAACACGTTATTGATTACTGCAAGCAAACGCACGCATTTATGTGCTCGTTACATAAATTTTGCAGTAATTTTCATACGTTCACACACAACACAATTGGATTTCCCCATGAAACAATGTGACTCACCAGAACATAATTTCTGCCTATATTAGCAAACCTATTATTCTTGAATGCATGAATGGCACGCTTTTGTGTTCTCATCCGATGTAATTTTTAATTAAATTTTACCACGTTGAAGTTTTAGTTTGGAGATAAAATTTCGTTTATAAGTACATATACACGTTCGTGAATTATTAAAATTGATGTCATGCAAAATGGATAATTTTATCGACGAGGTTAATACGATAACATGATTGCCTAGACAATATCAGTGTAATTTGTACGTAGTGTACACAATGAAAATTGGATAGACTGAACTAAAAACATTCACATTAAAGTCGATGTTAATTCATTCCTGTTCGAGTATGCATCAGGACTGCCACGAATTAAATATTAAAGAATCTCGCATTTATGTCCGCCAACGTATTTGCAATACAGTGATATTTGATAAAAACAGTTCAAGCTGAAGAGAAATGTGCGCAATCTGAGCCACACGACCGTCGGGTGCAAAGCCATAAACTAAGTTTAAAATCGGTTTGGGATTTCCGTTCCGCTTCCGACAAGAAGTTTTCCAACACGTATTGAAGTTCGGAAATTATCTTACCTTATGCCTTCCGTCAATCGGTCGTGTTATCAATGTACTAGGCGAACACGGGAAATTATAAGTTAATCTGTTAATCTACAAGTATCATCAGCGAATTAACAAAGTTCCCCAAAAAAAAAAATCCGCACACTAAATTATCAAATTCATCCCCATTTTATTTTTTTTTTTTTGAATACGTTGTTAACATGTCGACACCGTGCTAGTAATAGCAAGTTTTGAAATAGTAAATAGAATCAGAACATAGGAGATCAGTATCTACGGTCCCTAACATAGAAGGAAACAAATTGAAGAAACATCAAATGTTTATTTTTCTACACAATGTCCCCGAACGTCTAAGCATTTGGTACAACGATGCTCAATATGAATATAGGTGACGAACAAATCAAAACAGACTCGTAACTAATCGCCAAAGGCAGTTTCCTAATTAATTTTTGAAAGTACTCCATACACACCGTCCGACGCTTTCCCCAATCTTACTCCGCGAAGCTTTTAATTAAACTAAACAGAAGAGATCCCCACAATAACGGACCCGATTAAATAAATTAGATCAAACTGTTGAACGTTTGATTCCGCTAATGAAGAGAGCGCCCGCGCCTCACGTTCGCGATCCTTTACGATAACGATCTTAAACTTTGACCGCTGCCGAGGTTCGAGTCTCCTTTATTCGGTTCGCCTCTTAAGTTCGCGTTATTCCGATCCGTTCGGTTGGATCGTCGCCAGCGCTGATAAATAACGTTGCATAATTGAAACGTTTTAGTAAAAAGATGACCTACATCTATGCGAAATGTGTAGGCAACGCTGCGATAAGAAGAAGTTTAATGGGCGAAATTTGTTAGGCAATTACCGAAAGATTATTAAACGAGATATGATTAATGCTCGGCGGAGTAATGTGCAAAGACTAATAGACTGTTTGGGCGATAACAAAGTCTGTGGAATTGAAAACAGTAAAGAAAAATTCAAACAGATATATTAAATTAATTAATAAATTCATGAAGATAAACTGTTAGATCGCTAGATATATTGTTTCGTTGTTATTTTACCTCATCAGTAGTATAATACCAAGAACCTTAGTTATGTTTTTATAGAATATAATTGAAAATTTCTTTAGCGCATTGTTGTGACTAAAAAAATTTCCAGTGTCAAGAAATAAAAGATTCACTACAATTAAGTTCAAAAAAAAATTATTGAAAATGTCATGCTGAACATTTTGAAATGTTCGTGACACCTAGAATTAGTTGAGCGATGTTATTTATTTTTTTTACAAACGATGTAATTCATAACCACAAACAAACGATTAAGTTTTGAAAATGAAAGAACTGGAATAATTTTTTTTTTCAATAATGAATTGCTCCCCACGATAAAATACATGGGTATGAAAGATAACGACAAAGGACGAAGGAGATGATAAAGTGTGATGGGTACCAATGTAAAAAACTGATAAGGGTAGGAAGGACAAGACTAGCGAAAGCTATTAAAACTAAAAATATATCCAGAATGGCGAACATTAGAATCTACCAGACAGTAATACAGAAATCTGTTGCATATTCATGCGAAACATGGACCATGAAGAACAAAGAGGGGGAAAAAGTCGAAAGATGGGCGAAACATGGACCATGAAGAATAAAAAGTCGAAAGATGGGAAAGGAATATTCTACAAAGAATTTTCGTAGTAGCTAAATTAAGTGAATGAGAATGGAGAAGAAGAACGAACAAGAAGGTAATGGAACAATACAAAAAAAAAACACAGAATAACAAATACAAGTAAAGCTCAATAAGCTAGATGGTTGGAACATATAACAAGGATTGGGCGTGACGAGGGGTGAAAGTGTCCTAATAGGTGGGACGTTATAATCCAGGGATCAGATGAATTCGAGTGGAATTAAAAAAAAATTCTAACAATTCTTTATCTCATTTCACTCTAATATCCCAATCCGCTTCTCTTTTCAATGTTTATTTTTTCTTCGTCCTGCTGTCCTTTTTCCATTTTTTCGTACATTCGTCCTTCATCCCTTTTATTTTCCCCAAGATTTCTAGCTTTAAACTTCTAGCCTATCTTGTATTTTTCTATTTTTCTTAACTCTTCACAATCTCCCAACCATTGTTCCCATTCATTCCAACCTTGTCCGCAGGGCTCGAGCCTCTTAAATTTCCCTTCCATCGAGTATTTGTTGGCCTTGTCCTCAGTTTCACATCTGAACCTTGCCAACATTTTTTCTTAGTTATTTTGGCTTCCTCCCGCCTGCATTCAGTTGAATTAAGACAACAGACACTTTGAGCGATCCTTGCAACCCATCTTTGCAACCGAGTTTGAAATGAATTAAAAATATTAGCCACTTTATCTTCTAACACACTTCTCACTTATTCATCGTACCTGGGTTTTCTCTTTACAAGGAAACCCGACACATTTCGCCATATTTGATCATTTCCCATCTTTATTTAGCTTGAGTGGTATCCTTACGTAGTCCATCTTATGGGGGATGAAAAAGTCGTTGGTCGTTGTTGATTTAGCTTCTAGCAGTTATAATTGATATCTATTTTTGCTTTAGACGTCACCGTCATAATGATCTAAGTAGAACTTCCAACAATGAAAGTAGAACTTGGGGTTTCCTTTCAATAAGACTATTTCAGTAAAATTCCATTGAAGAAACGCTTCATATTTTCATCGATACTGGCCTACATAGTAATCTCAAAATCCAGGCTTTAAATTTAGATAAAGTTTAAAGAATTTTCATTTAAGCTTCATAATGGAAGCTGCAGGAGAAGTCTATGGTGAACCAATTCAAATCGACCTGTTGGGTTACCAAATGTATAACTCGAACGTTATCGTCGTTTTTCAAGCAAAAATATCGTTAAAGATTTGCCCGACTCCAATATTCACAGCTAGCGATCTACAAAAGGGGTACGGAGACTAACACGCATGTGCATCAATCCACGCGACGTAGCAAACGTTCCAGAACAATTATAAAAGCATCGATAAAACTCAGTGAATCGAACCATGAAACGTCAGCAGCAGAAAACCTGAATTCAATAGAGCGCACCAGCAGTAAATCAGATCAACCCACGGTTTCCTTTGGAAGTAAATACTAATAAATATTTCTAAAGTATAACAATATTTCACTGGACGCCGCATTAATGTGTCAAAATTAAAATGCAAAAGACGCTTGAACTTGCAAACGGATAAATCACATCCTGAAGCTAAAACCGAAATTTCACAGCCAGTCTACACCGACAAAGTCGCCTCATTTCGCTTTAATAACTATCGACGAGTCGTAAACCGAAACGACCTTTACACTGAACAAATTTATTTTACCTTCGAACACGATGTCGAGTTAGTGCATAAAAAAGCAAGTACATCTCCTATTCATAACGCACAGTGCTTGAGTGCGATTACATTTCACAGTACAAACGCGCCGGTAGTTTTTAACGCGGGCTGATTTCTCGGGAGGTTTAAAATTGACGCGGGCCGAGATCAACACATCCGGAACTGTTTTGAATAATCTATGGGTTCGCGAATATCCGGGGATGCATGTTAGCCCGATGGCTCTGTTATTCATTGAAGGTCGGCTGTAATATTAAATAAGGATCCGATGGTTGCGAGCTGGGTGGAGCGCGGAAAGTGGGATGGTTAAATCCTCGCCAGCTGCGCTAGTGATTCGCAAACTTTATAAACCTGAATTGCAACGAAATGAATTGTTTAATTGAAGCAGGGAAATTTAAACGAAAGGGAATTGAAACGATTGAATTAAATTATAAATAACGATTCTTATTTCGGTAGACTTCTTCAAAGAATTGTTTCATAATTGTTTTCATTCAATTCGATGGCATAAGACGCGGTGTGAACGGACCAGGTTAGCTCCGTTAGACATCAACTTAGTTAAAGCACTCGTCTTAGGTGATTACTGATTAAATTGTTCGGTGACATTTTTAATTTAATTTTTTTATTTTTAATTCAGAAAATCAATTCGTTAAGTTTTACTATCGTTTTATGAACTTGGCTGGTGCATTACCTTGATGGGAGAAAACTTTGTTCTTTGCCAGATGCGGTCGTTTCATCTTCAAATCGTTAATAATAAATTGTAAATTGTGGTTGGCAAATAAATTGACACTTACCCTTACCACACAGTATTTTATTAACACTAGATGTACATTCCGACAACTAAGTTGTCATCTTCGGCAGTATACTGTGTGGTAAGGGTAAGTTTGTTTCACTTCAAATCGTTGTTAAATTGGATAATAGTCCACTATCACATCATTTTTTTTAATATTTTTGAGGTAACTAAGTCACCCCCTCAAGTCCTTTTAAACTTGAGGACTTGAAAATACGTGCTGGCGTTGACATTTCAATTAACCATTTCATAAAATCACGACACCACATCGCTACGGAAACCTTGCACTAAAACCTGAAAAAATTCCACACGAAAGCCACAACTCGTACAAGCATGACATTGTTTGACTGTTCAAGTGAGATGCCATCCAGTACCCCAAATCACTTTATATCCAAACATGAAACAATAATTAACAGGAAATATTTGCAAACTCCGGATGGTAATTATAAACAATGCAAAACAGTAATTAGGACAAGCTCGTGATAATTTTCAGATGATATTCAAATTGACTTATGTTGACAGTGTTTTAGTTTAACCCGTGTCTGAAATATTTCGTGTTTCAGATTCGACGGGTCGGGGCATCAAGAAGTTCGCCGATCGATGCAACTCTACGACGGAATGTGGATTCAACGGATCGTTTTGTTTGGAAACGTGCCAGTGTATCGAAGAACTGCCCGTCACAAATCACATCGACAAATGCGGGAAAGGCACGTATACAAAATTTGACTACTTATTAAAACGGCGATGCCACTTTTTGAGTCATGTCTATGATAGTAACTTCAAAAATTGTGATGATAACAAAACTGCAGTTTCTAGCGACCACCAGTAACTAATTATTTCGCGACCACAGTCAATGACAAAGAATAAGTTATGTGCACTAGTAATCACTAATAGGGTTTGTTCGTGTTCTCAGTATAGTTATTATTTAGTTTAGTTCATGTTGGCAAAAGAGAATAATAAAAGCGAAATGTGCAACAATAATTGCGTCGGTCCGTAACGCGCGTTAAATTATACGTTGTCTGCTTGATTTCCCCAGGTGCTAATACACTCATGTAAATACGTAATCACGTAACACCACATCGCACCTATCTTCTAAAAAAAAAAAACAGTGAATCGTATTATGAGGTCTGATTCAAATTGAAGGTTCTTACTTTTCTAAAATGAGAGTTTAAATTAATCTTATTCTTATTGTGAGCACTAATCAACCATGAAGTAATAATAAAGTTTATTTCCAATGTGAATTTTAATAATAACAAATCATTCAACATAAATACATAATGGAACGTCAAAAAAAAATAAACAAGTAACTCTTCTGAAGCCAGCGAGCTACTTGTTTATAATATCAGCGTCCTGATCAATCGCCAGGTAACACTCTTGTCTTTCGATTATGACAATGCCTTGATGTGATCGAATAAATTGAATTGCATTGTTGAACAAGCTAAATAAAATTGTTGCTTTGATTCTTACAACTATATTGGTGAGTGTTTACGTGCAACTGTATGGCTTTGTGATGAGGTTATTCCGAGCAATCAACGTCAAAAGAATTTAAATGTGGGCGGGAATCCATCGAAGTGGTCGATCGAAAAGTAGAAAATTTGATTTACGAAATTGTACAAATTAGCAGGCAAGGTGTGGTTTGGACCACCACCCATGATAATTTGGGTGCGAGTTGCAGGTGGGTCCTGAAAATGTCCACTCCATTCAATAAACAACGTCGAGTTGAAACTTCTCAGGAATTTCTGGAACTTTGTGAAGGACAAGAGGAAGACATTATTGGAAAAATTGTATCTGGCGATGCAAACAGAGCAAACAGAGTTTGTGCAGTGGAAACACAAGGGCTCGCCACTGCCATAGACGTTTAAATTCAAAAATTCGGCTGGCAAAGTTATAGTCACTAGTATGGCCGCATAAGTCCACGATGAATAATAACAATTGAAAAATGCAAATGAAAATACAAAAATTAAATTCTTGGATGATAATGCACCACAAGGCTGTTCTTGTCCAGAAGGATTTAAAGTTCGCAGAAATAAATCATTCACCATACAGCCCTAACTTAGCACCCTGTAACTTTTTTCTGTTCGTAAAGTTGCGATTGCGATAATGATACAAGTTCATACTAAAACATGCAGTAATCGAGATAAAAGATCCTCACAATATGCACAACGCCGTTATTTATTTACACATACTGAAAATATGTACATAAATATCGACGTCATTAAAAAATTACCTTTATTGACCTTCATAGTTCAGTATTAAGTTTTCCCTCACTCGCAACAAATCAATACGTCACTGTCATAAATAAACCACTTGTTCAATTTTAATTTCCACGTCTTATACGAAACTTTTATTTATTAATGCGCCTGTACGAATATATTTAACGACGTAAGAGAGGAAAGGGTGATTAATAATAAAATAAAAGAAATGGGCGTGCCAGGAGTCGACAAACTAATTAATGGGGTAGGAAATTGCAGCATTTGAACGGTGAATGGCCCCAGTTAGTGGCTTCACTTTTTTCTACCGTTGTAACACGATCTTTTTTGGTTAAATATCCTGTGGTATTGTGTTGGAAATTGTTAACGATATTTTAATGGAAATAAATATATGCACATAAAAAAAATACAACGGCGAGTCTAAGGCACGCTGACTGCAAACGATTTTTAAATTATAGATTATTCGATTAATTTACAAATGAATTCACAAATGAACAAAGAAGACCATCATTAATTATTCAGAGACTTGTATTTTAGCAATTTGCTCCGGCTGTCCTTTTAGTACTTTGTGTACATTATCACAAACTTTTCAACAGTGTCGGCTATCGATTTAATTTCATCATAATACTCGTGCGGACATCTCGCTAGTACATCCTCAATTCATCCACTTGAAAAACCTCGGCGGCGCTCAAGGACTCGAGTGTTCTTGCATTTTCCGTTACATACTCCACTTTGTTAACGACAGCGTTAAGAGTATTTACAAACGTTATATCAAAATGGAAATATATGATATTTGAAGACCGACCCTTTAACTAGTAATGTGATTATTTAAACTACTGTATTATTAATCACATAACGCCACTAACTGTTTAAGTTCAGTTCTTCTTAAGTTCTTTAAGTAGTAAGTACACTGACTCTTTAAGTTCAGCAGGAGAATCGTCCTATAGCAGTCGGTTCGTTGACAAACTATACCGTAACCGTGACCGTACAGTTACCGTACAGTTACCCCGTACCGTAACCGTGACCGTGCCGTTGCCGTAGCGTTACCGTACCGTTACCATACCGTTGCCGTGCCATCACCGTAAGAGTATACCATCACTTGGGTTGAGAGATTGCGTTCAAATAAGACGTTTTCCTCCGCACCGTGACCGTGCCGTGACCGTACCGTGGCCGTGCCGTTACCGTACCGTCGCCGTATTACGTAATTTAGCCAATGATGTTAAGGATTAAGTGGAAACTGCTATTTTTAGAAATCAATAGTTTTTTAATTCGCGAGTCGTCAGTTAAAATAAAGTGCGCAAGGTTATTTTAATGTAACTGGCTTGATTCTAATTTTATAATAAATTAAATTAAATCCTAGCTAATTGTTTCTTGGTATCTAGTACATTCCGACTTCGAATCTGACTTGGCGAATTAAACGTTCGCTTCATAACCGGAGGCAGCGACAAAATAAATTTTATTTCCCGCAAATATACGCTGAGAGTGATTAAGAATAAGGCGAATTAACTAACACCATCTAGGTCACTCGAGAAGATTCCCAAGTCTCCGGAAATCTCACCGGGTTTTCGAGTTTTCGTCTTCGTTTAATTTGCGCGAATAACCTGCGTTCTAATTCGCAACTAATCTACGAACGGGTCGCCGTTCACACTGTTGTAGTATTATATTAAACTCTTTACTAATGAGAGTTAAACTCTCTCTCTTTTTAAACTCTGTACTAATGAGAGTTTGAGTGAGTACAGTTGGGGCTTAAAAGAATTAAAAAAAAATCGCTTTGCCCTTTAAAGTGATACGAAAGCCGTCACAGTTTTAAAATTTCGACAAAATTAGTTTTTGCCATGCAAGTGTTATTTAATAAATTATAAATATTTAGATTGTACTCGTGTTACTTAGATTCTGACGGCTACAACGATGTACGGATCAAGTTTGCTGAACTTCCAAAAAAATTGAAAATTGCCATCAGCCGCACGATTAACTTAAATTCTTTTTTTGTGTAGCTACGAAACTACCAGCGCTCTTAATTGCAAAAGTGCGTAAAAATTGCAAAAACACTTCGTATGCATGGCAGTGAAATTTCGTGTCGATTTGCAAATATTTTTCCTTATATGCTACAAACTTACCCCCATATCAGCATCGACGATTCCATCTGAAAAAATATTTAACGAATTAATATTTTGACTCGTATAAGAAATGTGTTTATTATAAACCGATTGCTAAATTGTCGAATACGTCAAATCTGACAAAAAAAATCCGATACGAGTTAACATTTTTTAACGAATGTATCCACTGATTAATTTCGATTTTGACTTTAAATAAAAAAGTTTGCGTTGATTACAATTCAACTATTGCAATGGAGTGATTTAGTTGTTAAAATTTTTATGACATGCTTCTCGTTAATTTTTTAAGTAATTTCTGAATCTCCAGCGTTGGTCGACGACGGCATTTTAGCCGAACCGAACCGAACCGCAATTCGTAAACGTTTGGCGGTAAATGGCCCTTCAATTAAACGGTTCCCGTGCAGATTGATTTATGTCGGAAAGATAACGTCTCACCGCGTTCCCCATTTAGACACTGCAAATTCTTTTCCGTTTCAGAAGCCAAGATAAACGAGACCTGCTTTTTCAACGAACAATGCGAAGAGTCGACGCCGATGACGGAATGCAGGGATGGCGTGTGCGTTTGTCGCTTCGAACTCCAGGCCATCCTCAAATCGGACGGATCATTCGAGTGTCAAAGTAAATAAACAATTTAGTTTTCTTTAGTTTTATGCATAAATATTACGTATGGATATAATTGTGTTATATATTACTTTTTTTTATTATGATTTACCCCTCAATATTTAACTCGGTTTCTTTCCGATATCTTACTTTTCTTTTTTGGAAAGACGATGTACCAATTGGCTTTTTCGATTAGTGAACCCTCCTAAGACCCTCTCCAGAATTTTAATCGAGTACACATTTAGTCAAATCAGAAACATATTCATATTTTAAATTAAAAAAATATATTTTTTCTTTCTACAAAAAGCATGAGAATATTTATGAACAATTTATTTTGACACCTGGTGTCCTTTCAAATGTCTTGCAATGATGGTATTAATCAACTGTCAACTATAGTTCCCATAAAGAGAACTGAAATGTGAATTTGAACTCGAAGACAGATAATCTATTAATGCGAATATAATACGTGCCTACAGAGTAACACCGACTGCGAACGAAGACTAAGTATTTAAGCGAAAATAAATTACAGGTGACCCAAAAATGCCCGGAATGATTTATGCAGTGTAATTCGAAAATAATCCTAGAGTGGATACCCATGCACGTGCGTTTGGTTGAAATATGAATTTCACATAACGAAACAATTGTGCGTTGAATAGTTGTTAATTTTTTTTTGTAGAAATAATTTTCATAATTAATACATATAACACAAGCAGAATAAAATCGATAATGCATAACTAGATAGGTAGATTTTATTTCTTGATTAATGTAACCTGATAATTGACATTGTTAGATACGTCGAAGCAATATTTCAGTACAAAGGTTAATACCGTGGCACGTAATTTACGAAATTTGTTAATATTATACTAAGAGATGGCCCTTCCATGTCAATTTATTATCCATTGCGAGTCCGGGGAAATTTACAAATGCAGATTGCTTAATCGATGGATTAATCCTAACCCAGGTAGATTTGTCAATATTTTGGTTGATTGGATAGAATTGCACGGCTAGTGGTTTCTGTACATTAACTGTTATGCACCAAGTTTGTAGGTCTTTGTGTTATATTGATCAGATCTGTGGTGGGTTCCTCTATCGTCATGCTCGTGTCGACAACATATATAATTTTGAATCAGTTGGGCACACAAGGTCGTCGATCATTATTAACAAGAGTGGCCCTAGAATGATACCCTGCGGTATACTCCTCTTCATTTGTCGCATTTCTGACAGTTTCGTATTAGCCTAAATTTGATGCGTCCTGTCGGAAAGATAGAACCGAATTCATTCAATAACATTTTCCCTTACTCCTTTCCTCGATATTTTTTCTATGAACAGTGAGTGGGTTATCGACGACTCATAACATGTT
Organism: Geotrupes spiniger; assembly: GCA_959613385.1. Classification (NCBI taxonomy): domain Eukaryota; kingdom Metazoa; phylum Arthropoda; class Insecta; order Coleoptera; family Geotrupidae; genus Geotrupes; species Geotrupes spiniger. The sequence goes on along the minus strand of OY390737.1, from coordinate 347,257 downwards.
AAAAAAATCCGATAATTTTATTTTTCTCCTCTAGTGCTTGGCAAAATTGGTATCGTTTTTCATGGGTTTAGTTTAAAAATACCACTTTCAAACGATCTATTGATAATTACACTCAGATGATTGCTTATAATAGCCTTCATTGACAAAAGAATTCTTCCTGGAATACCAACACTTTTTTTGCAATATTTCTGGATAATATTTTCCACGTCAATATGCGAGACTGGGCTGATGAATATACTGCACAAACGAGTTTTGTTGAAATAAATTCATGTGATTATAATTACACGCCACGCATTACAAAAATCCATCCAAGTGTGATATTGATTTTCGGATTTCAATGTTTGATGTCAAAAGAGATTGATTGAAGCTGAAAATTGAAATCGTTGGGTTGGGTTAATTACTGGTAACTAGTAACTGTACCACAATATTTTAGCAACGGTTCTTATTTAACAATTTATGGGATTTGGTAAAATATAATAAACCCTTCCGGACATAATTTGACACAACTGCCACAATTTGTTTTTATCGACACCGAACTTGATAATTCGTGACAGCAACACCAAACAAAGATAATTTACAAAACACCCCCGAGACAACAAATACCAAACGATAACTATGAAAACCCACATATTTAATAACCCATCCCCTTAACGACTCGTATAAATATTCCAAGCCAACATTTGTTGAACCACATCATCCTTGTTTAAATATTTACTTGAAATGCTAGACACGAGTCGTTCGTCCTGAAAACCTTGTAATCCTTCAACAAAACGAACGATACATTGTTACACGACTCAAAATTCCTTCTCGAGTTTCGCAGACTTTAACCTACTTTGGACGTGACGTGGATCATAAACACTGGCGTAATCCACGCGATTCGCGCCGGTTGGAAAATAACAGGAACGAAGAAATCGTTACCGTCGATACTCAATACACTTGAACACGATATAAAAAAAGGCAATAAATATTAGAGACAGAGAGAGAAGCATCGCTCGAACATTTTGTAGGGGTGCTTGGGTGCTAAACGCAGATATGGCTGTAAATGCAAATTACGCAATTGTGGTGCAACGAAGCAGAATTGCAGACGATTCATTCAAAATGGCTCGAGTCCGAAAATGATCGAAGTTGATTATGTGATAAATAAAGCTAACTTTTTTTGTTTTTTTTTTTTTTGAAATGTGCGCCGTCACTCCTTGATTTACCCTAAGCATGATAGTTTAAAAATTTAATAATTTGTAATTTAACGCGGATGATATTAAAATTAATGTTTCAGATGTCAAGACTTCAGTAACTCAAGAGCGATACGTAGACCCGACCATGATCATAATTCTAGTCGTAATGTTCCTGATGTTCATCACAATATGCGTCGTCTTGAGGTTATTCAGCAGGTAAGCGAGCGTTCTCTTCGTGCACTTTCAGCAACGGTTAATTTTAATATCTCATCTCGAATCTCGCAAAATCACCAGTTTAGATTTACTCAAGTTTGCGACGTTGGACAAATTTGGATTTAGTTATTGCGCAAAGTCGACAAACCGGAACTATCGCGCGCTTACGCTCGATTTAATAATCTAAAGTAAGCATTCGCCGCCGCCCAAGTTCGCGATAAATTCGCATGGACGCAGATCGCAATTTCATTACTCCGAGACCGCGTCGTTTTAAAAAGTGCAACGCGGCAGATAGCCGGTAAATTTATTAAACGGATTATCAAAGGATTTTGCGCCGTGACTGTAATAAGGTTAATCGATGCATACACCGTATTGCATTAGTCCCTTGTAAATTTTACAACGATAATGCAGGTAATACTTTCCTATAGATAAATTTATTCGCGGTATTTATTTTTCTATATTGTTATTGTATTATAACAAATCTAAATCTTCGATAACACATAATAAGATATGCAAATTAAACGAAAGACGTAAGTTGGCTAATTTGTTGCAAATTTGCCAAATTACGAGTCATCACGAAGTTGAATCCTGCACTGTATTATGGAAATAATTTTAATAATATCAATGAATTGATTTTCGATTTTATCGACAGCTCCAGCGCAATCAGAGCTTTGGTCGGGAAAAGAAAACTTCTACATCAACCGAGATTCATTAAAGCTAATTATGTTTTTGTTAGTACCACTCTTACACAGTTACAAACAGCAAAAGTTCCTTTAATGGACTTTAATGGAATCAATCGAAAAATTTCAAGTTTAATTAGAGAAGTTAAGGTTGGAACGAAAGTATTACGAAAAGTCTTAAATAAAAACGAAGAAAGGAAATTTTAACATGGAATTATTATTTGAGGCAACTGGGTGATTAAAATGCAAAAAGTGTTGTTATACAGGCATTAAAATTGTTCAATGAATTACCCCAAAGACCCCTATGACTTGTTAATTTTAATTGTGTTGTATTGAGTGACTAATTATTTATATCATTACGTATTATGTATTTGAGATTTAATTATAATTAAAAAAATAATAATACGTCACTTTCTAAATTAAAAGCAAAATTAACATCCTTTATTTTTAACGATTACACTTTACAATTTATCCATCATCAATGATAAGACTCAAAAATCGCCATTAAAATTTATTAGTGTCGTAGACAGGGTAACTGATGTTTCAAAACACACGTACACGTCATGCCTCATAAAAAAAAAACTTCTCACGCGAAATTCAAAAACTGGAATAATCGTATAACGAAAAATATGACCTACTATTTTTCCCATTGTCGCGTCGAAGTTTTTACAAACACGCACATGCACCGCCGGCAAAGCGAGTCACGAATGGTCATCATCATTAAACCGGCTAATTTCATACCGGTTAAACGGTGCACTAAACCATCGGATTAAATTTTCGCAAATGTGTTAAATGAATTTGATAATCGCGAGTTGTTTTCCAGAGAAAGATGGCGAGAGAATAGGACGATCTTCAACACACCGAACCCCAGGCTAATGAACGTCTCCCTGTTGAGAGACAGCAAGTTGTTACATCAGGAACGGAGGGGTTCTCGAAGCAGCGTGAGGGGACCCAGCAGACAGCCGAGCATGGCGTCCCTGAGAGCGCATTCTCCGAATTCACAAGGTGAACTTTTTGAAAATACAATTCACGTTTGCACTAGTAAATCTGTTTCATGTGGGAGTGTCACGTTCAAACATAAGAACTATTCATTATAACATTCATTCAATGTAGATGTAGACATCGAGTGAAAAGTCATGACATGCCAGAAAAAAAAATCGAAGCAAATAAATAAACACTCCAATACACCTCAATATAATTTTCAATGATTTAAATATTCGTCTCTGGTATACAAAACATTATCTACATTTCAATTTTTTGAAAGACCGTGGATTTTTTTCAGATCTAATTGCTAGTGGTAACTTATTGTAATATTTGGAACTCATGTAGTCCACTGAATGTTGGGACAACAAAGTAAGTCCGCAGAAATTTGTCAGCACTAAGCTGCGACACCTGGTGCCGTGTCCATGGACATCTTTATTTAAATCTTGTTTGTCAAAATTTAAACAAAGGGAGTATACAGTCATTATCTTATATTGTTTGAACAGCCCCTAGTCTAAAAACACCACTAACATATCTTGAGTTTCGATTATTAATTTTTTAAGACCTCTGGCGCAAAAGTGCCCCTTACATTCCAGATGCCCATAAAATATATCCTCTCCTTTAATTTTTAGTTTTTAGTATATTTTCCCATGTCCTTTGACTGTCTGGACTTTCTTAAAATATATTCTCTCAGATCTAAATTTGTTTAGTTTTTTGCCTGGTCAGCCTCTTCATTACGGACAATAAATTTAAATACTTTATGTATGCGGAACAAGTCAAATAACAGCGAAATTAATCACCAAATTGAAAGAAAAAACCACAAAAATAAAGCTAACATTTAAATGAGACGATCACAATGTTAAACTGAAAAAAATGTTGTCGTCATTATGACGCCATTGCCGATTTGCCAAATTTTGTTATTAAACGAGCTTTGTTTTTAAATTTATTTTATTTTTCTGCCAATGTTATTGGAAATCTTTGACATTTTTTGAATCCCACGCAATTTCGAAATTAAGCCAATTTAAATCAAATTGGTTTAATTTTTCTTTTGATTTTCCAGTTTTTGACGATCTGCCTCTTTGGCAATTTCGGCTTGACTTTAACAGATGATTTGATTTGATTTGATCAATTTTGCCATTTCGTATAATTAAATTGTCAGCGCCCGCGGCCGCAACGCTTTAACCCAACTACAAAATTATCAGCGCCCGCGGCCGTAACGCTTTAACCCAACTATAAAATTGTCAGCGCCCGCGGCCGCAACGATTTGCCTATCGATGTCGCGATAGGTTTCCTATGACTTTAGTTGCAGTTTTCGCCCAACCCTAGTCTATTTTCGATCCGGACGACTGTATTCGCTTGAACTAAATTTTTTTTAAAAATTCATAAAATTAAGTTGCGAGCGCCCGCGGCCGCAACGATTCAAACGCAACAAAATTTCTTCGTAAAATATATAGCGCCCGCGGCCGCAACGATTCGAATTTTCGTGTAAGCCATAAGACATTTGTAACACTGTTCTTATTGCTGTGTGTCGCGAAAGAAAATTAAGTGTCTTTACTTGCATATTCCAGACTTTTAGTAGTCATCACCTTAGCCTCGTGAACATTGACAAGTTTTTGATGATATAATTGATTTATTACCTTTCCGTAAAATAAATAACGACTTATGCGACAGTTCATTTCGAGTCCCTTTAATTTAATGTTCGGTAACTGTAACGCACTTTGACCATTAGATCCCTCAATATCACAACTTGCACAGACCAAGCAAATCACGTTGACCCTACGACCCTAGGGCGTTTGTTTCTAGGCTCAAGACGCGGATCGCGGGGAAGCAGCAACGCCTCGGCGACGTCCACCCGATCAAACAAGAGCCCGCCGAGAGGTGTCGCCGCCACCGCGCAACTCAACTCCAGCACGCCGATGCTGGAAAGCGTGACGGTCGAAATACAAGATCCGAGAAAGGCGTAAACGCTCGACGTAGGCCGCGGCCACGTATCTTACTCATTAATTACTAAGTGCATCTATCTCTATTGCGACAAACCAAATACCTAACACAATCAATCAATTGTTGATAGAATTTTTAACGACCTAAAACAAAACGGGTCTCTTTCACGATTACGAAGTTTTCTACTTAGGTGTGATGCCAGGGACCACGAAAGGTAAATACCAATTTTGTCCACCATCACCACTCATTCTGCGTTTCTTTGTCGAAAGTGGCCCGAACCGCGGTCGCGAACATGAACGATATTTTCTCATCGTACGTTTTTCTTTTTTTTTTTCTCAACAAATCATATAATTATAACCACTTCGTACAAAATGTATTTTTTTGGGGCATTTCCAAAGAGTTAAGCACTTACGAATTATAATTATTAATTAGCACAATTGACTTAGTAGTAAAATTAGCGTTACGTGAAAAATGTTCATACTTATTACGTAAATAAATTATAACGCTTCACTTTCTTCAGTTTGGTGGTTCAAAAAATACTGGGAATATTTTGTGATACTACCAAATAATTACGTATATACTATAAAGCTGTGATTGTATGTTGGTGGCTTCGGCGGTGTTGGGCGGGACAGAAAATAGTGGGAAAATTTTTTGCCCCGTGCAAACCGCGTTTTAGTTCGTACGAAATTACTCGACGTGTCGTTTGTACAGATGTTACGAAGGCTACGCAATTATAAACATACACATTGCAGTGATTACGCTCATATATATATATTTAACAATTTTTAAAATAAAATTCTTATATTTAGTGAGGAGGCTTTGATAAGTAGAGATGAACGATACATGTAATACCACATAAAATACTTCTAAATGCCGAGCTTCATACAAGCTTGAAACGTTTTGCTTATACAGTTAGAAGTATTGTATTGCATGCATTTCAAAATAACGTATTCTGTAATAATTATTACATAGCTTATAAAAATCTTTATACTCTTGTACTGTATCTGATATTTTCACATATTCTATATTGTACTTGGCATAACTTATAATAAAAGCCTATCATAAACGTATTGTTTCCATTACCTTTACTCCACCAACAATTGTATTTGTTTATTTTACCCCACAAAAAAATGTGTACGTGAAAAATTCATGTGTGCGTGTTTCAGGATTCAAAATAATTATTATCGTGTCGATTTATGTAACTGAAGAGGGTGAATGACATTTGGATGGAAAATGAGAAAACGCCAAAAAATTGGAGGACGGCGATACTGGTCCCGATTTGAAAAAAGGGGAACATTGAGAGGGTGTAGAACAAAATGATTGCCTTGCTGAACGTAGTCTATAAAATATATGCCGGACTGATGGGGTTAAGACTAGGAAAAGAAACCGCAGACACGTTGATATTGAAGGAGGGGCAAGCAGGGTTCATGCAGGAAGAGGAACCAGAAATAATTTATTCGTATTAAATTATTTAATTGTGAGGTGAAAAAAGGAGGATTTGAAGGCAGCATTCGACAGGACAGATTGAGGAATACTGACAAGGACAATGGAAAAAGGGGCGATATCAGAAAATATAAAAGAAACGTTTTTTTTATATAAGTTAAAAGGCGTTAAAAATAATTAAAAATAAAAATAAAAATGTCACCATAAATTTAGCGAGAGCAAAAAAATTAAATTGAATTTTTGAAAAACAATTTAATTTAAAATTTAATTGGGCGGCTTGCGACACGAGCATTTTTTTCTAATTTAAATTAGTATCACAATCAAATAACTTGATTAAAAAAAATAATTAAAATTAACGCAAACGTTAATAAAATTTAAACAATTTTTAAACAAGGCGAGCAATTTTTTTAATTTAAATTCCACGTAAAACAATTTCGCATTTCAGTCAAAAACCACTTCGTCGCATCTAGAGGTTTTATTAACGTTGTCAAATATTTTTTAATATACACATACGCGATCGAAACTACAAAATTACGCCTCGTTGAGAAGACGCACGATTTATATAGTCGCCTGCGCTCGCCGAAATGTCATAAACGGAATTCAAAAATGGATGCGGCGATTTTGTTGCATCACAGTTAGCGAAACTTTCGTCGGCTTTAGCGCGCACAGCCAACGATTAAACCGAAAACGAAACCACAAAAGTATTAAAATCGACTTACGTGCTCCACTCAAGTCACCTTTTCTCCGCCGCGACCAAATCCAAAATTTTCATCGACTTACATTCTTTTTCTCGTGAACTCTCCGCCCGCGACTCCCGCCAAACACAATTATAAATCAGTCCCGAAAACGCGCACTTTGACGTTTTAAATTCGCGGGTAAAAAATTGAAATTGAAATAAACTGATCGAACAGCGACGACGCCGTCCGTTCGCACGTGAAGGTCATCGCAGAAGAACGCGACACGTCACCGGATCACTTAGATCAAATCGTTCGTAACAATAGTATCAAGAGATCGTCTTCGCGTTGGCTCGCGAAAAAAACGATTTGATCGCGGTATTGTTGTGACGAAGCAGTCCTGCCAACGTTGCTTATTTGCAATTAAAAATGAACGTTTCGTTAAAACGTTTGATTCTTAAAAATCGTTAAAAGTGGAAAATTCATAATCATCCTTGCTGTGTGCATTCAACAATTTATTACTTTCTTATATTTAATGTATAAGGAAATTTATCAAAGTATGGTAAAATTATTGCAATTTTAATCGGTACAATAAATACAATTGTTTTATATTTTATATTTCGAGACATTGATTTTTATTTTACATTTAATAATAATGGCCAATAATAAATTGTGAAATAATAACGAAAATTATTACGCCAATACCAATTATCATTTGAACGCTTTGTAAAAAAAAAACGATCCTTTCGCTTGTCTCAAATTATGCACGTTATCAAAAAGAAATTAGCGTAAGAACCAATAAAAAAAACCGTACACGTAATAATGAGTCACTTGTCCAGGCCATAATCTGGCCGCCCGAGCAAATCGACGAATTTGCACAAAAAAAAGCCACGCGCGTAGTGGGAGCTGCAGATCACAGCACGCTTTAAAATAAATTAACAACTACGTCGTAACTTTTCTACAAAAATTACAAAATTACGAAGTGGCCGATTCGCCCGCCCTTCGCCAACCGAATTATCGACACAATGGGCCACAAATCGCGTAAAAATGATAAAATCTACTTACCATTTTTCGGCGGTGCCGAGAGCCAGCCATCGACGAACACCCATCACCGTCCGAAAGTCAAAAACAGCTCGAAACACCGTACCGACGTCGAACGCACCGCACGCGTTCGAATTTAATCGCGAAAGGGCACATCGTGCACACATTTTCGAAAAATGAAATCGCACTTACGTTAGTTCGCCGGAGCAACAATCGAAGCGATTTTCGAATGTCGCAACGCAACGCCGCCTTTAGTAGGAACTTGCAACGCACACATGATGACCAACTTACGTACCAGCAAAAAATATTTTTTTGTGATAAGCAAGAACGCCCCGATTCGCCGAAAATAAGGACGAGTGTACGTCGACTTTAAAAGCGGGTCTTTTAAATTCAATTTGATTTAATATCATGTCTGTGTGTACCTGACGTAAACTCCATCTAGTACTTGCGAGATGCTCCAGATAAAAAAAAAATTAGAAGCTTATCAAATCCACCAATATATACAAAATATATCTAAAATATTTTGAAGGTATCTTATTATTTATATACAACCAGCAACAAAAAGGATTTATTATACAACCTTATAAACAATTACTATGACAAGTACAGTGAACATCTTGCCCATCATCCTCACATCATTTGTACGGCAATAGCAATGCCCATACCACCAATAATGCTTATCGCAGCTACTCCTTTAGATTTTTGATAACGTTCCATATTATACAGCAATGTAACCAATATTCTGGCACCGGATGCCCCAATGGGATTTCCAAGCGATATAGAACCACCCGACACGTTAACTTTCTTCGGATCGATCTTCAAGGCGTCTATGATAGCGACCATCTGAACAGCGGCCACATCGTTGACTTCGAACATTTCAACATCGTCAATCGACCACATGGCCTCTTCCAGCACCTTTTGAATCGCATTTATCGACGCTAAACCCACCTCAACGGAACTATCTAGAGCGATTTCAGAAAACGCGATTATAACAGCCAGTGGCTTCAAACCGCGGGATTTTACTTGAAAACCATTGCACATCACGACCGCGGCCGCTCCATCAGCGTCCCTAGCAGAATTTACAGAAGTGACCGTACCATCCTGTGCGCATAACGGCTTGTGCAAAGTGATCGATTCAACACTGAATCGTTTGCTGATGTATTCGTCGCGATTTAACCGACCGGCATTTTTCGACAGCTCCACTGGCACAACTTCACGTTCAAACCCGCCACTGTCGGCGGTAATCGTCGCGTCCAAATGCGACTTCATGGCATATTCGTCCTGTTGACTTCTAGATATTTCGTGCTTTTTCGCGAGATGCTCCATCGTATTTCTTATGATTAGGCCGTGGAAGGTATCGTCGTGGGGGTACGAATCGTCGAACTTCTTGTTGATTATTTTAATGTTAGGATCGGCGACGCTATGCTTGGCTATGGTCATGTTTTCCATTCCACCGGCGACTATGATGGTGGAGTCGCCCGATTTGATGTTGCAAAACGCGTTGTGCACTGCCTTTAATCCGGATCCGCAGGCCATGTCGACGGTGCTCGAAGGCACAGTGGAGGGAACCTTCGCGCTTATCGACGCCTGCCGGGCGGTGTTCGCGCCTTCTTTCGCCGTTAAAACGTGACCCATTATTATCTCGGAAACGTCGGCGGGGTCGATTTTGGCTCGTTCCAGCGCGTGTTGGATTACAATTCCGCCCAATTTAGTTGCAGGGACGTCGAAGTATTTACCTCTGAATGCGCCGATTGGTGTACGACACGCTCCGACAATGAAGACGTGATCGTCCATAGTGAATAATTTCTAATATCTAAAACTCTAGAAAGAAAAAATCAAATTATTTCCAACAAGTATAAGTTGAAATAACTTGGGTTGGGTTGGGTTTATGAACTGTATTGTACAGAAAAAGTATAATGGATGTGAAAGCATCGGTTTCAGTTAAAGCTCTAGCTTAGTACATTGAAAACGCGGACACGTATGCACATTTTTGAATTCCTCGCAACTCAGTCCACCGTTGCGTTTTTTATAATATTGTGAGCGAAAAAGAGGACAGGAAGAGAAATCAATAGATACTTGTAATGGAATGAGAGAGGACAGAACAGTATGAAAGATAATGGAAGCAAGAAGAGGGAAAGTTGGAAGACCACGAAGGAAATGGGAGGAACAATACGAGAAATAGGAAAATCAATGGAGGAAATGAAGGGGATGACAAATTGAGAAGAATGGAGGACATGGGTGAAAACATTGAATCAGACGCCGTAAATGGCATAAGAAAATGATGAAAGAGAGTATTCGTTATTTCCTGGTCAACTTCATCAATAATCAATGACGATTGATGAAGACTAACATTGATAAAGGGTAAGGAAAACTACCACTTATGTTATTTTGAATAATTTGCATCGGATTTAAAATATATGGTACGTTTTAATTACTTACATTTGGAAAGGTGACTGTGCAGTCATCTAACATGACAACTTTTGACGTTTGAATTAATTTAATTTGTCAGTCGTACATTCGTTCACAACATTATAAGTATAGTAGGCATGAACGTAGTAAATCATGATTGACATAATCACTGTCATTGTGGTAATAATAGTTCTTTATGTATAACAGCTAATTCATCCAACATATTGGATCTAGCTTTGAACTTAAACGAGGCATTATATTTGTGGTAAATTTAAAAACGATTGGTTGTGCATTAAATGTATTTTAAATTTTGTTCTCTACACCATTCACCGAAAACACATGCAAGGAACCAACAAAAATCCAATACAAAGAACCAAGCGTAGTAAATTTGCGGCAAAAATCAATTAAAAGTCTAACCAGATAAATCAAAAATATTGTACAAAATGTACCAAAATTAATATAATAAATTTTAAACATATTAACCTATATTCTCCACATAACTAACTAATTTTGTCACGTAATAGACTTGTTCGTCATCTTCACCAACTCGAACATCTAAACGTGAGAAAAAACTAGTAACGAAATTAAACTGTACGTAAAACCTCACCGTAATCGTCGTATATCGAGGGGGGAAATACGGGTTTGCTCGTAAGATGAAAAACAGTTAAAACAGTCGACCTGTTATTCACCGACGTTAATTTTAAATTCCACGTAACAGGAGACATCCTAAAACACGGAAATAAAACAAGTCGATGCAGTTATATATCTAACTTACGTCTCCAAGAACGTCGTATCGGTCGATTTCAACTTGACTTTCAATTCGTGCAGAATAAACTGCGGTAAATCTGAAGAAAATTCACACGGTACTCGTTTGATGAGTAAATTGTCTTGTACACAACGACTGATCGAATCGACTGCTTCCTGTCGCATAGGACAGTATCGCTTCACCAACAATAAATAATCCGACGCCAAATGCATATGAACCAAACAATTCAACTTGTTTTTAGTTTCGACGGCGTTGATGATAGCCAACGAGGATTGTAAAACCGAACGTTTTTTTAACACCAAGATTTCGTCTTTCCTTCCTTTCGATGAAATTCTACCGCTCAACGGTACACTTTGGGGAGTTTCGGTCGTCTCGATTGCATTGCTAAAATATTTGCAAACTTTGCTACTAGAAAACCATCAACGTTAACGTCTCACCTCCAATAATTCGACAATTTTTCACGGTTTATACAATCGAAATGGTTTACGATGCAAAAGTAATCGTTTTTTAATTTTTCAATTCCTAGCTCGATCAGCAACTCCAAGCACTGTTTCGACGTTAACGGGGGCACGGCGAGCTTTCCGCTTACAATGTCTCTGATAATGGTAGCTATTGTAGTTGTGTTATCGTCTGAAATCTTCAATTCGCTCTAAATGAGAAATAAAGTTGTTTCGATTTGCACTTACGTCGACTTTGTTCGAAGTAGTCTCCACCAGTTCTTCGAATAAAATGTGGAAACATGACCTGAGGTCAGAAACGCTATTGCAATCTAAAACCAAAAAATATATAAATCAGTGGCGGTTTCTATATAGCACAGGAGCACGTGAATCCCCTCGATTACAAACAAATAAAATGAACAAATCCTCGATTACAAAGTAATAAAATGTATTACTCGATCTTAATACATTCATGAAATGTAACGCACACAATCGTAACTACGTAATGTGCATGTTCTTGATTTTGCGAACACTACGCTTCTGACCACAAAATAATATAGAAACATATATTACAGTGGGTGCCACAATTGAAATAACTTTGACTTTGACGCTACGTTATTAATAGTAAATTGAACTCTTTAGCTCACATTATCAAATCACAGATACTTTACAGCATATAGCTGTAAAATTTACAATATTTGTATTATACATACATATTAATAAATTCCACAATTTATCAGTTAAGGTGAGTCGACGCAACTCTTGCAGATTTAAATCGGCCTTTTCCAGATTTTTCTTTACAACCCGCGTAACAGTTCCGTGCAAAATTAAATACACGTCCTTCGATATATCTATGTAGTCTCTGGACTCATTAGACATGCTCACCCATTCTAAATCGGCAATTCTTTCATACAATATGGCTACGTAATTACTCAGTAAGGATAACTGTGTCCAGAAAACATGCATTGGAGAATCTTTATGGCCGGCGATAACCTGCAAAGTCTACGAAACAAACAAATCAACTTGCAGTTAAAAATTAACGAACCATTTGCGAAGTCGCACATTTCGGGATTGAGAATTCGCAATCGTTCCATTTAAGTTCCAAGGAAATGCAGCCAGTACTTTCTCCGGTGTTCGTGGCTGAGCAATTTTTGGAAATACGGCCGTATAAAATATAAGTGCTCGTGACCACACATTGATCCTAAAGGAATAACAAAATGAATGGCATAAAAAAAAATTACACCTTACCTGCGACTTAGTAAAACCAGCATTGTCACGATGTTCTTGCTCCATACGTTTCATAGTTATTAACGGATCGTTATGCGCGAAACATCCTTTAATAAAAATTTGGGTACGAGACAGCACATTTCTGCACTGTTTCGCTCCGAGCACGACGGTGTGAGAAAGATCACTTCCATCGCAAACGCAATATACATAAGAACTTTCAAAACCGTTTCTTTCTTTTATCCTACGTTTGTTAACATCGTTGATTAATTTTCTAGAATTAAAACAAAATCTAAATCAAACTTCGAATATTAGAATCTTGTTGTACTAACGCAAGTCATCTCAAGAACAAACCTAGCTTCGCCCAAGGTCATCGGGAAATGCTTGCTCTCCTCTTCCGTCCAGTTTTTCGACGCAGGGGTCATGAAAGTCAGTTCTCCCAGTTCATCGCCGATCAAATCGATTTCCAGTGGATTGCCGGTCAAGTCTAGAGATGTATTTGTTGCATCAGCTACGTTTGTTTCGTCGGTGCTACGAGTGGTGGGTAGTTTCGTTAACTAAAGTTAATAAACAGGTAGGACATTGAATCACAAACAATTGTACATAACATATACCTTCCGAAAATATAATGTAATTTTTTCGTTTTCGTTGTCTTGAAGTATGTCTCTAATATATGACGGAGATTCGTTTACATGTGAGATTGCCATTATTGGCGATGAAAAACAGAAAAAACCGTTACATATGACATTCAAAATGTTGAAATTTAGTTGTAACAGCGCTGCTAACTTTTCAAACAGAACTGCCATCGTCATAGGCTGAAAATTCCCTAATTGCACCAGTAATTATGGTTAAAATTTTATTTTTACAACCTACATTACCACTTACATTAGAACTATGAATTAAATGTTTACCTGTCTATGATTCATAAGCCGATAAATTTTAGTAAAAATTTCTTTTTAGAGAAATATATATTTTAGCATGTCCATGGGTTTTCTTATCAGTGAAGGGGCCCCCATCATATAAGGGGATTGATGGTGATGCAGGCTCTTGAGAAATTGATGAGGCAGGTCTGCTGGGGCGAAACGAATTATTTAATCATCGATACGCCCCCGGGCACAGGCGACACTCATTTAACGCTCGTGCAAAACTTGCCAATAACAGGTACATTCAGCGAACTAATCGATCAGCGCTTCAGTATTTTTCATTGCAGGTGTCGTATTAGTTACAACGCCGCAAGTTACCGCGGTGGACGTTACCAAAAGGAGCGCCGTGATGTTTCAAAAGCTGAAAGTTCCTATCATAGGAATCGTGGAAAACATGAGCTCTGTTAAGTGCCCCGCTTGTTTAAGCGACGTACAATTGTTTGATAGTGCCACGGATGATTTCGCCGAATCCATGGGTATCAAAATATTGCAACGCATTCCACTGGAAGAACAAATAAGTAACGGTTCGGATTTAGGCGTCCCTATCACTACAGGAAAATCAGACAGTAAAACTAGTGCAAGTTATAAAAATTTAGCTATGGACGTTGTTGATTTTTGTGGGAATAAAGAGATAATTATTTATATTGTTCGCTTTACTTGTAGTAGTGTAGCTAATATTAATTTAAATGTGAGAGTTTCGAACAAGATTTAATTAACCACAATGTGAAGGTAGGATGTTACAGGCCAACTACTTACTTAAGTAGTGCTATCTTGCAATCGATGAGAGATTGTATTCTATAAATGTGTCACAGAAGTAATTATTCACAAATTCTGACGAGATAGCTTAAATTTACATAATTATTGCAAGCTGATGTAACAACTACAAGTCTCTGTGTGACAATCCATTGTTGAATTGTTTATATTAGACATATTTTTTACTTCAGGAAATTGATAAAGTTCCCATCAAAAAATAAAACTGAGTAGGGTTTACATTAGTACATCGTCACAAGTGACGCTGAAATTAATTTAACATTTCGTGGTTAAAATAAATTAAAACGCCCAAAAGAAACACGTAAATAATAATGGTTTATTAAAAGTTCAAATAACAACCCAAGATTAATGAAATCATGTATGTAAAAATAATATATTTTCATTCAAATAACAAATTGCAAAATACCTACACTGTTTTCACACATGGAAGATTACAAAATACAATAAAACTTTGAGCTTAACTACAGACTTCACGGTATAAAATTACGTACACCACTAAAATAAATGTATCGACGCGCAAAACGAATTCGCAATTTAATACTGGACAAGCTACGAAAAAATTGAGTGGATCGAAAACGCCGTACATTTATTTCAATGATAACTCGACTGTTTTCGTTACATACAAAAAAATGTGGTGGAGACACGGTAAACAACTCGGAAACTGGCGACTGAAATTTATTGCACGTAGGCACAATTTCAAATTTTTTGAAATTTTTACCCCAACCGGTGCGTTCTGTTCAAAACAAGCAATTAAAATCACGTATTTAAAATCTATTGTTCTTGGAGTGTCAGTACGTAACAACTTATCAGTCGAATATTTAAAAAAAAAAAACTGCACGTGTCACGTTTTTAGTTCGGGATAAAACACTAGTCGCGTGATTACCATCTTTTCTTGTGTTCGTCCATTGATACACCGCCGGGTCCTAAGTAAACGATCATTAAAAGTCCGCCCACCACCGACAGTGTCTGGAAAGAATTAAAATTAATTAAGACGATCGATTTTTCTAGCACGTCTCGTTTCGACGTTTGTATTTTTGATTTAATTACCTGAAAAAAGTCGTATTTTAAGAAATCCCTGAGCGCTTTATAATCTGGAATGTTCCACCACGCGTTATGGTAGAAATTCAACGTGGTGAGTAAAAGTACGAGGATGAGAGCCGACAGCTTCGTTTTATAACCGACAGTAACAAGAATCATAAGAGACGATCCAACCAAATCCAGCACAATCTAAAATGACGTAATCAATGATAAATATCCTGCAGTGACATTTACACCTACTTGTATGAAGCTTAATTCGAAACGAATCAACGTGACGAACATGAAGGCCAATAATATGCGTCCGGTTAATTGCAGGTAATTTTTCGGCTTGTTTTCACCTAACGAAGGCACTCCGGCAAATAGGCTTTTCGCCTCGCCTCGACCTTCCGCCAAAACTAACAAGAGAGCTCCGATGAGTGCAAGATTACGGAATAAAAATTGCATATCCCATAAAATGCTGTAGGCGAAAGTCTGAAACGTAAATTAAAGTAATTAAATGTTTTAAAATGCAGTTAATTTTATTCACCTGTAACACCACAATGAAGAAAAGAATGCCGCAAGCAATCGACACTCTATATCTCACGATAACCATAACACAGCCACCCAACTGGCCAATTAAATTAACTAATACGAAGACGGTAGCTAGGAATCTTCCGCATCCCCACGACATGTCCATGTATTCCCTTTGCTCGTTCCATTGAAACCACATGCGCAAACCGTCTTCCAAAAACGTCGATATTAAACATAATCTAGCGACTGTCGGTAGGATATGTTTTCCTTTCCTAATCACCTAGAACAATTTATTATCACATCACACATCATTTGCATAACCATATGTTTTTTTATGTGTTTGTTTCACATGACATTTAAGTGACCTATTTATTTAAATATTTCCAAATAAAACGTATTAAAGACGTTATCACAACGAACACCTATACTAAAAATATATTTGCAATACAAACTTGTTGAATGTTTTAATACGGATTGTACAAAGTACAGTATGTATGACGCGACACTTATTTTATTTAGGCAAATTTTGTATTAAAAACATCGCACTTGCGAATAATAACGGTGCACGGTGATTAAATTACAAATATCGTAATTTATTTAGTTACCTGATCGGCAATATCTTCTGCATTTGACATATAATTGTTTGGGATGTTCATAATGACAGCACACTAGTCCACGCACACAGCAAACTTGTCTTTGACTGTACTCGTACGTCGTACACGACGTCGACATACACACTGAAAATGCGTTTCTTTACACATACCAACAATCTTTTATACATACTACCAAAGTTATCTCGATTATGCAAGAACACAAATTAGATTAATTATTCGTTAAATATTATTATCAAAGATAATATATTTGAAATAAAATAGTGTTTACAAAATTACATAACTAATTTTTATTTACAAATTTACTTAATTGTATATTGTAGAGTTACATTTCGATTAGTATCAGAATTATCATGCAGAGAAAATTCAGGTTTTTCTTAGGTTGTTTTTTTCTTGTGGATAACTTTTTATTAGCAAATGTTACTTTCTGCTACTATTTATTTATGACGATGGGTTAGAACTTAGAACTTATCCATTACAACAAGGTCAAAATTTTTTATTATATAAAGTATATATATTTTTAATTTGTATAAATATCTTATTTTGATTAAAATACTTAAATATTTTGTCACAATTTCGTTTTAGTTAGTATTCGACTTTGACAATCGTATCCACCAACTTGAAAGCGCTGCTAACCTAATAAAAATAAATCGCAATCATTCACTCTCTGACATTACTTCGATGTGAATTGTCATTTCCATCCGTTTTGAATTGTCAAACTAGAGAACTTTGCGCAATTTCGTATTTTGCAACATCCGCCGGAACATAAAACAACCAACAGGTAAAATTCCCGAACGGATTAGTTTTAACGTTTTTTTCGATAACCCCACTTTTTGCAGACATGATCGAAATAACGTGTAATGATCGGCTGGGTAAAAAAGTGCGAGTAAAGTGTAATCCGGATGATACGGTCGGCGATCTGAAGAAACTGATAGCTGCACAAACTGGCACGAAATGGGATAAAATTGTCTTGAAAAAATGGTACACTACGTTTAAAGATCACATTCAACTGCAAGATTGTATCCTTTTGTGCAATATTACGAACTAGTTGTGCGGGTAGGTACGGTAGGTGCAAGTATACTTTGATCATAACTGGTCGTCAGTTTAAGGTACTTTAAATCCATGGATTGCATTGATACAATTTGTAGATTCCTAGTAATGCGTCATCAAAGTTAACTTGTACTGATCACCGTTTACACGAGTTATATTTCAAATATTTCGCTTACTGTCTTATTTTCTTAACACCAAAAATAGATGAAATTCATGATGGTATGAACATCGAACTGTACTACCAGTAATGCGTCGTGGGAAATAACGATAATTTATTTTAAGTGCATAACGTATTTTTTATTATAATCATTGATTAATTAAGTAAAATGTTTTAAATCTACTACTATTGAAGTAATATAAATAAATTTAAAACTGTTTTAAGTTTTTTAAGAAATGATGCAACACACCTAAAATTGTTTAAAATAAAATTTTAACAAAGTTTCTGAATAGGTATGTCGCAAAAACTATAACAATTAGTTGAAATACTGTGCGAACGCCCGAAAACCTAAAACAGAACGTTATTAAGATCATATTGGTGGATTTGCAGACGTACATTCTGTATCGCCTTTTCGCCCTCGCTAAACAGGCTTGCGACAGCTCCTCTTTCAAGAAAAATCTTTTAATTCCAATCGGCGTTGTAGACAAACATTTTTCCCAATCTAAGGTGCGAACGTCGAAATAAAAAAGGTCCTTTTCACGTTGCGACATTCTACTGCAAAGATTGGAGATGTTTTCGCTCTTGAATTGCCACTTGATGGCTCCCATGAAATAATGCAATTGATCTAAACTTCGGTGCAATTTCATGTACATGGGGATGTAACTAAAACATTAATTTTTATGTAGTAAGTAATGTGTGAGTGGTGATAAATAAAAGAAATTAAAGTCGTGAATGATAGGTTAAAAAAAAAGTTTAACTAGCTAAGTACTAAAAGCATAAATTACTTGTACTACAAACATGGGTTTTTTTCCAGCGAGTTTCATCGCAAAATCCATACAGTGGGCCGGCAAGAGGTGCAAGAACCACGTAAGAACCTTAACCATCCAAACATTAGGGATAATTTTGCAACTTGGATATCCGAGTGCGCATTCGTAAGGCGTTTCTGCTATCAGCTTCAAAGAAAATCGTATGTAATTGTCGCTCAACAGCGGATTGTCGTAAGACGTGTAGTTGTAAATTTTTACGTCGATTTCCCTAAAATACAAAGTTAAAAAATATTTCCCAACAAATAAAAAAATTACCGTTTTTGAGACACGTCCCACGCACAAGCTATTAAGGCGTTCGCGGTCATGTCAACCGGTATCAGGCAAGTGTTCCCTTTATTGTTCGCGGCAAATACTTTCAGCAAACCGATACCGGCCGCAATGACGACGAAGTTCGTCGCAATTCCCTTGTTTAGCCAGGAGGGAAATGGTTCTTGATAACTCGCAATTACTGTAATAATAAACCACAAGGGTTAATAAAAATGATTTGTACGGTAAGTGTGTATAAAAAAAAAATCTCATTGGTAACTTACGTGCGCCAGGACGAAATATCCCAATGGGAAATCGATGCTTATAATTAGCGACTAAATTTTCAGTTACGTTTTTCGAAAACGTGTACGTGTTTGGCCACTGCTGCAGGATCGTGGGAGTAATTCCGTTGAGCAAATCTTCATCCAGATCGTCGATCAATCTGAGGAGACATTCGGGCCGTATTTTGTTTTCGTAGAGCGTCTCTTCAATTACGGTTTGCGGGCAATTGGAATAGGCGGTGGATACGAACATGAAACTCTATAAATTAATTTTATAAAATTCTAGGATATATTTTATAATCGGTACCTGTAGATTTTCGATTTTACTCGCAAGTTTCAACATCTCGTCCGTTCCTTTCAAGTTGACCGACAGTGCAGTTTTAAGCGGTTCGTTGAATCTCACAGTCGCGGCGCAATGGAAAACGACGTTTACGGAGTCCGCAATCGTGTTCATGTCTCCGTCGGACAGGCCTAGATTTTCCTTGCAAACGTCCCCGACCACCCATCGCACTTTTTTCTCGAATATATTTGAATCAAGTCGAGAAAAAACCTGTAACAAAGTTGGACGATGAATGATTGTGGTAATTACTCAATTTGTAAATAAAATTTTGATTCATTTATATTTATTTTTTAGTGAAGTTAATTTGGTGTTTCGTCATTGCATTTAACTGAAAAATTAGAAATTATTTATCGAACAACTCAATACATTTAAATTTAAATTAAATTTTAAATTCTATTCTGTGGTTGTTACAACCTGCAATATTTTATATAATATATGTATGGTAACGATTTTTATGTTACGTGTTGCCACCTAACACAATATAAACAAAATGTAATACTTACAGCATCTTTAACATATTTCTTAACACGTTCCTCTGGGCTTTTTCCCCTTATTGGTCTAATCAACAATATGATTTTCTTGACACCCGGCAATGATCGCAACAATTTTTCGACTACCACTATTCCCAAAAAGCCCGTACATCCAGTGACAAATACAGTTTTATCGTTATAAAATGATACAATCGATGATGCATCGTCTTTCTCCATGTATTCGTGTTAATTAAATTATCAAGTAGTTCTGCAGATTATTTAAAATCGCATAGTAAATAACTAGAGAAATTAAAGTCAAAAAAGCATATTTGCCACCAAATATGACGATTTGACAAATGTATGACATAACTAGGCAACAAATCCAGTTGCGTGTCATTATTTTCAAAAACATGGGTTTCATAAATATCTCACGTACATTCATAATTTGACTAAAGATATTCATGTGGGTTAGTTCTAGACCTGCTGCATCAATTTTTCAAGAGCCCTGTATTGCCATCAATCCCCTCCATATGACAAAGTCACATTGATTGGTTTTGAATTAAGCGTCATACAAGTAGGTGTAAATGTTACTGCAGAAAATTTATCATTGATGACAGTATTTTAGATCGTGCTGGATTTGGTGAGATCATCTTTTATGATTCTTGTTACTATCGGTTACAAAACGAAATTGTCGACTCTCATCCTTGTACTCCTTGTACATCCTTGCCACTGTCTAAATATTGTTCTGTTTCTATTAAATTCTTTGAGAGACTTGTAATTGTTACATTAGCTTGCAATAATTGTGTAAATTTAAGCTATCTCATCAGAATTTGTGAATAATTACTTCTGTGACACATTTATAGAATACAATCTCTCATCGATTGCAAGATAGCACCACTTAAGTAAGTAGTTGGCCAGTAACATCCTACCTTCACATTGTGGTTAATTAAATCTTGTTCGAAACTCTCACATTTAAATTAACATTAGCTACACTTCTACAAGTAAAGCGAACAATATAAATAATTATCTCTTTATTCCCACAAAAATCAACAACGTTCATAGCTAAATCTTTATAACTTGCACTAGTTTTACTGTCTGATTGTCCCGCAGTGATAGGGACGCCTAAATCCGAACCGTTACATATTTGTTTTTCCAGCGGAATGCGTTGCAATATTTTGATACCCATAGACTCGGCGAAATCATCCGTGGCGCTATCAAACAATTGCACGTCGCTCAAACAAGCGGGACACTTAACAGAGCTCATATTTTCCACGATTCCTATGATAGGAACTTTGAGCTTTTGAAACATCACGGCGCTCCTTTTGGTAACGTCCACCGCGGCAACTTGCGGCGTCGTAACTAATACCACACCTGCAATGAAAAATACTGAAGCGCTGATCGATTAGTTCGCTGAATGTACCTGTTATTGGCAAGTTTTGCACGAGCGATAAATGAGTGTCGCCTGTGCCCGGGGGCGTATCGATGATTAAATAATTCGTTTCGCCCCAACAGACCTGCCTCATCAGTTTCTCAAGAGCCTGCATTACCATCAATCCGCGCCATATGACGGGGGCCCCTTCGCCGATAAGAAAACCCATTGACATGCTAAAATATATATAATTTCTCTAGAAGAGAAATTTTTACTAAAATTTTATCTGCTTATGAATCGTACACAGATAAAAATTTAATTCGTGAAATTGAAACTCACCATTTAACTCCGTAATTCAACAGCGGCTCCATTAAATTACTATCGTTCAATAAAGGAGTGTCGTGCAAATTCATCATCAACGGTATCGTCGGTCCAAAAACATCGGCATCCAGCAGGCCTACATTGTTCGACGGATTACTTTTCTTTAAGGCAACCGCCAAGTTAACTACAATGAAAGTTCGTAATTCCACGAAGACACCCGTCGCAAATTTTTACCCGCCGTCGTGCTTTTTCCAACGCCACCCTTTCCAGAAGAAACCATTATTATGTGTTTAACGTTTGGTATGGGTTTAACTTTAGGAAGACTTCTCGCCATCATCTCTGTCTTACGTTTATCCAGTTCGGCCTTGTTAAACTTTTGGTGTGTTCCATATTTACGAAAGGATTCCTGCAAAAATTTCCAATGAAATATAACCTTTATAGCCTATATATCAATTACGTACATTTTTAAATAAGCCCTTTAAGAATCTAAAAATAACTACATTATTTGTTAATGTATACATGATTAAATAATTATTTTTTTTTCATTTATCGCATGAATTCACAATATTACTATTAAGGCCATGACCTACTTCGACGTAAGGGTCGGCAATATTACTTCGCGAATTTTAAAACTCGATGTCTACGGTAATCTCACATCAAAAGTTGCACCGTTCAGAAATGTCGCCGATGTGACATTTCTGAATGTGGCAACAACAAGAGCATCACATCCAAAGCACCGCTAGTTCAGCGCTTGCAGCGCTAAAATGCGCCCAATAATATTGGATTGTCACCTGTCAATTTTCCCCATCTTGTCGGAAATCGCTATTTATTCGCATTTAGTATATAATTTAATGTCATAGGTTTAAATAACTAAATGTTTAGTGTTACACAATAAATATGATTAGTTTAAACAGTTCGTTTTAATAAAGCATGGGTTATAAGGCAGCCATACAAGTTTTACAGTCAGTACTTAATCATTCCATAACCCAATTTGTTTTACTTAAACGATGTCGTTGCAGAGAAGCCGATTTACTAAAAGCGAAGCTTCGTTCAACCTGCGACCTCTTAAACGACTCGGACGTGTGGACCAATCAGCAGCTATTGCAGACCATTTATCACCAAGTTTTGGTGTTAGATTTGGAATACGCGTTGGACAAAAAGGTCGAGCAAGACCTGTGGACGCTGGGGTTTAAGAATCACATATCGGCGCTTCAAGAACTGTCGAAGGATAAAAAGGTGGGAAGAATCTCACGACGTGCTTTATTTTGAAGCGAGATTTGTTTCAGAACCCACGAAGACATGACTCGCAAGCGCTCTTATCATGGTGTTTAGAAGGAGCGTCGGGGTTTTATTTGACTCTGTTGCAAGAGTTGTGCATGACTTTCGATTTGGATCTTTCGTTTAGAAGACCTGCCTCGGTGTACGGCCAAACGAAAGCCACGAATTATTGCGAAACCGTCGTTCTACCACAATCGTCGTCGTGTTTGTATATATGTCAGTATTGTTTGGTGCATCTTGGCGACATCGCTCGGTACCGCAATCAAAGACATCAAGCCGAAAATTTTTACAAGTAGTTTTTCGTATATTTGCTAAGCGACGCGCTAATTTTTTAAATTTTAGGCAAGCGATTTTAGTATCTCCTACTAGCGGACAACCTTACAATCAATTAGCTTTGTTGGAAGCAAGCCAGGGAAGTAAATTATCAACAGTGTTCCACTATGTGCGCGCCATCGCCGTCAAAAATCCATTTCCGGCGTCGGCGACGAATTTGTCAACGACTCTATCATCCGCCATCGATAAAGACGAGTGAGTCCGTTAACACAATTCAAAAATAAGTTGAGTTAACCGACACATTTTTCAGACCCATCACCGAAATTCAAACGAAAATGTGCGCCGTCAAACTGACACGATTGTTTTTGCACGTCCACGGAGTTTTGCACAACGCGAGTCATCTGAACGAAGCCGAGATAGGTGTGAAAAGCATGAACGCCACATTAACCCCGCTGGTAGCAACGCAAAGCCTCACCACGGACAAATTAATAAAAATGACCGCGATAAACATGTACGCGTTGTGGCACATCTCCGGAATAAATGTAATGAAAACCGACGAGTTCACCGAAGACGAAATTAAAGTCCGCGAGTTGGTCTTGGATCTAATAGCCGGATCGTTGAGCGCTTTTCTTTTGCCGATCTACACGTTGAAAAACGACGAAACTCTCCTTAATTATTACGCGTTACCGGCGAGTAAGTTGATTGTAATAATTATGAATTAAAATATTTGGTTTGATTGCGATGAGTGACGATATTTTTATTTAAAGTAAAATTGATTTGTTCGTGGATCGAAAAATGGCCGTCTGTGTTAGGAGAGTCGGTCTTTACGAACCGTTTGCAGATTTGGCCGAGTTTCTGTAAGCTGTTGAACAACTTGCAGACGCACATAAAGGATTTCGATTGTGAGCCATGTGAGTCGAATTCGACGAGAGTTCGGTTAATTTGCTAATGTAATTGTGAATCAGATCAGAAGAAACCTTTGCCGGAAGAAAAGGAACTGCAGGGTTTCCTGCCTCTGTCTGAATCGTTCAAAGACTTGGATTTTAAGTCTGACCGTTTGCAGAGCGACTATGATTACGAACGATATCTGAGAGCTTCTAGATTAATTACATTCGGGTTATGGTTGACGACTTACGAAGTGAATAATTCAAAACTAATTATAAGGTGAATATCGATGAACAAGTACCAGACGAAAACATGTTGGGAAGTTGTGACCTTTTTTACAAATTTCTAATTAATGAATTTAATGTTAAGAACTTCATTACTGGTTTTTGAGTTACGATATACAAATGCTTCTTTCCAGTGAACTTTAACTTTTATTTGAATCACTGAACAGTAGTTACTTCTGGTTAAGATATTTGAAAATAGTTTCTTCCACGTCACATTTGTATGTTTAAACTTTCGTAATGTTATCTTCAATAGTTCGTTCCTTCACAGACACACGCATTACATTACGAAAATAGTTCAATATGTAGGACATTCCATTTGAATTGAAAAAAGTATCGTGTACTCTAATTAATTAAATCAAAACAAAGTTTTAATGTTATATTTGATTTTATGTAACTTATTAAAGAAAATCTACCTATTTGTGCTTTTAACAATATTTTCATTGACTTAATATAAACATCCCTATTGGATGTGTACTTTTACAGCAAACCAAATGAAGATAATTCCGTTGTTGTTTTTGAACCAGGATGTATACAACCTGACCCAACTGACCAACTTTTGGAACTCATGAAGTCTGTCAATGTGTCTGATGTAGTTGAAAATGTAAAAACTAAAGGTAATTATCAATCGATTTACGACTGGGGATTAATTTAAAATGTGTAGTTCCTGTCGAGAAACGTACCGGGATTCTAAAGCCACAAGGTTCCTTGGAAAAATCTCGCGAGGAACGTGAGCAGAACAACCATGCGTCCGAACAAAACTCGGACTATGGGTCAAATTTGATATCGGTGAAATTGGAACAGAATAAAATGAAGAGAGTTAAGCAAAATGTGGCGTTGCAGTCGATTTTTAAGAAAATGGAAGAGAATAAACAGGTAATGTATAATAAACGAATAATTGGTTAGTTGCTTTGGTCTTTGTAGATTCAGTAAAATCACAATGGCCTCTTAATTAATCACTAGGTTCGGTGCTATGTAATTTTACTTGGTAGTTGATTGTGTTATAAAACTACTTAGTATACAAATGCACCGTGATTACAATTTATTTAAAGATATAAAATTGATATAATATGATTAGGACTTGATTTGTAGGTGACATTTAGTGAAGAGACTTCCGATAAAGAAATAGAAAAACCGAAACAAAAACCATCGATTAAACTACCCATGCCGCAGATAAACCAGGCTTATAGGACCCAAACATTTAGCCAGAACCACCCAGCTCTAACGAACAATCTCCATCAAGAATTTTTCAATTCGACCTTCCAAAACCATCAAAACATCCCGCCGGACATTAAACCCCCCAAGAACATTTTCTACCCGACCGGCGAAGCAAAAAACAACATGTTACAAAACATCCAATATTCTTCAATGCCCCCGGTTCCTGTACGCATGATGCCCAACACAAACACCAACTCGAGCTTTTTGAACAATTCGAATTTTACCGCCAACTCAGGTTTCCCGTCGAATTTTCCGCCGAATTCGAACTTCGCCAATAACCCCATAGACAAACCAAGGGCTCACTTACCCATGCCGATCGCGAACGTGCCTTTTCGAGCGGGGCCCTGGATGAACGACGATCGTCCGAAACCCGGCGCAAATTGGTGGCCGAATCAATCGGGGGAAACGTTTCAGCAACGTGATAATTACCACGTTAATATGCCGTTTGCGAATAATTTGTCGTTCCCACAGTCCAATAACTTGCCTTTGAATATCGACTTTAATGGTCCGCAACCGAATAAATCGGCTGTTTACAATCCGTGGGGGAATATTCAAAGAAATGCTGTTGGTAATGGGACGTTTGGCGCGTCAAACCAGGGAATGTCGATGAGGCAGGCGATGCTAAACGAAACTAAACACATGGGAGCTATGGGTAGTAATGGCAATGACGTAAGTATTTTATTAAAATTGTTTCAATTTATTGTCCCAAATTTTGTCCAGGAATGCTTCTTCTTTATATTTTGTTATAGATACCGAATTGTGCAGAAAATATTCAACAGTCTAATACGCCAGGATACTCACTTTTCGATACAAATTGGCCACCGAGTTTGAGTCACTTACGAGGAGCCGATAATTCACCTCAGATGCCGATGGGAAACATACCTCATCAATCGCTGTTTTCAGGACCATCGCAGTCATCCCTAATGAAATTATTAGAACAACAAAATCAATATAGAAAAACCGATAAATAATAATTGAGGTGTATGTTATTATTGATCTTATGTAAAATTATTAATAATAAATGTTTATTTATGACGCACATTTTAAATATGAATCTACGAATGTCAAATGGATATTTTTTCTTAAAAATCGATTGTCCAAGATCCTTTTCGACTTCTTTTATATAAGTTCCATTACATGCCCTCCCCCGCCCCCAACGATTGATATAATCAAGAAATTTTTGTAACATACTTTATTTTAATTTGTTTATTAATAAAAAATAGAAACGTTTCTCTGAAATATGTTAATAACATTCTACAATTATTATCGCAGCTGTGTTCTTAAGTGCTAAAGAATGGTTACTTCTCCGCCGCTGGTTAACTGTTAGAACTTGGATGACTCGCTGGTTGACGCGGGTGCGTCCTTGGAACGGGTGACCGATAGACTTTCATAACCGGTGTCGTGATATAAATGCTGCAACAAAATGAAATTAGTGTAGCCCAACCCAACCCAACCATATCAGTCAAATTGGACATAACATAATTATAAGTTACAAAGTTATAAAATTGAAACGTTCAAGAAGCGACACTGTGGTAAAATCCTTTGATGTTTAAGAAACGCAGCCTCTTAATCACTGGGGCATAGCAGATTTCTGAATCATAAAATGTTACTACTTACCAGCACCTTGGCTTCGAAGAATGACCTGGTCACAAAAAAAGTAAAGAGAGTGTGACAATTCTACTTTCATTAACTACTATGGACAAATTTCTATTAACGGTTAATTGGCAATGTTGACCATGTTGTTGAGTTGGGCTTCACTTTTGATTTTTAGCTCATTTAATCTCGCAATCGCCTTTGATTATCACCACAATTATTTAAATGTAAAGATGCAAGAAACGATCTTCGAACTCACCTTTGTAGAAATTGTTTCCTAACACACTTTGGCCTATACTTAGGATGCACCATAAAAAGCATATGCGGAAAACCGGTTCCAAAATATGCACCGTCCGCGTGATGATAACGCGACGATTTCGGACGTAACAACTTCGGAGTGTAAACGTCTATACACTTGGGACAATAAGACTTGACCATATGTTCGCCGAGCACGTCCGACAAACCTAAAACGCACGCATGAAACATTTTTCGACGAAAGAAAACTTTTACATCTACCTACTGGTAACATTGGCTGAGATTCACAGTCAACTCTGGGGCAATAACCGAAATCGCCCGATTGGTACTTTTTAATCATTTGCGCGATTCCCTTGTTGGTTAAAATGTAACGGGCGTGGATTAAACCGTACAGCATCTCCGCCGCTTGATCCACAAGCTCCGACTGATTTTGATTGTCGTCTAGTTCGCCGTCTACAAGTCATTGGTTAACAATTTAAAAATCAATGAGATATATATCACCTGGTACCAAATCTAAAATCATATCTAAGGCTTCACGATAATGCGGTACTTGTTCAATTAACCCTGTTAGATTAAACGTGTCGTGTATGTAGTCCTCCTCGACCTGCAATAAATAACGTCACATAATAACTACTATCATCAGCCAATTATACTAACCTCACAAAAAAATTCGTTTCCTCTTAGCCCGCAGAACCAAGAAATCCACGAAATTTCCTCTGAACTGCTCATCTTATTTATTAATAAATTACGATAAAGTACATGCGAAGCACATAAACCAATAATAGTTTTTCACAATTTTTTCACGTCACTTTGTTATTGGGTGCGTTCAGCCACGTCTAGCCCGCTTGTCTATCGCTGAGTTCGTTGGATTTAATTATTAAAGTTACCTATTGTATCACAGATTCGATCGGGGATAGAAATTCAAATTTAAAACTCGGCGAAATTGTAAAGTTTCTGTTTTCAAGCGTTGAGCGTTGTCGACAATAGATGGCGTTTATTAAATATTAGCTACTGAAATGGAAGGTTATTGATCCCAGCGTCCTAGCTCTGTGAATTTCAAACTCGATTTGTATATAATTGTTGGTGAATCTGATTAAAGGTGAGTACATTTTCTAATTAAATAATTAGAAGGGATCATTTTTTAATACTAACGCGATAGTTTCATCGATATACGTAAATTTACCTCGTTTAGATTATTATGCTAATGTGACGTTTCACTGACTTTTACATTCATAGCTAATTTATAGTCGAACTAAATCAAAAATTGTCAATTGACAGTGATTCGAAATAACTGTAAGACATTTAGGAAATGCTATACAGAAACTGATGCGGTGAAACCAATCGTACATTTAGTAACGTGGAACTTTGACGTTTGACATTTACACCAATGGCTGTGTTGCACGCTGTGATAACCTAACACCAACCAAATTTCTGTTCACAGCAAATTGAACACAAATGTTTCAAATACGAAAATTACTGAACGCAGTAATATTTTCTCATTCGTTGCGGTACAACTACAACGACACCAGGAAGAATTTGCTGTTGAATAAGCAAACGAAGGTTATCTGTCAGGGATTCACGGGTAAACAAGCGACGTTTCACTGCGAGCAGTCTATCAAATATGGGACAAAAGTGGTTGGTGGCGTGTCACCCGGCAAAGGCGGCCGGAAGCACTTAAACTTGCCGGTCTTTAACACGGTGAAAGAAGCCAAAGCGGCGACTAATTGCGACGCCACTGTGATATTCGTCCCGGCGTCTCGAGCCGGCGCCGCCATCATGGAAGCGATCGACGCCCAAGTCCCATTAATAGTGTGCATCACGGAGGGGATTCCCCAGCACGAGATGGTCAGAGTCAAGTACAAACTGACGCGCCAGAACAAATCGCGATTGATCGGACCGAATTGTCCCGGAATTATTTCGGCTGATCAATGCAAAATTGGTATCATGCCCGGCAATATACATAAGAGAGGTGTGTAATAATATGAAATAAAATATAAATTAATATAAATTTCTTTTACAGGTAAAATTGGAATTGTTTCGCGTTCGGGAACTCTGACGTACGAAGCGGTTCAACAAACTACGGCGGTGGGGCTCGGCCAAACCTTCTGCGTGGGTATCGGTGGGGATCCTTTCAACGGCACCGATTTCATAGACTGCTTGGAGACGTTTTTGAAACATGACGAGACGAAAGGTATAGTTCTCATTGGGGAGATAGGTGGTGTGGCCGAAGAAAACGCTGCAAAATATCTCGTGGCGCACAACAGCGGCGATAAGGCAAAATCTGTGGTGTCGTTCATTGCTGGAATGTCTGCCCCACCTGGAAGACGTATGGGGCACGCCGGTGCCATTATTTCCGGGGGGAAAGGAGGCGCGATGGACAAGATTAAAGCGTTGGAGGATGCCGGCGTTATAGTTACAAAGTCACCCGCCAGAATAGGAGAGTTGATATATGAAGATATGAAGAAGAAAAGTCTGATTTCTTAGGTCATGTAATAAATGTTGATAGTTAAGTGTCTGAATTATTTTTGTTGAAATCCAATCCATCGTTGCCAGTGGCCACTTTATGGAAATATAGGTCAAGGAAGCAAATACTTTGAGGAAAAACTCGCATGTAATCTTTCAGAGCCCCAAAATGGATCCCTGAGTTGCACCACAATTAAATTCTCTTAATTCTGAAAGAAACATTTTATAAACATGATGGCAATAACCCATTTAACACTTAGGTAAAATCGAAATATATCCAGTGCTATCAACACCATAACTTTCCATCTTATTCAACAGCAATTCGTGCTTCATAATATCGAAAGCCTTTGAGAGATCAAAAAGTAGCTCAGCAGCAATTTCTCTATTGTCCAAACTCATATACAAATAGTCAACTGATTACTGTGTGATATATTATTACTGGATAAGGAAAGCAGGCGCACATTCAAGACTTTTTCATAAATTTTGCTAAATACAGATAACAAAGATATAGGTCTGTAATTAGATATGAAGTGAAGTCATCATATCAAAAGACTTGAAAACATTGTAAAAATCATTTCCTGTATGTTTTATTCAATCAAACGGTTGGGGGTGACATACTCACCCCCTATGAACACCTTGGATAGTAAACTGAATAAGCTCTACCAAGCAATACTTAAGAGAACTTTATTGGTACACAAAAAATATACTATACAGTACAAATAATGTCCCTTGGCATAACATAGAACTAACAGTTATTATTCATACTTATAATCGATAAATTAACTAACTTATACTTATTTTAATTGATTTATTATTAAAGAAATATAGACTTTTGTCACAAATATATTATTAACGTTTACCGTTGTTATAGTTCATAGTTCGCAGTGGTGCTTTAAAAGTCGACGCTGCCTGTTGCTGTAGTTGATATGCTAGTGGATGTATTTTGAATCCAAATAACCTGAAATCCAAGTCGTCATTTACAGAGATTTCGAAGAGATCGTGTTGTGGTTCTCGAATTGTAAACGTGCGCAAATTAAAAAAATGGATACAAACACAGTTGTTAAATAGTGCCACAATTACGTACGATTATTGTGTAGGAGAACTATAAACAATGATATTTTTTTATCATAAACTGTGGCCATGTCATCGCAATAAATTTATAATAAAACGAAGCGACTTTTATTAACTAAGCCAGTGACCACGACAGACCATCAATGTCATTGGATGAATAATCGTTATTATTTTTTTCCATTTAAACTTTGTAAACTATACTCTTGAGAGAGTTGCAATTGATAATTTTAACAAAGCAATAACTAATCAAACTCTCAATTACAACACTTACTAAATTACACACAATGAATTATTCTTTCAAAATAATCTACATCAACACAGATTGCATTCACAATAAATTTTTTTAAATTCTTGTACTTTTACATAATCACTTTAAAATAAATTTTGCATCACTGACTTATCAAAGGCCAAGTGCAAATACTTTAATTTAAATTAATAAGTAGTTCCTATAAAAAATTAAGTGTAGATTTTATATTATGTAACTTGCCAAACTCTACATCTTCACCACGACGTTATTTAAAAATCACGCCCTAATTTCACGTGTGTCGTGAAAAACGTTTCTGATTAGTTTTCGGCTTACCTTGGTACAAATTGATTTGTAGCACGTTTCGGTCTATATTCGGGATGCACCATGAAAAGCATATGCGGAAAACCCGTCCCGAAATACGCCCCATCCGTATGATGATGCCGCGACGATTTCGGAGTATAAACATCCATGCACTTGGGACAGTAAGACTTCACCATAGCCTCGCCGGGCACGTCTGACAAACCTAAAACGAAATCTCAAAACATCGCACACCAAACCAACCGAAACGCCCACCTAAAGGTAACATCGGCTGAGATTCGCAATACACCCTGGGACAATGACCGAAATCGCCCGACTGATATTTCTCGATCATTTGAGCAATTCCTCGGTTCGTTAGAATGTACCTGGCGTGAATTAAACCGTACAGCATCTCCGCCGCCTGTTCTATAAGGTCCGACTGGTTCGGATTGTCGTCTAGTTCGTCATCTGTGTAATTCATCGATTAATCCAACGAGAAGCGACCGAAAATTATATTACCTGGTTCCAAGTCTAAGATCATGTCGAGGGCTTGCCTGTAATGCGGCACCTGTTCGTTCAGACCCGTCAAGTTAAATTTGTCTTGGATGTAATCCTCATCAACCTGCAATAAACAAATGTCAAAACGAGCGATTTTCGCCCCAATATTCGGCAAGATCGCACGAACCTCGCAAAAAAACTCGTTTCCTCGTAGTCCACAAAACCATGAAATCCAAGAAACCTCCTCTGAGCTACTCATTTTCCTATAAAATAGACAATATATATCAAAACAGACAATTTTCAATGGTGGTGGGTGTGCAACCCTATGTTTAGTTACGTTTTATTGACATTTACAACCTACAAAAAACAAAAACTGCACATTTTACGTTAACTGCGAACATTAAATTGTGAACTTTTGCCAACGAAACGTAAAAATTATCCATAGAAACGGCATAAATTCTATTAAAATTACCTTTTTGTACCTTGATTAGCCACGCTTACGCTACCTACTTCATCTACAAGAAAAGGAAACCGATACCACTGCCATCTAACAATCTGGCGACGAGACGTTTTGTGGGAAAATCAAATCTTGCATTTTCAACTTGATTCGTTTCTAACTTTAAAACCTTTCACGCGAATGATAAAATAATACAGATATTTATTCCTAGCTCACTTTCATGATTTTAATTTTAATTTTTAGTTAGACAAGTTAATTATACCGAACGCTTATTTTTGTCGCTTACTCTCCCACATTGCTAATAACGAGCCGCCACTGCAAACGTCATCTATGACAACTCGTGCTGCCATCTGATTTTTTTCGCGTCGTGCAAAAACTATTTCAATTTAAATGGTTTAATTTTGCAATCAATTTAATTGCAAGATGCAATTAGATATAATAATATCCAGTTTAACAAGTTGCAATGGCGCGTAACCTATCCATAAACGTAAAGTCGTCGTGAATTACTAACGTCCAGTGCACCAGTAAACAAATGCCAGTATTGTAGTGCGTGTCGTAAACGAACGATTAGAACAATTAAATCCGGTCGCTCGGCTACGTGGGGTAATCCGATTTTTCATTCAAATTCGGGCGTTTAGAATGTGTCGGGCGCGACGAGCGGCGTCTAGACGTCTGCGTTCGTTTTCTTTTTCGTTTTCGTCCGTCGACGCACGGGCGACGATTCGATATTCGAAAAGGCATCGTTGTTCGTAAACAAGGGAAGAAAGAGTACGTTGTGATAGTTAATGGCATGGCGCAACAATAAATATAAGTGAAAGTTTGTGAATTAAAATTAAAACGTTTTATTTTATGGTCGTGGTTTAATTGTAATTGGATTTTAATACTGCAATAGGTAAGTTGTCGTTTTTCTTTTGTTTGTTTACATGTGATGTGCATTTGAAGCGATGGCATTGGAAATTAGTTTCAAGGTTGTTTTCATATTTACGTGTGTATTGTAATTGTGTGACATATTTACTTTCACAAGGTCGTTCGTTAACGCACATTTACGCTACGACTGGTGTAGCGTGTTGTAACTGACGTTTGGTTTTGGGTTATTAATAAAAGTTAAATTTGTCGAATTTAAACATTTTATTTCGTAAGCGAGGTTGTTTTAAACTTTGTGGAAAAATGTCAAGTTGTTTAAATCGAATTCGGAATTTTTTCTCACCTTCACTATCAAGTAATTACACCACGAAAGTGTTAACAGTTTTGCAACGACGTAATTTTTGAATCGATACAATATTTCGTAAAAATATGTGCAATGCACGTTTGTGTTAGGTTTCGTCATTTCAATTTGTGTGGTGACGAGTAATTTGTGTTCACTCTAAACTGGGCACTCGCTCAATAGGATCATTGAAATTATTTATTACACCGTTAAAAAAAAAGTACTACAATTTACTTCTATTTAAACTTTAATTTAACCACAACTTTGTAAGCTCAGTAATAATAGTTAGGGGTGGTTCTCTGTCCACCGAACAAAAATCGAGAAGCCGTTTGAATTTACGACGAGAAAACACAATTTGGCACGTTCCCCACAAATTAATTAAACACAAACAGAATTTCATAGTCGTGTGTTCCGTGATTTAAAAATTCCACCAGTTATAACTCTACCAAAACATCGCTTCTCGATTTCTATTCGTCGGACAATTTAACATAAAATTAAGAGTGCGATGATTTTTAATTCGTCGTCTCTGTACTACACATTCGCCGTTTCTAAAGAAACAGCTCGTTTCTACGATTATTATCCTCGCGTCACGTGCTAAACACCAACCCCGCCCGTTTCAAGAAAATTACAGTTAAACAACATAACCACGCAAACCATATTAACCTCATTTATTGACATTGTTAATTGTCTCATTGTTAATAAACGGAGCGGAATATGAATCACTCTGTTAAACCAAATAAGTGATTCGAGTCTTGAATTTTTAAACGTGGGGAATACCACTACGTACTTTGTATTTCTTATCTTAGATGCGAATTTGGCGTTGACATGTGTCATTTTGACATACTGATAATGGGATTTAACAATTTTTTTATACGTAGATGCAATTTCCAATTCATCAATTTGCATGTGTTAATTAATGACGAAATTTCTCCAAACTATTTCTCTCCGACATCCAGGTACATGGTCAGCAGACGTATTTTTAAACGGAACAAACTATATCGTTTTTGTACAAAAATAGAACGTTATCTGATAACGTGCTTCCGAAAACAAGGTACGAATCGACAGTTACTAAACATTGTTTGTGGCGCGGATACACGTCGCGTCCAGCGAAAAACCGGCAGGAAATACTTAATTCGAAAATATTGTTATTATCTTTATTGTAACCAGTGCCAGATAGATTAGTATTTACACATGACATTACTCACAATCTAAATGCAGATAACGCGATTAAATACGTTCGTTTTTGCCTATTCCAGATAATACCGCGTTGAAATGGCCAAAGGAACGATTGCAGACCCGAATTCAGGTGAGCGCATTTATAACATAAATTCGTGTAGAGATCGTTTTAAAACTTTCACGCCCAATAAATTGATTGAATGAGCGATGACCAGTCGTATATAACACGTGGGGACCGTACGATTAAATGTTTTACGTAGTTGTCGTCGGAGAATGTTGCTAACGTATTTAAAAAATCCAATTGGATTGTTTTCATGACGAACTTAAATAACTTAAACTTAAATGACTCATGTAATCAGATGTGTTTCAATCAATAAATTTGACGATGATGTTGGAACTGAAAATAATGAAAGCTTTTTAGGTTTCTTACCAGTCTAAAGATCCACATTTGTTGTCTTATATTATAATTGGAGAACTTAAAGACTTGGGTTTAAATTTGTAGTATTATAGGGATCCAATATCAGGGACGATAAAATAGGATTTGCATCTAAGTAAATTTTCATTTTCAATTTCAATTTTCATCTATTTAAATTAAATACTTGGTAACTGAAGATAATTGTACTTCCAGATCCAATTTCTTAACAATTCTTAGAAATTTTATATTGTCGTTCGTTCGAGATAAACAGGTGTTAAAATTAGATATAAATGAGATGTGATCTGAGTTTGTTTTTTCGGTTAGCTGGTAATGCATTTATTGAATTTGTAAATAATTGTGTCGTTGGTATCTAGAAGACGTATATTTCTTGAGATTATGTTTAATCGATGACACGCAATCAGATAAGTTTGCCTGATAAAAAAATATTTTTCATTTACTGATTTTTATAGCGAATTGCAAGGACCACTTATGGCGATATTACATAAATCTAGCGATTTTAACTATTTTAGTGTATCGATTCTATTCGATTAATTAATAAGATAAATTTATAGTAAGTGATTAAAAAATGGGTTTGAAATTTTTACTTATTAGCCAGCTAATGAATCGATAGCGTTGATAATATGTATAATCTGGATGATTAATACCGTAAGAATTTTCGTAATTTCCATATCAAGCCACATGTGGTTTTAACAAATTAACAAATTAAAATTATAAGTCTGTGATTTATTTATAGATGTTTGAAAGGTTGCTTACTATGAATTTGAATTATTCTATTAGGAGTGAGATAACAACATGGATGCGAATGCAATTGATGACCAAAAAAAATCGCATTGAAGTTAGGTGCGTCAAAGATAACAAATTTCCATCAAACTGAGGCGATCATGGATTCTGACGAGCAAAAAAAAACACACTGAAGTTAGGTGGCGACGACGTACAGGAGTGAAGTATGGACACGGATACGAATGCAATTGACGACAAAAAAAACCGTATTGAAGTTAGGTGCGTCAAAGACGACAAATTTTCATCAAATTGCGCGATCGTAGATTCTGACGAGCAAAAAAAAACCACACTGAAGTTGGATGGCGACGATGATAATCACCGCATGTTGACTATCACCCGTTTTTAATGAATGAAATTATGTGTGTCAAAGTGACAGAAAGTTTCAATGGACGCATCGAAGTCAGGAAATAGTGCTATTAACTAGAAAATGTTTCAATTTTCTATTAACGTTCATTACATTCTCTCACGAAATATAAGACGTGTTATGATTAATCAACGATGATGACATTCGTTAAAACCTATAGAAAATTGAACTCGTGCTTCGCACTTGGTCAATTTTCATGGGTTTTAACTCGGGCTATCACCGATGACAATCATAACACTAGTTATATTATCGCCGAACATATTTGAAATTGAACGTTGCGCAGTGACAGGAGTGACGTATGGACATGGATGCGAATGCAATTGATGAGCAAAAAAAAACCGCATTGAAGTTAGGTGCGTCAAAGACGACAAATTTCTATC
The DNA here is from genome assembly GCA_959613385.1 of Geotrupes spiniger. NCBI lineage: Eukaryota > Metazoa > Arthropoda > Insecta > Coleoptera > Geotrupidae > Geotrupes > Geotrupes spiniger. The sequence goes on along the minus strand of OY390737.1, from coordinate 310,206 downwards.
AAATTGCGCGATCGTCAAGTTTTAGTGATCTGCTTAATATGACAGTTTCGATTTATTTATTACCCACATTGCACGTCATGTATATGTCAATGTTGACGGTATAGTGACGGTCCATGGATAAGTTAACAGCAAAGCGACGTTGTATAGTTGTTTCCGATAAAGATTTCCATAGACTATGGAAGAGTGCTGTTGGTAAGTCGTATATCATTATCGTTCGTTTCGTATTTCAAATTCACGTTGATGCTGTGACAGCCATCAAAACAACACGAGTAATCGCCTCGTACTCGAAAACGACATAATTGTGTGTGTGTCTCAAGTGCAAAGCCTAGATTTAAGACTGGTTTTAGAAAAACCTGCGCATGGATGCCATTAGCATTCAAATATTTTACTCTATTTTCTCTTTTATTTTTACGAACTTATTAATATTTTGTTTTATGTTTCATTTGATAACTAATCGTCAAGAGGTGTACTTTAGACGCACCAATGAAGACGACGTTTTTGACGTTTTCTATTATCTTGAAACAAAATTCTAGATAAGTTCGTTATCGCAAGTTCAGTCATTACCGAACTGTACGTAACATGTGTGTTTGTTGTAAATCTAATTCAAACGAACAACACTGTAAGTAACGTTATATTAAATATTTTCGCTTGATAACTTAATACGTGTATTATCACAGTATAACATATGTAATATCCAATTGTAACACTATAATAATTTTTTCCTCACGTCGAATAAACATAACTAGAAAGAGCAAATTTGACGTGTCCTCCATAGTAGGAATGTATGATTATCATAATTATATAATTACCTGAATGTGAAGGTTAGTCACATGCAGAATCAACGCATTATATTTATATATAACTTTGCATATCAATTGCAAAATATTATTTATTTAGCCAATGCAAATATGCAATGTTTATGAGCATAGATAAATTTGATAAAAACAATTTATCGTTGATGACCTACAATTTCAGACGCGATATACGGTGGAACGAAAATTTTAAACTTGGAATTCTTTGTGGGGCTAATGCATTTAATTTGTCTTTTGATTTAGAACGATTTTATACCAATTATTTTTATATATTGAGGGACTCGAGTCTATTGGAACAGCACAACAAAGCTTTGTCCTAAATTGTAAGGAACAATCTGCCACATTCATTCATAGTAATAATTTATATTTTTTCTGAAGCCACAGTGTACATGCAAATCACATGTAAATAAGAAATTGAAATAGAAGAAATCGTATAAAAAATGAATTAAATTTTTCCCTGTCACTGTCACTGTCATACAATTTTTCATTAGAAGAAGTACTGAACGACGTCAATACGAAAACAAAACGTCAGATTTTCTTTCTCTCGCATGCTTTTTGCATCCACTTCAAATGCAAATTGCAAATAATTTGGTTTTCGGAAAACGCAATTGCAGTCAAAGTTTTCAACACACGTGTCCGTCCTAATTAAATCTTAACAGGTAACGATTATTATTACGAATTATTGGCAGTGAGATTAATTTGCAATACACAACGAAACAAACTGGCAGGGACACAAGCCATAAAAATACACACCCTAAAACATAGGCCAGGGGGTACGTGATCATATCCATCTCTTGTTCCCAGTGTTTATACACATAACACTTTTTACAAGGCATGCGCACGCGCTCTAAAAAAAAACGTATCACTCAAAAACGTGCACATGAACTGTAAAATTGCGGTAGTGACATTTATAAACGCGGGGAAGCTGCAAAAATTCCTACGCCCACGCCTAATTTCGAAATACAGTTTTGCTCGGAGATTTATTTTAGTTGCTTTCTCGGTTTTCAGCACGTGCATAGATCATTCTCTCGAAAACGTAACGTGTATCTGACGTGTGTTTTCCGCCGGTGCGAATTTTTAATTATAAATTAATTTGCGACAAAATATGCGAGAAGGCCTTTAGTTAAACTAATTTAAATTTAATTTTTTTTGGGTCCAGGCCGAAAAAAATGTAATTTCTTTGTCATTAATTACTACGCGGTCATAGTTACAGTGGCTGTCAGGTGTAAGTAACCTATACGGACCTTTTCACGAAATGGTCGCGATTTCGTCTGCCATCGTGAGCGCGCCAGTTTGATGGAAATTTGTCCTCTTTGATGCACCTAACTTCAATGCAGTTTTTTTTTGCTCATCAATTGCATTCGCATCCATGTCCATACGTCACTGCTGTCACTGCCAGACGTTCGAGTTCAAATATTTCTGTCAAATCACTTCGTCCTGGTGTTTCTTTTATAATTCGCGTACGTCGTCGCCATCTAACTTCAGTGTGGTTTTTTTTTGCTCGCCAGAATTCATGATCGCATCAGTTTGATTGAAATGTGTCGTCTTTGACGCACCTAACTTCAATGCGATTTTTTTTTTGCTCGTCAATTGTATTCGCACCCATGTCGTCACCTCACTCCTGTCACTGCACGACGTTCGAGTTCAAATATTTTCGTGAAAATGCATTGAGAGTCTTTTACTGTCACGTCCAGGCTACGACAGTTGACTTCGTTCTAGTGTTTCTTTTATAATTTTATATTTCTTTTTTATATTTGCGGAAACGACCGCGTTTTTGTCCTGTCATCTTGCATGAAACGAAACGAAATTGATGGCGTGCAATGCATTTGATATTAATTAGGCAAAATTGAAATGTTGATTTGGCCAAAGTCTTGGGTCTGAACTTGCCATCACTTTACAAGACTAACAAATTTTAACAATAATAATTGGAACAAAGAAAATATGCTATTCGTTATTTTAATGTTACGAGATACATTTTAGAATAATTAGTAACATATTAAAAGTAATCACGTTAATTGTAACAATTTTATAATTAAATATAATCAAATGAAAAATAATTGTCAGCGACTGTTGGCAGCAGTTACATCTGTTAACTAGGGATATTCGTGAAACTAGTTTGGCAAGTCAAACTCGAAGTAACCAAAATTCTCAGTAAAAACCTACTTTTTAATTTACGTAGAAATTTATTTCAATTGATTTCAATCAAAACTAGTTTTATCAGATTATTTGCGAGAACTCGTTTTCACTGATTGTCCAGCTGAAGCAATTTGTGCATATCATTTTGATGAAAACTAACCTTAAAAGTGACGTTTTGTTTGTGCTATACTGTGTTATGTTAATGTGGCGATCTGGAAGCACGTATTTACTAAAAAAAAACTGCTTGAAATGAAGGAGAAGAGAGAAAACCATTTAACCATATTAACTAGAACTGATTTTAACCGTCGAAAGCAGGTTAGTCGAAATCTCTAATTATACAACGGTCAAAGAACAAATTTTCAAATGGAAGTTGTTTCTTGCAAATTTAACTTTAATTTCTTATTACAGATTGAAACTGCAAAACAAGAGAACAGAAAATGTAGCTTGCTTAAAGTACAGGCCCTTAAATCGCTTTGTTTTAATCGAAATTACGTTAAGAAGTTAATTAATAAAACTGGTACTCATGACAGAATCTACGACATTATTGATAGTGCACACACCACCATAGACTCCAACGGCCGAGATAGGCTGGACAGTCAAAACCAAGAATCAGTCGAACGTGCAAACTAGGAGATTGTGACATATCAATGGCAATATGGGTAAAGGAAACAATACCAAGAAATGATCAGAAGAAATTCAACAAGTCCATACGAATAGTTGGTTTAACAACAACATCGTTATCAGAATGTATAAGAAACCAAATTAAAATGGAAGAAGATCAAGACAATGTAGTAAGTACTGCAGAATCGCAAAATGAAAAATTTACGGAACTACTCGAACAAAGTAGAAGAAGAAGAAAATCTGGCTTTAATTGAGAATGCAAAATTGAACAAAAATCAAACAGCATGCCCAACAAGACGTAATATGGTGTGTAGTGCTTAGACAAAATAAAGAAACTGTTAACTGTCATATTTGTAACAGAAGTATGCATTTTATCTGTACTTATGAAGTAAGGAAAATTAGAAAACACAGAAATTAGAAAAGCAAGCGAAAAAATTAAACAAATTTCTGAAACTACACGTCCTAATGTTAAAGTTGTAGATAATGTAACAATCCCAATCACTGATGTAGATAATATCAAAAGTTCGCTTGGAAGTGTGCTTGTCTATAAAGGTGTTTATTGTTGTAATTTTTGCTATGAACTTCGTGACGACGTCGTTTGATTGATCCATTGAATTTATAGCACAGTACAATGTTGTTTTTTTTATGATTATTTTGAATGTTTTTACTTATTCGTATTTCATTACAGGGGAACGAATTCCATACGATCCGGATTTCAATGGTCCATTGAAGAATCGTTCGTGCACCGACGTGATATGTCTCCTAATATTTATGGTGTTCGTCGGTTGCTGGTTAGGAATCGGCATATACGGTGAGTACCGTTGATATTTTGACGAAGATTGCCGATTGGATGATAACTTGCAGTGTTCGTGAACGGAGACCCCGACAAATTATTGATCCCGAGAGATTCGAACCGCGCCAGGTGCGGGTACGATTTCCACGTGGCGAATAAACCGTATTTGTTCTTCTTCGATCTCACGAAATGTATAAGTCCGAGCGTTCCGTTTACAGGATGCCCGACAACACAGGTAAATCGCGGTTTCAAATAATATTGTTCTTTATCCTTTAATAACACGACACAAACGAGACAGGCTTCATAACTGACGTGTATGCAGAAATTTTTGAGACATGGTGTACATTTACGTATTTATTTTGTAAATGTTATATATATGGCGTAAAATTTTTAAATATTTCTAATAATCACATGCAGATGTATTGAGACTTTGATTGTTCACAGGTCTGTGTGGAAAGATGTCCAACAGAAAATTATCTATATGGCAACAGCTTTGATTTGACGAAAATGATTTGCGTTGATGGTGTGAAACCAACGTCCAGTAATGTGGAGGAACTAATCAATCAGAACAAATGCGCCCGATGGCATTTGAAGAGCACCCAAGGTTAGTTTATAATAATAATAATGTTATTTCGACAATAAGCAGGTATTTAAAATAAAGTTAAGCTCTAAAGGACATGATAAAATTGAAAACAAGTTTAACAAGTAAACTACTTTGAATTTATTATCTTCATAATCTTTATATATTGTTATAATGTCCGGTAAATAATGGCCTGTGCTTTAATGTCAGTCAACTCTTTAAGGTCAAAATAGACTGATTTAATTAAATGTCTTAAAGCCTTAAACGATTAACAAGATTACATTTTATAATTAATTTATTATTCATTTTGATGTAATTTGCTTGATTTTTTTAATATTTTTAAGTTGATGTTTTCTAGTTAAATAGTTATAAATTGTGCTTGCTTTCTTTCAGTGCTCAAGCGCTGCGTGCCCTCCCGCGATATCGCATGGTCCGACATTGAAGGTTGGAACATCCCCGGTGTGGACCAGAACAGCATGAGCAGCTCGTCGAACAACATCAATCTGCTGGCAAAAGCAGAACAGGTACATGGTTGTCCTTACTACTGCACGGGTGGTTTACAAAATATGTGTTTTTTGACGTTGTATTGCGTAAGTGTTTTTTTGTTCTGTTTAGTTTTTCTAATATGCTGTATTGCGTGCTTTTAAAATAACGTATCGTAGGTGCTGATCATTTGGGAAGTGCTTTTTGTAATATCGTGCATTAACATCACCATCACGTAAAATTTTTCAGCTGCTTCACTTTGAAATGGTATAAGGATTTCGCTGCAATGCAGTGCTGTGATCTAAAACAACATTTTGATGTAAAGCTACAGGTTACAGAAAAAAAATTTAAGAAGAATTTATGGAGGAGTGAAACAAAATGGGGAGAAACAAGATTTTTCGACTTGGCTGATGCCTTGTTACGAAATTTACATTCTCACTAAATCATGTCGCGTTCTTGATACAAAAACTACGAATGTCTCCAAATTAAAATCTGATGGTCGATAATTCTGGTGGGCATCGAACATTTTCGTGTGCATGCTTTAAAGAATCTTTAACTTAATTAATTTTTTTGTTTCAACAGCTTGTTTCACTTGAATAGTTTCCGACTAATTGGTACTTGTGCTTTTTGCTTTCAAATATACGTGTGCCGCCGAAACAACTTGCCATAATATCGAATTCTTTGGTAAATAATTTTTAGTGTATTATTTTTTTTTGTATTATGTTTTATTGACCTGAAATGCACTGTTCAACAAATTACACATTAGATGTACATTTTTTAATGCGTCATGAAATAATGAAAGCAGGATTATTATTTTATTCTCTTGAGTTTTATTGGCAGTAAAATTAAAAGTAAAAATGAGTGTTTTTGACCATAAAGGAAACATCAAAAATAATTTCTAATTCCAAGCATTTACTGCTTAGAATGAGAAATTTAATTACTTTTGTAACTACCCCTCAAGACGCCTGGTATGTAGTTAATTATTGTCTTTGTAAAATAACTTAAAAAAATTAATTATCTTATTATATTCAAATATTTGTGTTTTACATAATCCAAAGAATTCATATGTTACGGCAAACGTAGAATATCTAATCAAAAAAAAAAAAAAATCACACACATTTTAGGTCATTTATGATATAGTGCAAGATATTAAACATTCGTGGAAGGAAATGCTCGTAGGCGTAGTCATAAGCATAGTCTTTTGCATCATTTACATTTTTATCTTACGATGGATAGCGTCGATCGTCGTATGGTTATCTATACTTGGTTGCTTAGCGGGGCTAAGTTTCTGTAAGTAAAGACACGCGTTTTCTCGCCAAATAATTTACCACGGATATATTTAAGGCGTCTATTGGAGTGCGATGAAATACAAGTACTACAGAGCCAATCCGTACGAATACGAGAACGCGAACACGGCTTTGGAGGGTCAATTTCAAAAGGCAAACACCTGGCTGGGAATTCTGATTGCGTTCTCGGTCGTCCTTGGCATACTTTTCCTCCTGGTGGTGTTTTTGAGGAAGAGGATCATGCTGGCGATCGCCTTGATCAAAGAAGGCAGCAAGTAAGTGGATAGATATATTGATTGCGTGTAGTTTTTATTGGTAGCTATTTTCAGGGCCGTGAGTGCCGTGACCTCTGCGTTGTTCTTCCCCGTGGTACCGTGGATTCTACAACTTGGAGTGATCGTTTACGCGATAGCCGTGGCCACGTTTTTATCGACAGTCGGCAGTGCGGTGTTTGAAATCAGAGATTTTGACGCCTCAAAGTGTCTGTGCGTTGATGGAGCAAGCGCATACACGGCGGTAGGTTTCACGACGTACACATTTTCCGTTTTTCATGGTATGATTTTATTGAATCGTGTGATTTTAGAACGGGGTCCAATGCAACCCGCAGATATTCAACGACCACTGCAGCAATAAAACCGGCACGGATTGTGATGCGTCGTGCAAATTTATCACAATGGGCAATGAGAATTTCATACCGTACCTGCACGGTGAGTAGGTATTTGCAAATTTGATTATTTGGTATTGATGCATTAAAATTTGCAGCCATCAACATATTCGGCTTCTTTTGGGGGGTGTTTTTCATATCCGCTTTGTGCGAAATGATTCTGGCCGCGACGTTTGCGACGTGGTATTGGACGTTCAAGAAGTCGAACGTACCATTTTTCACGGTTACAGTTGCTGCATTGCGAACATTTAGGTACTGCACAACATTGTACACAGTATAAAATTTTTTCATGATATTTCCATGAAAATATGTACAAAATTGCCCTCTTTTTGAGCGTAAATTAGATTATAACAACATTTTTTACTTTACTACTTTTTTAAGGTTCCACTTGGGTACGCTCGCTTTCGGATCTCTGATAATAACGATATGTCGCATCATACGCGTGATTCTGGAATACATCGATCATAAATTGAAGAAGTACGACAACGCGGTCACCAAGGCGATATTGTGCTGCCTGAAGTGTTTCTTCTGGTGTCTGGAGAAGTTCCTGAAGTTCATTAACAAAAACGCGTACATAATGTGCGCCATACACGGGAAGAATTTCTGTGCTAGCGCGAAAGATGCGTTCAGTTTGCTTCTGAGGAACATTGTTAGAGTCGTCGTTCTCGACAAGGTCAGTGTTTGTATATTGTATGTGTTAAGTACCTCCTAATTTAACTGAAATAAATTAAATTAATTAAGGGAATTGTTTCGATTTGTTTTTCAGATAACGGATTTCCTATTTTTCCTAAGTAAAATATTGGTGGTTGTTGGCGTGTCGTGTATAGTTTATGCCTTTGTTGAATACGTCAGTAAGACCCAGTTAACTTACAACTACGTGCCAGTGGTTTTCGTAGCTATATGCACCTACTTCCTAGCGTCGATGTTCTTCAAGGTCTACACGATGGCCATCGACACCTTATTTTTATGTTTCCGTAAGTACTTCTCTTAAGCAGGTTTTAGCTAAATATTAATAGTTGTATTTTATACAACGTTACTTTTCTGTTTGAACTAACAATATGGTTTTAAATTTAAAATATTTTATTTAGTTGAATTTATCGCCAATATTTCTTTAATATGTTTGTTCGTTTTAGTGGAGGACGCAGAAAGAAATGACGGTTCGGCCGAAAAACCCTACTTTATGTCGAAGAATCTTATGAAGATATTAAATAAGAAAAACAAGTAATTAATTAAATATTTAACAACTGTTTATGTATTTATTCTGCATGTACATGATTATTTATTAGAAATATAGAACTATTTTGTACTTACTAAGAAAAGGTGTTTTTGATTTTGGTGGTCGTATTTCAACTTTGTTATAATAATTCCGTTTGTAATTACCAATTTTCACGTAATTCTTCGCAGTGTATTTAAAAAGGAAACGAGTTTTATTTAATAAAAACCAAATTTTCACAAATGATATTTATTTCTAAAATGCAATGCATTCGTTTACCGAAGAAAACAATTCGAAATTTTCATTATTGACATGAATTAAAGAAAATAAAACACAAGCATCAATTATTTTCATCTTTAATAAAGAACGAAACAAACATCGTCTTAAACTTTAATTACAACTGTGGGTGCTTCATCGCCTTCGTGATCGCGACTGTAACTTTCAACCAATCCATTTTCGTCGGCATGTAATAATATATCACAAATTAACGGCGACTCGACCCCCAAAATGTACTCGCAATAACGCGGTTCGAGCAAATACAACGAAACTGCGTTCAAGTTGGAGGTGTTTTCCAGACATTTCAGTTTGACTTCCGTCTGCCGCGGTTTCCCGGTTTTATCGCACACTGTTCCGCCGGAATAAAAATGCGATAGTTGGGTTCTGATGGCGACGGGTTTGGGTCGCTTATTGGCGTGCTGCTCGAGCCATTTTAAATGCTTTTCTTTGTCGAACGTGCCAAGACTGATCGATGTTTTGCTTTTGTCCTTCTCGAGGTGATATTGATCTATGGATTTTCCGTAACAAAATTCGTATTTCCACCAACCTGTGCCGCCGTGCAGGCAATTTCGTCCCGATAGGAAATTTTCGACGGGGGATGTATCGACGGGCGGTGTTTCGACGATGTTTTTGATTTCGTCGACTCCTTTCACGCCTAACGGGAAAAATTCGACTCGTATGGGCTCCATGTCAGCCCGATGTTTCAATTTGTTGCTCTCCGCTTTCATTTTTAGTAAATTGTGCGGCTTTTTCGGTGCGTTTTCGAGCGGCACGCAATTTATCAAATTCTCGCCGCTGTCTTGCGGTTTATACTTCGGATGCGCACACAACAACGGTGACAATACGACAATTTCATATTGACACGTCGACGTTTCTTTTAACGAAAATATTTCGTGCTTTCCGTGTACGAAACAAACGTAAATGATTTTTGTTTGTCGTGGTTTATTTTGGTTTAAATCGCACAGGGTTCCGTTATCCATTACGATTTCGAAATATGGCAAATTCACACCGTCGATTTTTTTCGTAGGCGCCAACGCACTTTTATTTTCCTCTGAATTAGCTTTCTTCTCCAATAAAGTTTTATAATAGTTCTTATCCCATTGTCCCAAAATGTATTCTTGCAGCTTAACCTTTTTACCTTCTCTATCTTCGTGATACTGCCTTATGAATCTGCCGTGACAAACCTCGTACGTCCAATAAGATTCTAGACTATATGAGCACGACGACTGTGAAAATAACGGAGAAATAATTTCCAACGGAGTAGGCCCTTCATATTTGTCTACACTGCTGTTCTCTTTTTCTTGGATGTTCGGTAACGTACATTGATATCGCTCTTCGTGGGAACTTGTAACTACGATGTGTTCCAATGAGCCCATATCATCAAACACAGAGTTACCTGGCCATTTTATATTGAACAATAGTGTATCATCAAAACCTTTAATGTCGTGTCCATCAATCTGTCTTGAGTGGTAAAATAATAACAACACAATTAAGATATTCATTTCAGTAGTATTGCGATTAGTTATATTGGACGTAATTATGTCACATTGTTATTTTTTAGTTTCACTCAACGAACCAACGACAACATTACACGCAAACTACAAATCTGACGTTTGATGAAATGACAACCTAGTAGTCAGTGTTGCCTATGGGAGGTCAAAGAAAATCCCCTATTTAAATGTAATGCCCTGAAATATAAAAAATTCGTTTAGCCAACCCTGATTAATTAACATGTACTTATCAAATTCTCAATGTCAATGTCATTTATTAAATTGAAGTTTCATGTTCACGTATGTATACAATATGTCTTACAAAATGGTTCACTGATGATATTTTAATTACTTATTATAAATGGACGATATGAACTGATAATAAATAAAGAAACAGAATTTGTATAAGACTATAACTAATATAAGAATGATTGGACGAATTACAAGCGTCAACATCATTGCAGCTTTGTACACAACCTCTAGCGTACCTGAAAAAATCATAAAAGTCAAAACGCACACACATATTTTTTATCTTACCTTCCTTCGTAGAAGAAACCACCACAATGAGACATCCTAACAATTTCCGTATCAGTAGTCAAAGTACCACTATCTAAGGCACATCCGCGAACCGTTATCGTATCACCATTGTCATCTGAAATAAAATAAGTACGTATATAAATCAAAGGAATACAAATATGTTACTTAAACGATTTCAGTACTTTGTATTAGACCTAAAAAGTCATTCGTTATTCCACAAACTGTTTAAAACAACTAAAATTAAAACTGTAAATTTGACAACTTAAAATATTATTTGACAGTTGAGGAGCTTGATTCACATTGGCTAATTTTTAAGCGTGCCAGTTACTAATGTCCCCCAACCCAACCCAACCCAACCCAACCCAACCCAACCCAACCCAACCCAACCCAACCCAACCCAACCCAACCCAACCCAACCCAACCCAACCCAACCCAACCCAACCCAACCCAACCCAACCCAACCCAACCCAACCCAACCCAACCCAACCCAACCCAACCCAACCCAACCCAATCCAACCCAACCCAACCCAACCCAACCCAACCCAACCCAATCCAACCCAACCCAATCGTAGTGTTATAAAATGTATAATAACTACCCCCACTTACCAAATATTCCGGTAATTTTAATACAGGAAGTGGCCGGAAACACCCCATCTCTGTTTTTTCGCCCGCCCATGCACGGCGATTCCAATATATCCAGGGTGTTGTTGTTGTGGAAAGGGTCCTCGCACGGCGGGTAATCTTTGTTCTCCGAAATGCATTTGAAACAATCGATTGCGAACGCTTCAATTAAAAAAAATAAATAAACGCCGAATCATAAAAGAGTAGAAAACTTCGAAACTCACCTGGGTGAAAAAGGACGAAACAAAGTGCGACGATTACCATCCCCATATCGACATTCTCGGTCGCGGACGCTTGAAAACATAGATACGGACGTGGTTACCTCGACTTACCTAACATATCGACCGCTTTTGCTCGCAATGATCAATAGTTTTACCCTGTACGGCATTGCGTGATGTCTTGAATGTGAACGGCTTCGCTGCATTGTAATTGTGCGCAACTGCATTTGCTTTATCGAATAGGTGGAATAATTTGAAAATTATAACATCTTTGGACATAAGTAACGTTCAAGAAAATAATTTAGAGGAGCGAGTGTTTAATAAAACGAGCGATATAATTGCATACTATAAGTTTTCTACATACAATCTTGAAAACACTTGTAGCACATCTGCAATGACGTTTTGATTTTCGCCGCAGCAAACTAGCAGCTGCTTAAGCCTCTTCACTTCCAACGTCGTTGGGTTCATTTTTTACAAGAATGACAATTTATTATTACCACAAAATTGTCTGATGTCGTGTCGCATATTTATATTGACAGATTTATGACAAGTGACAAGTAGATAGATTAGATAAGGATCGACATAACATATTACTTAAACGTATGCAATACCATTACCAGGTGGGAAATAAGCAGGGCTGTCAACCGTTGGGTTGGGTTGGGTTGGGTTGGGTTGGGTTGGGTTGGGTTGGGTTGGGTTGGGTTGGGTTGGGTTGGGTTGGGTTGCATTTAGTTTCGCAGCGATAATGCGGCTTAATGTGTTAATTGGAACTTTAACTGTAACGTATTTAATTGACGTTTCAATTTAGCAGACAAAAAATATATAAAAGACGTGTACAAAATAAAATGGGTCATGTAAAATAACAACTCTATGGGCCTGGGATTTTCTCCAAACTTGACTACCAATCGTCCCATATGCTTCTCTGCACGGATTTCGGTTTCGTTCGCAAATCAAAGTCTATATAAGCTAAATAAAATGAAAATTGGCTTAACGGAATGATTAAAAGTTGATGTCGTCGTACACTTAACCACCACATATTTTGTCGTTACGTTAGCCACAGTAAATTTAACTTGCGCCCTCTCGTGGACGATAGCTGCACTGTGTGCAGTATAATAGGTCACTGTCTTATACGGTTTGCACACCAGGTGTGTTCAGTGAAAATCCTCCAGATGGCGCAACGACATGTTGCAACAGAAATCCTCTAGATGGCGCAACGATATGTTTCAACAGAAATCCTCTAGATGGCGCAACGATATGTTGCAACAGAAATCCTCTAGATGGCGCAACGATATGTTTCAACAGAAATCCTCTAGATGGCGCAACGATATGTTGCAACAGAAATCCTCTAGATGGCGCAACGATATGTTGCAACAGAAATCCTCTAGATGGCGCTACGATATGTTTAATGTGATAATTGGATTTAAATGTAACGTATTTAATTGACGTTTCAATTTAGGAAACAAAAAATATATAAAAGACGTGTAAAAAATAAAATGGGTCATGTAAAATAACAACTCTATGGGACTGGGATTTTCTCCAAACTTGACTAGCAATCGTTCCATATGCTTTTCTGCACGGATTTCGGTTTCGTTCGCAAATCAAAGTCGATATAGGCTCAATAAAATGAAAATTGGCTTAACGGAATGATTAAAAGTTGACGTCGTCGTACACTTAACCACCACATATTTTGTCGTTACGTTAGCCACAATAAATTTAACTTGCGTCCTCTTGTGGACGATAGCTGCACTGTGTGCAGTATAATAGGTTACAGTTTTATACGGTTTGCACACCAGGTGTGTTCAGTTAAAATCCTCTAGATGGCGCAACGATATGTTGCAATGGAAATCCTCTAGATGGCGCAACGATATGTTGCAACAGAAATCCTCTAGATGGCGCTACCATATGTTGCAACAGAAATTCTCTAGATGGCGCTACGATATGTTGCAACAGAAATCCTCTAGATGGCGCTAGGATATGTTGCAACGGAAATCCTCTAGATGGCGCTACGATATGTTACAACAGAAATCCTCTAGATGGCGCTACGATATGTTGCAACAGAAATCCTCTAGATGGCGCTACGATACATTGCAACAGCCGCATTTACCGATCGGCAGCGTTATAAGTTTGACGTCCGATTTAGATGAAAATTGAATATATAATAATTGTTTATTTGCAGACACTCCTGTTAATTATTATTTAAGTTACCGAATTCATTTATTCTTTATAAACGCCCCAGGCAAAATATAAATTTGATATTGTATAGCGTTTATATATATATTTAAAGTAATCAAATACATCAATAACAAAATAGTTTAAAATAAAATAATAATTAAATACTCCGACAAACTAACCACAGAAAAAATCAATTAGTATTTACCATCTAAACTTATATCCGTACAAGTTTTACAAATTAATGATCAAAATACGTACTGTAAAGAAAGCAGATCACAATCAATGAGACGGGCTTTTCGACCAAGACTGGTTTCTTCCTGCAGATTCCTTCGGCATGGACCATGACCTCGACCGCTGACTTCGTAACCTCGACGGCGATATGAATTTCGAACTATCGACGGATTTGTTGCTAGCGGACCTCCGATTTCTCGACTTGCTCCTCGATTTGGTTCGGGGTCTGTCTTTGTGCGATTTCGATCGCCGCGATCTGGACGTCGATCTCGAACGTCTGGACTTTGACTTGGACCGCGATCTCCTCGAACGCGACGATCTCGAATACGATCTGGAGCGGGACCTCGATCGTTTATCTCTGGCCCTGCCGCGCGAGTACGGTCGCCTGGATCTGCTGTCGGATCTAGATCTTCTGTGATGGGACCTCGATTTAGATCTGCTTTTGCTTTTCGATCGCGAGTAGCTTCGGTACTCGCGATCGTCGTGGCTGCCTTGTAAAAGTTTGTGGAAGTATCTGCAGTATTCTTCTTGAATTTCCGGTGGATAACATTGCAAGCCTCTGCCTCTTCTTCGGTAATTGTTGAAATTTCCTCTGGGTCTTCTATAATTACCTAGATATCAAATAAATAAATACAGTTAGTAGTAGTGGACATTTTTGGACGTTAGTGGACTTGTAATTTTACTAACCTCTAGATGGACCTGGTGTGGCACCTCTATAGCCTCTTCCTCTGTAATACTCGTTGTAATTATTGGTGTATGGATAATAACTTGAATGAGCCCTCATTGGTGGATATAAAGCGCCCATGTATGGATAAATCCCATTTTGTTGAGGAAACGGGGGGTACCAATTTTGATTCATTGGAAATAATTTTGTTTGTCCATTTCCTACATAAATATAATATATTCAAAGTCCATCAGTTGAAATATTTGTTGTATGACAAGTAGTCTACATGAACGTAGAATAATTAAAAGTATTGCTTTAAGATCTGAATTTATAAAAAATTTACTGCTGAACGAGTTTTAAAACATGAAATAGAAACACACACCCTCTTCCAATGATATTGAAGTATCGGAACTGGAAGAATTCGTCCGTGATCTGCTTTGACCGCCCAAAATTGTCTTCAAAACAGCTCGACCCTCAATAGCGCGATGTAACTTATCCCTCTGACTAGACAATTCCATTTCATACGAAGTTTTACATCGGGACAGCTGCAAAACAAAAAATATCAAAAATACCATATCCTAATTTACTAAAATGGAGTCCTGGGAATTTAAATACTTTGTTTATTCCCTAAAAAAAAAAAACTGTGACATTACCTCGTCATCTATTTCTTTTCGTTTTTTAGACAGCGGAGCCACAATAGTTTCCTGCTTATTCTACAATTCAAAAGAAAATTTGAAAATGGGTAGATGAAGATGATCGTCACTTACTTTGATTCGTTTGAACAACTCTTCCACGAGTCTAATGGCTTCCAGTTTTCTTTGTGCCTTGAGAAGCTTCTTTTCCTCTTTGGCGATCTTGTCGTTTATTTCATCTGTGCCGTTCACCTTCAAGTGAGCCAATATCTTCATTTTTCTCTTGTCCTCTCGTTCGATTCGGCGTCGGTCTTTTTCACTTTTTAAGTCGAGTTCTTTTTGTCTGTAATAAAAATAAATGCAATATAGTATTAAATACAGAAAATGGCTAGTAAATCAGTGCAATAAAATTGTATTACATTTTTTAAATAAAGCAATTTGTGTGTTATACTAAACATCCATTAAAAAGAAATTTGTATGTTCCTTTAAATTCATGCAAAATATTTATTACTAAATATGTATTTTATAATCGTGTTGGATGTATATCCAACTAGTAACTATTATGAAGGTGATGAGGGTTTCTAGAGAGTATGTCTAACTTTGTGTCTTTATAATGAAACTGATATTACCTTTCATCCTGTTCTTTCTTCAAAATATCTTCCTTTTCATTCTGCTCCTTCTCCTCCTTTTCCCTTTCCTTCCTGATCAACCTGTCCCTAACAATCTGCCTCCTTTTCATCGACGCATCGGACATGTGTTTCGTACGATCGAAATCCACGTTTATCTTCGTCGTGTATATCTCATCGACCTCGTCGTCTTTGTGCAACAACTTCATTCCACGCAACGCGTCCATCGTCTTCGTGAAACCGACGTAGTCCTTAAACTGCACGTACCCCTCGAAAAAATCCTTCTCGTCGAACGAGAACGTCTGCAAACCGGACATGTGCGATTTCATCTGCTTCCTGTACGGGTCGCAGACGGGCACGTCGACGTACCTGATCCGCCCGAACTTCTCAAACACCCGTTCGAATATCTTCTCGCTCGGTTTCAGACTGTCGTCACCGGACAGGTGGTACGGCACGAACCAGCGTATCGGCAACTTGGAGAGGTGTATCGTGTCGGGTCGTTCGCCGGGTTTCATCTCGTTCATGTCTTTGGCGTCGCGGAAGAACGAATCCCACACGTGCTTGTTGGGAAAGTTCGGCCTCGACTCCAACGCGCGCACTTTAAACAGGTCGTGAAATTCCATAAGTTTAATCAGCTTGTTGTCTAATTTTGACACGACTCGTTCGATGTTGCGCTTATCTTCCAATTCGGCTTCGAAACGTATGTATTCGATGGTGCTCTTGGTGACTTTGAGCTGCGCGAATTCGTCGGGTGCGATCAGAGATCTCAGTTTCTCCATTAGTTCCCAGTTGGATACAGTTTTTCCGAGCAGTTTTTTCGGCAGCTGAACTGTAATGTTTATTTGAGCTATGGGTTTTAAGTATAACTGCTGCGGCAAGTACAGGGGCACTGCGTCCGACGTGTTTCGACATTTCTGAAAAGCATTCATGATTATTTTTACCAGCTTTGCTTCGGGCACGGCATATAACTTGAATTGAAAGTTCAAGTATGCGAAAGCAAAGTTAGTGTGAATCAAGAAAGCTTTTCATAAATGTTAAATATAACTTTTTAACTTAACACTATTCGTATTAATAAAAACAAATTAAACTGGAAAGTGAAGCACTGAAATAATAAGCATAGGTCAATTGTCAAAATAACTGTCAAATATGTATCAAATTAAGAATTAATCAGTGTTGCAACCTTTTGTCACCAAAAGTCCTATTCCATGGCTATACAAAATTTAGATAATTTTATTAATCTCAGAAATTATAAACTTTTTAGAAATATGAACAATGACATTATTTAAATAAAAGTTAGTAATAAAAAACAATAATTATTCTAATAAAAAAATAGGACCATTAATTAACAACTTTTTTCTTCAAGTCTTACGGGTATGGTCATCAACATCGGGTGGTCTATTCAACGATTTTTTTTTGTCAGTCACATATCTGGCATTTAGATATTTTATTCTAATAAAAATCCGTAAGGGGATATATGCAACCTTCCTACTAATGTATATTGAGAATCTTCTGTGTGTCAGTTTTCAATCGGATATTGTACGAGTAATACTTCTTTGGCAATCAGTTTTCTGTCTTGAAACAAAATCCATGATCAATAAATCAATTTCGTAATCATTTTAGTAAACGGGAAATATCGACAAAGAAGACAATTTTTTCTTGAGTAACTGGATGGAGGCGATACGTCTTATTAATGTTTATTCCTAACTCCTTCCAAAGTACCATGTTATGTTATTGTATTATTTAAGACTGATTATTAATATACTAAACTTATACTCGTTCATTATGGTAATATAAATTCACATTACATACAAAAATAACAATGATGATGAATAGTAACATCCTTTAAGAACTACTGTATTTCGGCATGGTTTCCTGGTCAGTAACCGTTCTTATATATATGGCATCTTCAGGTGAAGGATTGGGGGGAGTATCTTCAGTTAGAAAGTAGGAACACGATATAGCCAGAACAGATCCTGAAATTATATCAAATTATTAACATACTGCTCACCTTTTTTGCAAGAAAATCAATGAGCTGTTTCCAACTTAGTCTTGTGTCAATAAAAATGACTAGAAATTTTTTAACAGCTTCATACAAAGCAAGTAAAATTAAGTAAAACTAAAAATAACCGCCTCACCATTGGGACTAAAACCAAGAGAAGTAACAGACGTGTGATACTGATGGAACTGGCACAACCTCTTCTTGTTAAAACCATCCCAAATATTCACGAAACCATCCGAACCACCAGTGGCAAAAGTATTGTGCGTCGGATGGAAACTACAAGTCGAAAAGTTCAAACATTGCAAATCACAAACAGAACACACCTTACCTTATGGCGTTGACGGGGTAGATCTTTTCGAGCCCGTCTTCTTTAATCCTGTGGCACTTGAAAGCGTACTTCTTTTTCTGCACTTCGGGGCTCGTGTCTAAATATTCCACCGCCACCCTTCCTTCTATGCTGCTCAGGACGAATCCCTGCTTGTTCGGGAAACACCTGATGGCCCTCGTCTGATATTTCAAGCTCGACTCGCGTTTCTGCAAGGTGTACGACATGTTTCGTATGTCCCAGACCAGAATTTTCCGTCCCGCCGTTCCGACGATTATTTTTTCGCCGCAGATGCTCATCGTGAACACTTTGTCGCCTTGGTTGTAGTTTCCGGCGCACACGGAACTTCTCGGGTCCCACAATTTCAAGTGGTGGTCCCAACTTCCCGTTACGATCCCATTGACTTCGGCGCAGTACTCGACGCATCTTATTGCGTTGTTGTGCGTTCCAACTATGGTTTCTATAATAATAATAATAATAATGAGTATTTCAGTACTTATTGCAATGCATACCCGATGTGGTGTTAAAGTCGAATTTTTTTAACGTGTTATCGAGTCCGCCACTATATGAATGCACGGCGTCCTAAAATCGTCAGTCCAGGTTATATTTCTTTATTAAACGCGTAATGAACTTACGGTGAAACAGCAGTCCAAGACTGGTGCTTCGTGTGAATACTTATGCCGCAAATTATTAGTAATGACGTCGTATAATCTAACGTTACAATCCCACGAGCTCACTAATAAAAATTGGTTTGTATTTGGACCAAACTTGACGGATGAAATTGTGTCCTCCGGCGGCGACTTGACCTTATATTCCGTTTGAGATTTGATTAACATTTTACTTCCGCGATCAATTTTCGTTGATGAATTTTCCGTTTTGAATGTTTAAAATTAAATTTTGGTTAGAAGAATGCAGAGGCTAATTATACGATGTCAAAAAGTCTAACCTATATTGACCACTCGCAGTCTTACCACTTGTTCAAAATATATTTGCTGGAAAAATCGTTATTGTTTCATAACCTCTGTTTATAAGATAATTATAAAATGTCGATTTACTAATCATTAATATAAACGTATATGGAAAAAGGTTGCTTTAAAAATGTAGAAACCAATTTGCGGAAATATTCACAACGTGTTGGCAATACTGAATTTGTATGTGACACTCTAACCTATCACCGTTTTCCCGCCAAACGCCAACTCTGGCTTAACCAAAAAAGTTTGTGTTAGGATTGTGACTGGAAATATAAACGCCATGGAAGTGCAAGATGTCGACCAACGATTACGTGATATCCAACGAGAATACTTAGATTTTTTAGACGACGAGGTAAAAACGCACATAATTGTGAACTTCTAAACGCTTCAATGTTATTGCAGGAAGACCACGGAAAGTATGCCAGACTAGTGAAAAATATGATCAACGACAAAAGCATCCGTCTGACTGTGAACGTTAACGACCTGAGAAGTAAAAACGTGACGAGAGCAAATTGTTTGTTGAATAACGCGTTCGAAGAACAACTGGCGTTCCAAAAAGCTTTGAAAGAATACGTGTTTACCGTCGCGCCTGATTATGGGAAGGTACACGATGAGTTTTTCATCGCATTCGAGGGAAGCTTTGGTAGCAAACATGTAACGCCCAGGTGTCTGCATTCAAGATTTCTAGGAAGTTTAGTTTGCGTCGAAGGAATTGTCACGAAATGTGCGGCCGCGTCTTTGTTTGTGTTTGTGGTATTTATTCATTTAAAATTTCAGGTTCGCTTGTACATCCGAAAGTGGTGCGGAGTGTGCATTATTGTTCCGCCACTAGAAAAGTTATGGAGAGGAAATACACCGACTTAACTTCGCTGGATGCTTTTCCAACGAGTGCGGTTTATCCCACTAAGGTTCGTAAATGTAATTATTTAACGGTGTCGTGTATGAAATACTGCAACTATAAATATGTAAAGACTTTATTTTGATTGAGTTGACATTCCTGTGAATTAACAAAAAAAAAAAATTGAAAATTTGGTAAGTATTCGTATTTAACGGTGTCTTTAAATTTAGGATGAAGATGGAAATGCACTTGAAACTGAATTCGGTTTGTCAGTCTACAAAGATCATCAAACGGTGTCCATTCAAGAAATGCCGGAGAAAGCGCCAGCCGGTCAGTTGCCCCGAAGCGTCGACATCATTTGTGACAACGATCTGGTGGATCGTTGCAAGCCTGGTGACAGAATTCAAGTCGTCGGAAATTTTCGATGTTTGCCTAACAAACAAGGCAGTTTTACGTCTGGTACATTTAGGTGAGACCCAGTTACATTTTATTATTTTTTTAAAATTTTTGTAATCGTGCTCATCAATTATTTTTAGAACTATCGTCATCGCCAGCAATTTAACGCAACTCAGCAAAGAAGCTAATCCATCGATTTCTCGCGAGGATGTAGCGAAATGTAAAAATCTCGTTAAGAACAACAAAAATATTTTCAATTTGTTATCGAAATCGTTGGCGCCGTCGATTCACGGCCACGAATATATCAAGAAAGCCATTCTGTGCCTTCTGTTGGGAGGTGTGGAGAAAATACTACCAAACGGCACGAGACTGAGAGGAGACATCAATGTTTTGTTGATTGGCGATCCCAGCGTGGCGAAGTCTCAGTTGTTGCGGTACGTTCTTTGTACCGCTCCACGAGCTATTCCCACGACTGGTAGAGGATCTTCAGGCGTAGGTAATTAACTACTGCTATTATTATTCATATAATGATATAATTCATTACATGTTCAGTAATAAAAATATTAGATTATTATTTACGACGATGTATAAGATACCATTCCATTCCGTTATTATATTAGTTATTGCAAATTAGGTTTAACGGCTGCCGTAACGACCGACCAAGAAACTGGAGAGAGACGTCTGGAAGCCGGCGCTATGGTTTTAGCAGACAGAGGAGTGGTTTGCATCGACGAATTCGATAAAATGTCCGATATAGACAGGACGGCCATACACGAAGTTATGGAACAAGGCCGAGTGACTATAGCGAAGGCGGGAATTCACGCCAGTCTCAATGCCAGGTGTTCCGTTTTGGCCGCGGCGAATCCGGTTTACGGCAAAGTAATTTGCCTTTTTACTCGTTTGTGTTCGTTCGTCTTAATTGTTTCGTTTGCAGTACGATCAGTACAAGACTCCGATGGAAAACATAGGACTCCAGGATTCTCTGTTATCTCGTTTCGATTTACTTTTCGTCATGCTGGACTCTGTGGATGAAGGCCACGACTTGATGATCGCCGATCATGTCGTGCGAATGCACAGATACAGGTACGTTGATTGAACAAATTTATTGCATGTGAGGTTGAAAGCACTTTATACCAAAAATTGTTACTTTACACTTAAGCTTAAATTTAGTAACTTATGCAAATTTTTAAACCGCAACGCAGGAATCCCCTGGAACAAGACGGTGAAATTTTACCGATGGGATCTTCCGTCGACATGTTGAGTACACACAAATCAGACATGGACGGAGAGGAAAAAGAAGCGCCGATGTACGAAAAGTACGATCCCCTGTTGCACGGCGGCAGTCGTAAGAAAAGCGAAAAGATTCTCAGCGTAGATTTCATGCGAAAATACATCCATTTCGTGAAAATTATGAAACCCACGTTAACGGAAGAGGCGTCCGAAATTATCGCCGATGAATATTCCAAACTAAGATCTGAAGACGTGCTGGAATCCGACGTCGCTAGAGTAAGTTGTATCGTCGTCAAATATTTGCTACATATACATATACATGTTATTTATTTATTTATTACTTTAGAACGTTGTGAAACATTAGAAACATGTGCGTCGGCCTTGGTATTTTAAACTTCAATTTAGTGTCCATTGTCTCTACCGTTAACTATAATAATTATTAGACCTGGCTTGAATTGTATTTTGAATTTATGTTAAATTACTTAGTGATAATAAGTGATAAGTTTGTATGTAAGATATTTTTTATATCATTTTTTTTTAATTAGACGCAACCAGTCACCCCCAGAACATTAGAAACGATGATTCGTTTAGCGACAGCTCATGCAAAAGCACGTATGTCACGAACGGTGACAGAACAAGATGCCAACAGTGCCATAGAATTGGTTCAATATGCGTATTTTAAGAAGATTTTGGAAAAGGAAAAAAAGAAAAGACATCGTGCTACCAACTCTGATGATGAAGAAGAAGAACGTGCAGATACACAAAGGCCAAAGAGAACAAGAGCTGCAGTAAGCATAAATTGTATTAATGTAGTATTGGTGGTGACTCCTAACTGAGTAAACAATACAAATACTGTAGTGCCATTAACGTTAACATCCATTTTTCGTTCTACATTTCATGCTCTGTTATTCTGTATTAACTATATACGTTGTGTATTGATCACTCTCACTATTTCTCATACCCATTTTTGAATCTGTGTGTCAATCTCGCATCCTCGTAATACATTGTAGCCTTTTTCATTCTTTATTTTCGAGGTTCAGGTTTTCAATTTTGGAGGTGGTGGAAATTTAAAATTGCTTAAGTTCATGTTGTTAATAGAGACCTAATGAAGATGAGGATGATGAGGAAGAAACTGCATCGGTGTCCCAAATCAGTGTAAGAAGTCGTGGAGCGCCCGAGACGCCTACAAATGACGCACCCAATATTGAATCGCAAGCGGAAGAAATGGATGTTGATTCAGCATCACCGTCCACCATTACGGATGATAGGTATTGTTAAATATTCTTGAATCGAACAAATATTATAAAATCGTTTTAGGTTGACGACGTTCAAGAGTAGTTTGCAACGTACATTTAGAGAAAATAGAGCACAATCTCTTAGTCTGAGTAGAGTGCATGAATTCGTCAATGAGGACCATAGTGCGCAGCCGTTTTCACAAAGTGAAATTATAGCCGCCATCGGTAGAATGACCGACGATAATCAAATAATGTTATCTGATGGAATCGTTTATCTTATTTAACTTATTATTATTATATGCTGTATTTTTTATGAATGTTAGAATAAATATACTTCAAGATTTTCTTCAATAGCCAATTTCTGTCGACCTTTGTTTATCGCCTACAGATTTGAAATAGGATTAAGGTCTTGAAATTTCTGGTGACTCAAGAACTTCGATGTTTTCTTTTTAGTTAATGACAAAAGGGGCCTTTAACTGTCTATTGTATACATAATTATCACAAGATGCTAAATGTAAAACAATGAGTGGATGTAAAAAGACATGAGACAAACATCTGTGCACAATATCCGGTTCTCAAGAAAGTATTAAAACAAAATTTGAAATAAATCTAAAAATTTGTTGCAATTCAAATCAAAAACTAGACTATAATTTAATTAATTGTTTTGTATCAAATTTATTTACAAACATTTTTGTCACAATAATATTTCATTTTATGCAACATAATAATTTATGTTATTTATCTACAGTTTGCAGAATGTTTAACAAAATGAATCTTTCGCGTGAATTTCCAACGAATAGCAAACAATTTACTGCGTTCACGATACTCAATGTCTATTTCTTCTACCTCCGTAATACGTATTTTGATGGCTGACGCGATTCACGCCGTGGTCGTTGTCGTATCGATGATTCCTGTTACGGAAATTCTGCCCGTATGGTTTATCGTTCCGTCGTTCATCTTTATGGTTGCTGTAATTTCTGTCGCTTCGACTAAGAGGCGAGTATTTACCCCGCATTCCAATGTACATTTGATTAGCCGACGCTTGACCACCTAACACTAACATGTTGACTTCTTTTAGAGATTGCAGGCCTTTGGGTGCGTAGTGCGATACGTTTTGCATTTGATGTTGCTGATTATTTCGGGGCTTGATGATAATGTTTCGGTCAAACAGCGCAATACCGTTCAATAATTCCACGGCGTATTGCACTGATACGGCGTGCTTGAACGTCACGAAAGCATAATTGCATTGCTTTCCGTCTTTATCCACTGGAATTTTAACTTTTTCCAACGGCGCTGCTTGTAGAAATAACTCGTATAGGATTTCTTCAGACACTTTGTTCGATAAATTTCCGCACCAAACAGTCCTTTCTGAATCACTGTTGTCCATTTTCATTAAATTAAAACGTCAAGGCACGTTAATAATCAAAGATGCGATGGATTATCACAAAATATGTGGTTAAATAATAAAAAAACGCATTAAACTTTGATTGGATAAGATAACGACATGGAAATTGTCAAAATGTCAAATGAGACCTGCAGGGTGACCAACCAGCCGGCTTTAAATTTCCCTTTAAAGTTTAGCTTCGTTAACATTTTTCGTTATGTGGAAATAGTCGATTTCTAAGGGGTCGAATTACCTCCCGGAAGATAACATTTATGGCAAAAAATCGTCAATCGACGTTGGTGTTAACTTCAAGAAAAACTCATGACATTTTGTCAACATAAATCGCAATTTTTTGTGTCTAATGCACGTTGTGCTAAATACGAATAATGCCAACTGTCGTATGGCCCCGCCTTATGTCATTTAATTCCCTACTCGGATATTATTAAATTTAATTGAAATATAAAAAAAAGTACTCTATATTTGAATTTATTTTAGTTTCTGATTTAGTTATTTCATTTGCTTTTTTTTCGGGAATCATTGGGCACGTTCAGCCCACGGCAACAATTAGAAGTTACGATTGTCTTTTCATGGGTTGCTTATGTGCAAATTACTATGTGCGCAGTCATATGTTGTACGAACATTTTTACTTTACGTTTGAATCAATTAAGGAAATTTTTGAACGTATACAAGATTACAAACGCACAAATTCGCAATTAATTTAATAGATTTTGTATTACGGAATGAAACAGGTCAATTTTTTCCATGACACGCAATTCAGATCCCATTTGCACCGCCATTGTGCATGCAAAGTACGCAATTTAAGAAATTGAAAAGCTCACCCCACAGCCTCGTCTCAGCCCGGCTCCAGTTGGATGTAAGATCGCCGCCGCCATCCAAAAAGTCCGTTCACTCGTGGTTTAAAGTTTCCCAGGTTCTTTACCGGCGCGACGGAAAATTATATTTTAGTTCAACGCGAAAAGTCCGAAGCCTGGCACCGTCCGTTTGAGAAAGAAAGAACAAACGAGTGGCAATTATTATTATCACCGGCGACTGGATAATCGCTTTTTTGATGCAAATAAGGATATCTTTGAATTGGTGGGGGGAGTAATTATCGAGTGATTAGAAGATTGTCTCTTCGTCGATTGTTTATTACCATAAAAAGCCGATCGAAGTCACTAACTAGTGCAGCATTTCAAACGTTTCATTTTAAATTGAAACAAACTTACCCTTACCACACAGTATTTTATTAACACTAGATCTAGATGTATATTTCGACAACTAATTTGTCATCTTCAGCAGTGCTGTTTCAATTAATTTGCCGACGACAGTCTCCAATTTACTATTATGTTTCATTTTTAATTAAATTATACCACAGTTTAGTCTTTTGAAATGAAAACTATTGTTAGGATGCTCTTAATAAGGTTCAATTGGGGATTTTTCTAATGCACATGTTGGCTATACTGTTCGGTACGTGTTCTGCATAACCTCAAAGTTGCGGACTTTCAAATTGAGTTTACCGTAAAATTAATGTCAGTCCCTAAAACGTGTGCAAGCAGGTAATGATTTAGCTGAAAATGGCAAACATTCAACTTGCACGTTTCAGCAATGGGCAACTTTTGCAAGAGTATGGCATATATACGACGCGATGCGGCAAAACCCTTTTGAATCGGCTTCACTTCTAAAAAAATATCTAATGGGTTTGCACAAACCCATCTACCATCCTATGAGTACGTCCTCAAATGCAATTAAAACACTTGTATTCAGTAAGTCATCGAAAATTAATTTTTAAGTATGACAGATGATTGTGGAGATCACGTAATTGTGATAAATAGTTCCGAGATAGCTCTACCGGGTGACGAATGGAAGAAACGTGTATATTTTCATCACACTGGGTATCCCCGAGGCGCCACGTGGACTTTGGAGTGGGAATTGCCTAGCAAGGATCCAACGATGGTGATTGTCGAGTTTTCTTTTTTTTCTTTGTTAAAAAAAGCCGTGTACAGCAGTATGGATGGCAATCTGCAGAGGCGATACACGACGCAAAGACTGCATATTTTCCCTAATGTTACAGCAAGTTTGAAAAAATATTGATTAAGGAAGAGGCTGCTGCGTTCATAAAGAAAGAAGAGTTGGATATTGACAGTGGTAAGAATATAATTTTATTTTATTTTATAGATACTTTATGTTCCCCAATAGCAAAAGAAAAATTTTATTATATCAATCACAATCACAAGTCTCCATATAATTAATATT
Organism: Geotrupes spiniger; assembly: GCA_959613385.1. NCBI lineage: Eukaryota > Metazoa > Arthropoda > Insecta > Coleoptera > Geotrupidae > Geotrupes > Geotrupes spiniger. The sequence continues at coordinate 283,520 of OY390737.1, read as the reverse complement.
TTTTTATTTATAGAAAATATGGAAATTAATCTAACGATTTCAAACATCAATTGTCCTTGCTGCGCACCTAGAGGAGTGAAATCGGAACCACCGGAAATTTGGCGTTCATCACAAAGGATCAAATTGGAAGACGGAAATGAATGAAACCCTCCAACAGTATCACTAATGTATGCAGTGTATTTCTTGCTGCTTTTAATATTATTTTGTTTGAATAGTTGTGTTCGTTAAATATAGTTTGTTAAAGTAAATTGATTTTATATACAGATATTAATCTTGTGCATATATGTTAAAGATGTAGTGCATCTAAATCTCATGCAATGGGATTCTTTAACTTGGATGACTACATCCATAGGCCATATTTGAACTAAGCACTATGGCTTGGAACATTTTCAATTTGTCAGCAAAGTTATAATGTTCTAGAAAGTTGCCTTTTAATTCTAAACTTGTTTGTTCGCGTGTTTCATAACCAAATGCACCGACATGTAAACACGTGGTTCTATTTTGTTCTTTTGTATAATGAGGTTTCGGTGACGATAGTCATTGAAACTTGAGCGAGGTTTCAACTCAAAAGCCGTAATAAGTAAATACTACTCGTATTTTATTGTCAAATTGTATATTTTTCTTTTAAGAAAATAAAGTCAAACAACTTCTTTGCTATGTACACGTTTATGACTCGTCAAATTTCCCGTCGTCGTAAACGCTTTTCCACAAGCCGAACAAATGTACGGCTTCTCTCCGGTGTGCGTCCTCGTATGCACGGTCAAGTGAATGTTTTTGGCGAAAGCTTTTCCGCACGTGGAACATTTGTACGGTTTCTCGCCCGTATGTTTTCGCATGTGTATTCGAAGCAGTTGCGGATACAAAAAGGACATGCGGCACACGCCGCACTGATGCGGCTTCCTTTTACTGTGCACACTTTTGACGTGAGTAGCCAAATTGCTCGGAGTGGTGTAGGTTTTTCCGCACGATTTGCAAACGTACGGCCTCATCCCTGACAATAAACATTAGAAATAAAGAAATATCGTCACCCTATGTAAACACAACCACACACTAAACGCACAAAATTAAAAAAAAACTTACCCATGTGACCTTTTTCGTGAATTTTCATATTGTGATTGGACGCGAATCGCTTGAAACACTTGGAGCATTCGTATTTTTTCTCGGCGGAGTGCGTCAGCATGTGATCTTCCATGCGATAACCGCCGGAGAAGGTCTTCCCGCAGACGTTGCACAAATTGGGCTTCTCGCTCGAATGCGACTGGACGTGTTTGTGATGCGACGATCGGTGACTGTTGGATTTGTTGCAAACAGCGCAAACGTACGGCTTTTCTCCGGTGTGCAGACGAACGTGCTCCTTCAGATGCAACCTTGTTTGGAAAGTTCTCTCGCAAACGTCACATCTAAAATTATCATTAACATTAACATCTTTCTCCACTTTGCACTCTTTCAAACTTGAATTTTCCAACGCATTTCGTTCGCCCGTACAAGGAGTTTTTTTTTCTTCAATTGTCTTCGTTTTTAACTCGCTTACGGATAGATCGGGAATGTAATTAAGGTTTACGTTAGCTTCGTTTGGATTGCAATCGAAATTTTCGATTTCCGTGTCTGCATATTCGTAATAATCGTGCAAACTGCAATTGGTGCAAAACTGTAAATTATCGCCTTTTGCGTATTTCATGCATCGTGGATGTGCAACGTTGTTTGAATTTTCGCACAAGTTGAGTCGATGTAAATTAAAAGTCAGTTCCGACAGGTCGTGTATGTTTCTTACGTTATATTGCATGGAGGGTATCAAAATCACTTCGTTATAGATTAATAAGGTTGTGTTAATGCAACCGTTTAATTCGTCGTACGTTACCAATATAACTTTATCTATGGTGAGCTTCGACAAGCTTGCTAGTTGTACATGTAATATGGCGATGAATTCGTAATTTGTGTCTGTATGCACGCCCCATAACGTCGAGGGTAGAATTAACGAATTTAAGTTGTTAGCTATATTTTCTAATTCCACTGATTCATCAACCAGCTTGGCTATATTCATTATTTCAGGATTCTAGGTTTATAACCTGCCAATTGTTAAACTGTTGATGAAATGATGCGTTCAAAAGTCATATAATGACAGATATCCATGGTGGCCAACACATATTATTAACTGTTTAACAACATATAGAAAATTAATAAATGGGAAATTAATACAAGTAATCCCCTTGATTTTGAGACTGGCAAGTCACTTGCCAACATGTATATTAATCCATAGTAGTGAGAGATCATCAAAACACCTCGTTGTATACAATTCGATAGTGAAAGGTAAGGAATGAAAAAATCAAGTGCAGTAAAGCAGAGAAATTAAGCGTCTATTCTCTCTTTATTTCTAAAAAAAATGTTTTTAAAATATTAGTAAAAACATCTCACATATATACGTGTTCTTCAAAATTACATAACGATTAGGTATATAAAAATAAGTGTGTCAGACGTCCGGGTGCGAGCTTTAGGTCAACTTATTCGGCGGCCAATGGCAACTTGATAGCTATGGTCTTTATTTCCAAGTATCCCATCATTGAATCTTCTCCTCTGTAAATAAATATATTGATGACTATAGTTCATAGCGTTAGGGACGATGTTCAAAGCAAAAAGTGTGCAATATTTCATTCAGCAAAAAATAATTACCAACTGACATTTACTCAATATTCGTATTAAGTCGTATTAATCATTTCTTAAGAAATTTGTGCACAATTGAAAATGAAACGTCGTAAGACAAACATGTAAAGAGTCCCTTCATTACACTCACGGCTTTAAAGAAAACTGTTTGTGCAATTACGAATAACCTTTTACACTTGTATCATAAAAGAATTGGAATATTCAAAAAACACATTGTTATTTATAATTACGTTTTCTTAAATTACACTACTTACAGTTCCCTTCCCATTCCTGATTGTTTGAATCCACCAAATGGATTTTGTGGCACAACGGCGTCGTAACAATTGATCCTTTAATTTAAAAGATTATACACATGTTCAATAATTTAGAGAATGTAATAAAGAAAGAAAATAAATACTACTGCTACTATATGAACTTGTGATTCTCCAAATCATTTAAGCAATCAATCCCATTTACTTACCAAACAGATCCCGCTTCTATTCCTTGAGCAAACAGCATCGCTTTATTAAGATCTTTAGTAATAATCCCGGACGCCAACCCATACTTAGTGTTATTCGCTCTTTCAAGGACCTCATCAAGAGTATCAAACTTCAAAATAGTCTGCACCGGTCCAAATATCTAATTCAAAAAGCGTCGTGCACTTAATATTCAAAACGAGCCAAACGTCATTACCTCTTCCCTCGCGATGGTCATGTCATCTCTGACGTTGGAAAACACGGTCGGCTGGATGAAATATCCTTCCTTGCCGAGACGCTCGCCTCCAATTTCGAGCTTCGCGCCCTCCTTCTTGCCCGATTCGATCATGCGCAGCACCTTCTCGAACATCTCCTTGTCGACCTGCAAGAAAATTCATCACGATTCGTCACAGAAACGCTTTTAAACTCACCTGGGGACCCTGTTGTATTCCGTCGACGAAAGGATCTCCAACTTTTCGCAGTCTCGCCATTTCGGCGGCCTTCCTAACAAACTCGTCGTGGATGCGCGCCTGCACGAACGTCCTGGATCCGGCGCAGCAGTTCTGGCCGTGGTTCGCGAAGATCGCGTTGTGCGCTATTTCGACAGCCTCGTCGACTGCGACATCGAATTATTTGCTTGAAAATTAAGTCGTACAAATCTTTGAGTTACTTACGGTCGACGTCGTCCAATATCACAAGCGGACTTTTGCCGCCCAATTCCAGAGACACTCGCTTCAAATTGGACTTTGCCGATGCTTCCATGATCATTTGTCCGACCTTAAAAATAAATGAGGTGAAGATTTAGCGGCGGTTACGTTTAAAACGAAAGTTAAGTTCAGAAATTAACGTCGAAGTCGGTCCGTGATTTCGCCCCCGTTGATTTGATTTTCAAGAAAGGGGCTCCGGTACTTCGTCGTTAATTGCACCGAACAGCTCAAACATCGCGGTTTCCGCCGTTGCATACGAACGACGTTGAACACTTGAATTAAACGAACTAAACACGAACTTGTGTTTTTTGCAGTCGGTTAAATTTCACACAACTGCTTTTACTACGATGCGTATTTCATAAACCGTACACGTCACACGCTTTTTATAAGTTCCGCCAGAGTCGCTGGTGACAACATTCGGAAACATCAAATTTTCGTGTTTTGTTTTTTTTACTCAAACGAGCGTCGGTCGCGTAAATGTTCATAACCTTTTTTCACGTACAGTGCGCGTTGAATAATTTTTTCGTGTTAATAATTTTCGAATGATGTGTGTACGATTAATTCAAATCGTGAACTTGTAGTGCTACGAAAAGATCATACGATCTTGATCGATTCCAATTTCAAATTTCACCGGATCCAAGATTGCCATGGCAGTGCCGCCGATGACGCCGCCGGACGGCCAATTCGTACAATGACTTCGAACAAGTGCGCGTTGTTCGTCCGGGGAAGACGCACGTCCATCGTAAACCAACGCGATATCTGCAAAAGTTTCGGAGTTTTCGGTGGTTTGGGACGCGCGTGTGTTGTTCGAGTGATTCCGGTGATACGTGGATGCGTTTCGCGGGGTTTCGAAGGTTCGGGACGTGCCGGGTGCAGAGAAACAACGTCGGCGTCCTCTTCCCGGGCTGCGAACGGTAAGCGATTTTTTTAATTTATGGCGCCCGGATTTGTCATGTCTCGCACGATTTTGTATCAAAAGAAACGCGCGCGTTGTTTTTCGGATGTCGGTGGCAAAAATGCACCGACGCCAAAGTTTTCTTCGTTTGAGACGCTGTTCCGAATGCGCATGCCCATCGCTAAGTTGTGTTGAAAATCGTAACTATATAGCAGAGATTTTTAAGTCGCAATAAAAAAAACGGGCGTTTTTTAAAATGCGGCGTCAAAGCTGGCCGTGAATGTGTAACCGCGAACGACCGTCATTATTAATTTGGCATCTTAACCTACGTCTAACCGGTCTAACCTCACTTTCAATTGTCAAACATTGACAATCGTTACTTAAGTGACGTTTAAGTAAGTGTACAAAATCGCGGTTCGTTCACAGTTATGCTTTCATGGCCAAGTTCGAGGCCAAATATAAAAATTGGAACGTTTGCAGGTAAAAATGTGAATATGTAATAAATGTAAATTTCGTAAATTCTGGTAACAATTATATTTGCTTGGATCTATGTAGGTGTACCCGATTTTTTTTTGGCGACCATACAATCGGTCGATATAATTCGTAAATACGTAACCGGTTGTTTACTATTTTTTGCACAGCTGCTGTCTAGGCATCAATTAATCAATGCAATTCAATTTAATTCACGATATGTAATCGAGTGGGTTGGTCGTTAAAAACAAATTTTATGAATACTTAATGAAAGTTAACTGTCATTATTATCCGTCATACGTGACAGATAAAATCTTTTTGACCAATAAAATGTTTGCTCTTGACGAATGTATTTACCCCTTCCACGTAGTAACATTACGACGACGAACTTGCGTGTTTGAAAGATTGTAATTGGATACATTTCGTGCAATTTGTTGTTGTTTTTTGCGGCAGTGATTCACCATCCATGCGATATATTATGACATTCTGAAATTATACCCCAACTGCGCAAGTCAAGGTTAAATAAATTTAATACTTTTTGAGATACTGATAGCAATCGACGTAACTGTTACCTAATTCGACTCATTATCTTGTAAGATCTTATGTAAGAAATTCTTATAACGCGGCTCAATTTCAGATATTTATTACCACTCGACTATCAAATTCGTTTTTAATTCGTTTTTAATCCAATAGTCTAATAAGATCCGTTTACCCATTTGATATAATTATGCGCCTCCCCACGCGAAGATTGAATAGAACTTGGTCACTTGGTTACAAATATTTATTATTTAATCAAATCTTTTTTCATTTTTATTCTGATATGCGACAAAATTATCAACATGTTGTTACGAAAATACCAACTGTCAAGAATTTATTATCAATGCGTCCATTAAATTTGTTTATACGTTTTGCGTCTTTGTTTAACACAATATTTATGGGTATAACTTAAATCGCGCCACTCACCTCTGTAGATCCGGTAAAAGCCAGCTTATTGACGTCCATGTGCATTGCTAACGCAGCACCGGCGGTTGGTCCAAATCCTGGCAACACGTTGATCACACCCATCGGAAATCCGGCCTCTTTGGAAAGCGCGGCGACCGCCAACGCCGTCAACGGCGTCTGTTCGGCCGGCTTCAAGACGAGCGTGCAGCCGGCGGCCAAAGCGGGGCCCCATTTCCACGCCAGCATCAAAATCGGGTAATTCCAGGGAATGATTTGACCGACGATGCCCACCGGTTCCATTCTCGTCATCGTCATCAATCCCGTGTCTAAAACACAATTTCAATAAAAAAATTACCATCCCCGAAATTAACTTACCGGAAGGTATTGTCTTTCCGTGGATTTTGTCCGCCAACCCGGCGTAGTATCTCAGGACGTCGATGGCGCAATTTATGTCGAACAGGGAATCGCTTTTCGGTTTGCCGTTGTCTAGGGTTTCGAGTTCGGCCAGTTGGTCAATGTCTCTCTCCAATAAGTCGGCAAGCTGCGAATAATCATCGACCGTTAAAAATTGTTTGATTAATGAGGAGCGTATATACTTTTAAGAGAAGCCGACCCCTCGCCGACGCATCCAAACGTCTCCATTCGGAACCGCGTTTGAACGCCAACTTGGCTGCTTTGACCGCAAGATCGACGTCGGCCTATAATCAATTTTTATTATAACTGTCATAGTTCAAAACGTCATAATTCCATCTCTTCAATTTGCCAGAAATAAAATTTAAAAAATGGCTCAATTTGAAGTAAATAGAATGACATCTTGGCTTTAAGTGTTTGACGTAAAAAAATCGGTTAGTCGTTAGTTGACTAATTGACTAGTTGCCTAGTAGCAAACATACAGAATTTTTGTTGTGTCAATCGTTTAATTACTTTCGCTAATACTTTGATTGAGCACAATTCTGATTGAATTGTGCTCAAATTTTTGTTTTGGAAATTCGAAATTTTACCTTGTCCGCTTCAGCAACTTCGATTATTTTTTCTCCATTCGTCGGGTTGATGGTTGCAAACGTTCTGCGACTCTGCGCGTCGACGAATTCGTTGTTAATGAACAACTGCAATTAAAAAGTAAAACTAATTAAATTGCGTAGTTGGTACCACTGGAAGAGGGAATTACAAATTCGTCAAAAATAATTAATCATAGCTAGTTTTTTTTTTCATTTTTTTGGATTCAAAATAAAACCCTTCAAAAGATAACACATAGTTACAAAAAGTTAAGATAAGCAATGTCGAATTTTATTTTTGCAATAACGCACGCTGTCTCGGTTTCGATACAGCGGCGCTTTTAAAAAAAATACACGAAAACGTTATGGCGATTTCTATTTATATTTAACACGAACATAAACGCCACCAAACAAATTAATTTAACGCTCTTACCTTAGTCTGCTCGATTTTTAAATTGCGACCACCCATCTTAGCAACTTTTCGGTGTATTTCAACAAAACACGATGCGATTCAAAGCTATCAGCTGAGAGTATGATCGACGTTGGCCATTCTCAGTTTATATAGAACGAGAACGTGGACGCCCCACCACCGCCGACTCCGAGATATCGATATGTTTTGGTTTAGATAGCGCGACACTGAAATTAAAATTGCTTGTTTGTCGATATTTTTACGAATACCTTTCATGTTTTTTTTTTCATTCGTCGTGATTCATTTCGTATTTCAATTTCAATTGTTCACGAAGACGTGTTAAAAAATATTATTTTGGGCTCCCATTCGTCGTGCATTTGAGAATGTGGAAACATATAATTACGACGAAGATTTCGAAGTTTCGGTAATTTAGGATGTGTCGTCGTCTTCGGGTAAATTAAAATTTGTCGTTCGTTTATTCCCTTTTGTGATTATATTTTTTTTGTTTCTTCCAAATGGTCGTTTCTTCCTATAGTTTAATTTTTTCGAGTCCCTTTTTGATATAATTGCAGCATTCAGAGCTAATGTGAAATATCATCCTGTTTTGTATCCAGCTACAGCTACAAGAGGTAGATCTTGTAGGACCAATAAAAGCAAAAGAAACTAAAGACGTATATAAAGCGTCCTTTAATTTTATGAAATTTAATGAAATAGTAAATAATAAGGTTATACCCATTTACAAAAAAGCAAACGTAAATCAAGGAAGTAACAATCGACCCATTTCTATTCTACCAGTACTGACAGCAGTTTTTGAAAATATTCTAGGAAATCACCAACAAGACTTAAAAAAAAAAAAAATGGTCGAAGTACATGACAACAATGAAGCCATTGAAATAATATCCTGCGATCTAAGTACGGCTTTTGATTCGGATGAAGTAAAGTTGTCTTGATTTTTCTCGTGAATTATGTGGGCAAACGATAACTCACGTAGTTTGTCCATTTTCCACGCCAACATAGTTAACATACCTCAGAAATAAGTACTTATCATAAGAATAACTGTCTTATTATTTCTAACTTATTAAAATTTTTGGCCTTGAGAACCCCGCACAATTAGTTAATTGCTGAAATAAATTCTCAAATTGGCGTCAACGTTGGGAAACAAGTTCTTCAATTGCGAATTGTTGTAGAAATGTTCCCGAAGGGTCACTTCGACATTTTGACCGTGAAGAGCTACCAGAAAATGACAGGACGTGAATTTTAAACTGTAGGAATAAAATGTTCATAATGACATAATAAAATATTTTTTTATAATTGTGGGAGAAATGTCCTTTATCAAGAAAATTTTTCAAGGCCTATTGGCTCACTGGTAAAGAAAACTGTGTGTACCACGTTGCGACACTTTTTATTACCGAGCTGTGTGTTATCTACAAGTCTACAAGAGTATGCAATTAGAGGCTTAAATTTGCTTAAAATGATCATTACATATCTCGATGATAAAACTAGTTTTATAAAAAAGCTGATTATGATAAGATTTCATTAAGGACAAAATCTACGAATTAAGTAGAAAAATCCTACTAATGCAACACAGATAAAAAAATTGATTTAGTTGGAAGTATTAAATGAGAAAAAATTGATGAGTATAAAAGATGTGAAAGATAATTATTTGACTGTTGCAAACATAATGAATAATAATAATCAAGATAATAAAAAACACAAGATACGAATAATAGTTTATTAACAGGAAAAATAGTCTTATGATTTTACAGCAAGGATAATATTTACATGGAATTAACGCGCATTAAAATTAAGTTTTATTCGACATAGCCATCTCGTCGATTATGTTCACGGCTTTGACTTCTCCGAGATATTCAAGGAAGTTTCGTATTTCCAGCACGTTGCTCAACGTCTGTAAAAAAATAAAGCTGAACATGTAAACAAAACAAAATCATTTGGAGACGGACATATAATTAATCATCATTGCGAATAATTATCACATGCAAACAATAATAAAATATCATTGTGTGTCATGACCTATTCGAACCGCAAAAACATTCATTATAAATAACCAAAGATGTTTTCAAAGAAACAACGGATGCTTCAAACAAATTATCAATTAGATATCATAATTACTTACCACTGCAGAATTCAAAACGGTCTTACTGGGACTTTTCGCCTTTGCAAATAAATCCGTGTGCAGGAGATGTCCTAGATCTAATAATTCGGCCAAAGATTCCCAATTACCGGAGTCGTCTAGTATTTCCGATAGTATGTCCAAGTATCGGGGTGTGAAATTAACGACGCCCTCATACAACTTTTCCAATTCTTCGGCCGATAATTTCTCACTTTTAATTTCAACCTCGACCTGAAATAATTTTTCGTTCAAAGTCAAATAATAAAATATCAAATAAAAATATTTAATTATTTAAACAAACAAACAAACCTCCATTTCTTCGTCGGAGTCGGGGAGCTCGTCCTTAACCATGCACTCGTCGAACAAACCTCGACGTTCCTGAAAAACGCGCAAAATTTAAATCGTCGAGAAAATAAACGATCGCTCCGAACTCACCATATACTCCTGGCACATTGTGAATATCGTGCCGTGGCTTTTGCTGTTGTCTTTTAGGCGTTTCGCCATCGTCGAAGCGGTCATGCCGTTGAAATCTTTTATCAGGATGTCTATTTTCGTGTTGTTCAGGAGATATTCGACGATATCCGTGGACGCCTGTTCGACGGCCATGTGCAGAATCGTTCGGCCGTTTTGCCTCTCGATCGAATTGATGTAGGCGCCGCTTTTGTGGAGGAGCTCGACGAGACATAAATTTTTCGCTTGGACGGCCTCGTGTAAAGCGGTACGGCCATCTGAAATAGAAAAATTCCATAATAAGCAGAACAATTTAATTTATTATGATTACTCATTTTTGAGTAAAAATGGAAAAATTATTAAAATTTTATTTTTACAGTTGTGGGTAAATGCACTCGTAATATTTAACTTGATATTCGTTACATTTAATAATTTCCATCTTATAAATAAAGCAAATAATATTAATGAAAACTTTGATAAAATAATATACATCGATAAACATATTGTTGTTAAGTACAAGGTAATAATAATTGCAGTTGATAAATTTATTAAATTATTCAGTTAATTGGGATTTATAATTACGGTAAGTTGGAAAACATGTTTATGATTGTCTGGCATGTGATAATTAACGTGTTTTTGACCATTTGAACAAATAAATAATGAAATATATAAAAATGAAAGGAGATAAAGACATATTTATAAATTTAAATGGCAAATTTAAATATGCAAAATAATAAAATGATAAATATAAAAGTTACAAAGTGATTTAGTTTATACATTCTGGCCTTGTCTTTTATAATGAAGCCAGAGTTATTACAAAATTTGTATAATTCCACTATACTCAAATTGAAAAGGAATGGACATGTCAATTATTTTGTATGACAGCCAACAATTGACCAGTTAAAGATTTTACAACATTTAATTGATCACAACTTAGAATCAGAGATATTCGAAAAAAAAGGAGAGACTCCGTCAAGGAGGAACTCTGACCTTATATAAAATCTTTTTCACTCGATTTATAAAAACGCCCCTAGTGCGATGACGTGCACCCAACATTGCATATCACTTATTACATACCCACAACACGTTCTTGTTTTTTTTTAAATCCTAATAAAAAAATACTCACGATTATTTTCCGCATTAATATTCAACTTCAATCGCAGCCCGTACTTCAAAACCATCCTGAAAATCAGATTGGAGGATTCGACGGCGATGTGCAAAATTGTATTTCCTTTCCCGTCTTGATGACTCACGTCGTAAATATTTTCCAGTAGATATTTGACGATCGCCTGGTTGTTACATTGCACGGCGACGTGCATCACGGTTTCCTTCATCTTGTTCGTCAACGCGAACAGGCGATGTTGATTCAACCGACAGATGTTACCGACGAGAAACTTGACCACGTTCAAGTTGCAGACGTCCATGACGGCGATATGCAAAGCGCTGAAAAGTCGCACGTTAGCTTCGTGACTTGAAAATTAATTTTGACGTACTTGTCGCCGTTGTCGTTGACGTACTCCCGAAACAGATGGTCCAACATGTCGATCTGGTCCTTTTCTTGCGGGTTTATTTTCACGTACGAATCGAACTCGTCGTAGACCCGTTGCACGATTTGCTTGTCTTTCTTCGAAATGTTTTCATCGTGGACCAATCTTGAAATAATGAGATGAGATATTTGTATTTTTTTAAATTGTAATAATGAAATAAGCCAATAAAATCAGAAAATTGATAATAACGTGAGTATTTGAAGTATGTTTTCGATAAATATACAACAAAGTGGCAGGTCACTACTAATCATAAAAGCATTTTCAAGTAGAAAGTGTCTCACGATGACACTTTCTACTTGAAAATGGCAGGTAAATGTAACTAAACTAAAATTAATAGTGTTCTGATTAAAAAATAATCATGCATTGCACGACTTTAGTAGAAAAAGTTAAGTTCACATTCACGAGGACATGCTGTGCTCATAAATTTAAATCGTCGACTTACGGCTTATACTTCAACTTTGAAATCTGCGCTTTCACATTCGATTTTGGAGCGTCTGTGCTAAGCGCCGGTATCATCATATTGGCGTCGATGAGGTGACCGCTGAAATCGTCTTGCAGATCCATGTAAAGTTTGTTGAACTCGTCCGAGTTGACGTTCTGCATCGCCTTCTGCAGATCCTCGCTGGTGATCTGCAGCGGCGATTCGCGACTGTCCATCGGCAGTTCGATGATCGGTATGGGCAGCTCGCCGCTGCTCATCGAGTTGTAACTGTTGCTCGACGAATAGTCGGAAACTCTCGCCCTTTTCGCGCCCTGTTTTAGGTTGTTGGAGGGGTAATAGGTAAACTGGAGGGCGTCGCTGCGACTTCCGTCGGAAGGTCGTAACAATTCTATGAAGACGGTTTTTCGGAATTCGATGTTCAGGTCTCGGTACGGCGGTGTCTTGAACACGATGGCGTATTGATGGTGGACGTCTAGGTCGCTGAACGATCCGTAACCGTCCCATATTTCGTTTTCTTCGTCGTCCAATTCGAAGAAACGAATTTTTATGTTTTCTGTAAGAAAAAATCGTTTATTTCGAAATGAAATTAAATTAAAATTATTTACATATGTATGAAACCATAAACAGGTAACTGTCGGATAGTAAAGAATATTATTATTCACAAAGACCAAGATGAATAATAATCAAAGATAAAGTGATACTTACTTTTTGTGACTTTTTCAACCAACATGTATATTTCTAGGTTACCCTTGGCTGGACTACTTGCATGGTCCATTCTAACAATTTTAAGCTCCCCAGTTAGGGCACTCTCTGAAAGGATATTAATGAAAAAATGGCGGGCAACGGTACATAAGATTTTCGTATTTGTTTGATTTTTAAATTGAAAACTGGACATCTCCAGTTTATCATTTCTCGCATTTGATGCCAAAATTTTGTCATCGCGTCAAGAAACTGTACTTCTGTAATGTAGTTAATAATTTCATAAAATTAAACTTTAAATAAAAATAATGGAAATGTCCACTTGTCGTTGTTCCAATCGAATTTCGTAAAAATGTCAACCAACGCGCTCAACTTACTCAAATTGTTTATCGCGTGTGAATACAGGGGTGCGCATATCGGATTTAAAATCCCGCTCGGCAACACTTCGAAAGCGTCGAATCTCAAGCACACAATGTTCAAATTAATGGACTTTGACTCCTCCTCGGCGATGCGTTTTATCTAAAAAAAACACAAGTTCGAAATGACCCCGATTAAATTTTAACCTCAACACGTACGTCGGAATCTTCCATTCTGGTGAGCTCTCGTTTTTTATTCTCGCGAAGCGCGATTTCTTCCAACTTGAGGAGCTTCTTCTTGCGAATTAATTCGCCGACGATGTGCTTTTTCGCGGTGTGGATAATGCCCATGCTGTGAAAGCTGAAAAACGGACGACACTGTAATGAGAAATGGACGATTTTTAGTTTAGAGACCGTACCAGACGTCGAAGCCGTCGTGGGGATTGACGCGGCAGTCGTGCGGATCGTCGACCTCTTCACTGCCGTGTTTTTTGATCAATCTGTGGGCGTGGGGCTGCCGATCGCTGGAGTTTGTGCACTGGTACAACGAACAGCGGACTACTCCATTTCCGTGAAAGTTGTGCAACTAAAATAAGTCGTCACAAACGTGTAACAGTCAGGTGTTTAGCTCGAATTAGAATTTGCGATAATAGACTAAGAAATTCAGAAGTTTCCTTAAGTTAAAAACAAAAAGATTGTATCCCCATCGCATAGTGAACAAAAAATATTCTGCAATAACTACTCTTGCAGTGTTTTAGTTATTTTAATTTTTATATCTCATGACATTTACTTGTAGTCTACTGCTGCGAAAAATTCTTGACTGCAAAACTAATGAATTAGTTGATTTAAGAGTTGTCCTTGTCATTTGTGACATAATCATTAACCCAGCTGCAAGATAAATGCAATATCAAGAACTAATTTCCTATAACATGCTGCATGCTTGAGGAATATTTTGTTTCATTAAAGTTCATATTGTTAGTAAATTGAATTTAATTCCGGTTATTTTTTTAAATGCTAGGTCTTATTTTATTATTAAATTTCATCCACATCCACATTGCAATGACATAAATAATTAAAATAACATCGCCATTAAAATTACACCTAAATAAATTCACATGAAATATTAAAAAAAAAATGGTGTAATCTTCCAATGTAGATTTTGCTACTGTAATCATATTTACAGACGTGGCCAATAATGATAAAGTGAGTAAGCAAACTGATATGAAATCAGATTCCATATTTAGATAAAAATTTGAATTTTTAATCATTATAATTTAAAAATTACAACACCCAACCCAACCGCTTACGACAAGTTTCACATCATCGCTGATAATCATTAATGCCCCGAATACAACTGAAATCTGTTAACAATCTTAATTTGACTCCTCGACAAATGTGTTAATTGATCCGAAGTGCTACGTCAAAACAGCAAACTTACTTTCACAGACGGATACGTCTGCTTTCGCGTTTTATCGGAATTGTAGCCCGTGAGGCTGCCGTGCGTCCCCGCCATTTCCGATTTGTATCGAAATCGAAATTTATCCGTAGGCTGCTCGGTGATCGTCAGATACGCACCGTCTTGATCTGAAACGTGGACATAAATAATTGCGATCCTGATAAATTTCATATTGTACCTTCGGTGACGTAGCTGATGTCGGTGAAGTAGTGCGGCTGGATCGACGTTTTGTTCAGTTTCATCGTGAGCATGTTGGTCGGACTGGTTGATTGTATGTAATACTGCGGCGAACCCAAGTTGTAGGACTGCGGCGAGTCTTCATTTGAAGACGGCGGGGTTAAGATGTTCGGATATGCACTCATTTCTAAAACTGCAAGATGTCAGGATTGTCGTTTGGACGTCTCGACGATTGCTTACCGTATTCTTTATCTTTACTATCTACGTTATTGTTATATTGAACGGTGCTAAAGGTGTACATTGTGAGTAACGATTTTTATTATAACCCAACTAAATACAACGATAGCTTGCAACAAATAAAATGTCTGCCTAGCGAAGCGTACACTACAAATGTCGTACTAATACTCACCCATCCACCGATCGATTAGTCCAGTGTTCGGAGAACGTGATACAATTGCTAAAACGGTTATTCCCCTTGGAAATTGTTGACGTATTGAAATTTCAATGGCGAAATAGCGGGGTGACGGGGGATAGGAAATTCCCCTGACTATTGCGATCGTGCGCCTTGGAAATAAAATAATAACGAATGACGCATCTCGTATACAGATTGTTGGATATATCGATAATCATTGTTTTTGAGGTGATTTTCGATTAGATTAATATGAATTGTACAAATAACGTTTCTTTTGAACCAACCAGAATATATATTTTATTAAACGTACTTCAAAAAAATCACATAACCTCAAAATACATTGAAATGAAAGACACTTGCTTCGTGATACCGTGATACGTAACACGTTGGCTCAACATTCAAATCACGAGAAATTGTGAATAGTTTAAATTAGTGACGGTATTTAACAATTGTATGGTCACGTGAATGTGAATTAACGAAAATAAAAAAAGGTGGTAATCATTGGCGTAGCACGCAACTTACGTGTATGATAAATAAAATTAAGTAATTATAATTTTATTACCTATAACGACAAAGGCTTTGAATAATAACAGTTTTGTGCTACACTAATTATGCAGTACATTAAGAAAATTTTTAGTGTACTTGATATTTATACATGTCGCGTTTTAAATTAGGTTATGATAAATTATTTGTCATTTCGCTCAGTTTTAAGATGTGCACTCTAACAGGATCGAGGCTTTAAATTTAACTTTAACATCCTAGTAGGCTTTACTTTCATATATTATCTGAACGCTACACGTCGGCGACATTTCTGAATGGGGCAACTTTTCAAGTGAGATTACCGTAGACATCGAGTTAAATAAAAATCCGCGAAGTAACATTGCCGACGCTTACATCCAAGTAAGTCATGGCCTTGATTTCGTTTTGTCTGAATCGCTTGGTGCAAAATTATGCGGAATACATCACACTCAACTTAACCTGACTAATAACGAATTGGTAATTGAAGTTTTTATTGAAGTCTTTAAAATGCTCATATAATGGCTATTTATGTAACAAGTACATAATAGCTGTGTGTATCAGATCAGTTCCAATTTGTAAATAAAACCGTTTTTTCTTCTGTCAAATACTAGATTTCAAATATTACGTTTACATTGAAGAAGAAAAATAATCACGGAATTTATTTTCAATATATTTGGTGAGAATTTATAGATTTATTCCATATATTACAACCATGAGTAACTCTAATGTAGAAGATATTAATTCGGCTACCCGCGAACGTAAAATTTGCGATATGCGCATGCCAATCACAGAAACTCACTTCTCCGTTAACATTTAGGGATGTGCTTCATCGGTGCGGAGGGCACTGAAAATATCTACAGAACTCACTTGTACGCTTGCAAATGAAACGGTGCTGCTGGTGAGAGTTTCAGATTTATTCTGATATTTGCAGTAAAAAGAACACACCTAATGTATCCGAAATTTATTTGTTTTAACTTTAACTTTAAAAAAACTGACTTAAGCCGGCTTAATTGTGATGACGTAAATTATGATAAATACAACTGTATTACTTCCTGGCTTAGATACCCGACACAAGAACTTTTTGCCAAACGTAACGATTTTCTTTCACCTTTTTAAGCCAGGCTTAAGTCTAATTCAAGAGTTAAGCCTGGGTTGAGACAGTTTTAACCTGGGCTTAAACCGGACCTACTCCAGCTTGACTTAAGTCGCCTTAAGTCATACTCAAGAGTAGCTTAAGCCTGGGTTGAGGCAGTTTTAACCTGGGCTTAAACCGGACCTACTCGAGCTTGGCTTAAGTCATACTCAAGTCCACATAAGCCGGCTTAACTCGACTTAACTTTTAACCAAAAGTTAAGCCGGCTTAACTTTTCCTTAAGCCGGCTTAACTTTTTCTTAAGCCGGCTTAACTTTTTCTTAAGCCGGCTTAACTTTTTCTTAAGCCGGTTTAACTTTTCCTTAAGCCGGCTTAACTTTTTTCTTAAGCCGGCTTAACTTTTCCTTAAGCCGGCTTAACTTTTCCTTAAGCCGGCTTAACTTTTCCTTAAGCCGGCTTAACTTTTTCTTAAGCCGGCTTAACCTTTCCTTAAGCCGGCTTAACTTTTCCTTAAGCCGGCTTAACTTTTCCTTAAGCCGGCTTAACTTTTCCTTAAGCCGGCTTAACTTTTCCTTAAGCCGGCTTAACTTTTTCTTAAGCCGGCTTAACTTTTTCTTAAGCCGGCTTAACTTTTTCTTAAGCCCGCTTAACTTTTCCTTAAGCCGGCTTAACTTTTTCTTAAGCCGGCTTAACTTTTTCTTAAGCCGGCTTAACTTTTTCTTAAGCCGGCTTAACTTTTCCTTAAGCCGGCTTAACTTTTTCTTAAGCCCGCTTAACTTTTCCTTAAGCCGGCTTAACTTTTCTTTAAGCCGGCTTAACTTTTTCTTAAGCCGGCTTAACTTTTCCTTAAGCCGGCTTAACTTTTTCTTAAGCCGGCTTAACTTTTCCTTAAGCCGGCTTAACTTTTCCTTAAGCCGGCTTAACTTTTTCTTAAGCCGGCTTAACTTTTTCTTAAGCCGGCTTAACTTTTCCTTAAGCCGGCTTAACTTTTCCTTAAGCCGGCTTAACTTTTCCTTAAGCCGGCTTAACTTTTCCTTAAGCCGGCTTAACTTTTTCTTAAGCCGGCTTAACTTTTCCTTAAGCCGGCTTAACTTTTCCTTAAGCCGGCTTAACTTTTTCTTAAGCCGGCTTAACTTTTCCTTAAGCCGGCTTAACTTTTCCTTAAGCCGGCTTAACTTTTCCTTAAGCCGGCTTAACTTTTTCTTAAGCCGGCTTAACTTTTCCCTAAGCCGGCTTAACTTTTTCTTAAGCCGGCTTAACTTTTTCTTAAGCCGGCTTAACTTTTCCTTAAGCCGGCTTAACTTTTCTTAAGCCGGCTTAACTTTTCCTTAAGCCGGCTTAACTTTTTCTTAAGCCCGCTTAACTTTTCCTTAAGCCGGCTTAACTTTTTCTTAAGCCCGCTTAACTTTTCCTTAAGCCGGCTTAACTTTTTCTTAAGCCGGCTTAACTTTTCTTTAAGTCGGCTTAACTTTTTCTTAAGCCGGCTTAACTTTTCCTTAAGTCGGCTTAACTTTTTCTTAAGCCGGCTTAACTTTTTCTTAAGCCGGCTTAACTTTTCCTTAAGCCGGCTTAACTTTTTCTTAAGCCGGCTTAACTTTTCCTTAAGCCGGCTTAACTTTTCCTTAAGCCGGCTTAACTTTTCCTTAAGCCGGCTTAACTTTTTCTTAAGCCGGCTTAACTTTTCCTTAAGCCGGCTTAACTTTTCCTTAAGCCGGCTTAATTTTTCCTTAAGCCGGCTTAACTTTTCCTTAAGCCGGCTTAACTTTTCCTTAAGCCGGCTTAACTTTTTCTTAAGCCGGCTTAACTTTTTCTTAAGCCGGCTTAACTTTTCCTTAAGCCGGCTTAACTTTTCCTTAAGCCGGCTTAACTTTTTCTTAAGCCGGCTTAACTTTTCCTTAAGCCGGCTTAACTTTTCCTTAAGCCGGCCAAACTTTTTCTTAAGCCGGGTTAACTTTTCCTTAACTTAAGCCGGCTTAACTTTTCCTTAAGTCGGCTTAAGTCAAGCTCAAATAGGTCCTGTTTAAGCCCGGGTTAAAGCTGACTCAACCCAGACTTAAGCTACTCTTGAGTCAGGCTTAAGCCTGGGTTGAGTCCGACTTAGGTTTGGATTAAGCCGGAGTTAAGTCCGATTTGAGTCTGGCTTAAGCACAGCTTAAGTCACGTTTAAGTAGGACTTAAGCCAGCTTAAATAGGACTTAAGCGCAAATCTAAAGATGTCACGTGTAACGTTTCTATGAATACCTATGCATAAATATGTTTTTGTTTTTCAAAGCCAGCTTAAGCCGTTGTAGACGGAGCAAATATAACTGTGAATTATTTAACAGAGCGAAGAATGTATATTTCTTGTTGTAAAAATTAATCAGTTTAAAAAGGATTTATTGATAACATCACTGGAAATACCTCAAAAATACTTTAAATGCAATTTTATAAAATACTTGGGGCCCAAAAATGCATAGAGCGCCCTTGTTTTATTTCAAACTAAATGCTTGAAGTTTGCATTCTATATACGATAGCATTACTATATTATCTACGATGTAGTGACTGACATACGCCTTTTTCTTGTGTTTACATTTGTCAAAAACAGCGTTGATTTTCTATTACCATTTGAATAAAACTGCTGCAGAATTGCATCGAATGCCTGTCGGAGCTTACGGTGAGCATGCATTTGGTAAATCACAATGCTTCGAATGGTTTAAAAAATTCAATGCGGCAATTTTGACGTGAGTAACGTAGAACGACCACCGAGAAAGTTTGAAGACGCGAATTGTAAGCATCGTGGATTATGCTCCAATGTGACTTATGGGATCAATTAAATGTGACAGAGGAGTTGTCTCAATATGGGGAAAGATTGAAAAGGTGGGACGGCAAGAAAACCATAAACCACTCACCAGGTACAAAAGACAATAATTTTTCCATCACAATGAGACTGACTATCAAAAATGGATATATTACGAGAATCCTAAGCGTAAAAGATCATGGGCACCTTATTAGTTGGTGCTTGTGATTTTTTTATACACAAGATACAATGGACCTATTTTATATATTTTAAAGATCTTGTTGATGATGTTTGGGTTCCCATATGATATGTATTGCCTATCGACTAGAATTTTTTGCCCACCAATCAGCAATGCACCATAAAAGGCTCTGTTGACTACCCACAATCTATTATTTATTATCAATAAAGTAGTTCAGAGCTACGGAATAAATAAAAATCAATTTATTGCAAGAAATAAAAACCTAAACTTCACACGTTTACTTATACGAGTCTGCTTACAAATACAAATTAATAAGTTCATCACTGACGGCCGGCGGAGTTAATATACCGAGATCCGTAAACAAAAGCGTGATGTAAATCGGGGGGGTGTAATCGACAAGCGGATGCTCCTTCGACAAGTCTTTGTACCTCATATTCTTCGTGTACTACAAAACAAACAATGACACAACCGACAACGAAAAATCATCGTGTACCTTGTACTCGTCCGGCAAGTCTCCCTGGCTCAGCGGAAATAACCGAGTAAACTTAAAACTCTCCGTCAAGACATAGAAAGGTTTCTTCATTTCTTTCGCGCACACCGCCAAAGTGAAACTTCCAACCTAAAAACAAACAAAGTGAGTGATTGGAACGTCGACGGGTTATCAGACTGACTTTATTGATGATACCACCGCTTTCTACGACACCCTCGGCACCGACCATCACAAAATCGACTTTCTCCATTACGTAACCCACCGCAGAATCCAAAATGAGAGTGCAACTTATTCCCTCGGCTTTTAATTCTTTCGCTATCGTTTCCCTATCGGTGGATAAAGAAAAAATCATTGCAGCGAAATATGATAGGTCAGCCAAGTAAAAAAATTATTGCGGCCTTTAACTCTTTCTTAAAATGCAAAGTAAAATAGAAGTGGGTGCTAAGTGAAAATAACTTCATTGGCACCTTTATTATCTGCATTCTTAATTGGTCTTTAAAGCATCCACTCACCCACTGTTATCAGGCGCCGATTTCGTCACATACACCTGAAACCGTTTGTTTTGTCTCGCGGCTTCTTTCAGCGTCTGCAACACGACCCTCGATCTCGAATGAGTCAAAACTCTCTGCAAAAAACGGTTCATTCGTGAAACTAAAATGAATTAAATCTTACTGATCCGTCGACGATGAACTGCGTCGCTAATTTCACGATGGTGCCTCTCGCAACGTTCAGCTTCTTCAGGAACAGGAGGCCCCTGTCCAACATGTTCTGCTTGCATTCTGCGAAAGTCTGAAAATGGGAACGTAACATAAGCAGGTTTATTTCACGAGACTCACCGTCGTGTCCAACTTGGCCAAGGTGATGAACCGCAGGAACAGTTCGCAACCAGAATTGATGGCGGTGACCGGGTAATCGGTGCTTCGCATCACGTCGATCCCTATCTTTAGATTTTCGTCGAGGCCTTGCACGGTTTCGGCTGAAACGTCATTTCAAATTGTTATCGCATCGATCGGGTAGGCGTAATACGTACATTTGTAGTGCTTTATTATTTCCATGAGGGTACGAATTGCTGCGACGCCGGCGGAGACGTCTTCTTCTGTCTTTACGATGTTGCAGAAATATTCTTCTATGTCTAAATAACGATGCGTAAAATTTAGGTAGGCTGGGATTGATATTATTTACCTTTCCTTTCCATCGTTCCAGGTTAATTTATCCAATAAGGTGTTAAATGTAGACAACTACATGGAATATTTCGTCATTGGAATTAATTATGTTCGAAGAATGGAACGTCACGCTAGTTCCTGACGAATGACACAGGTGGCGCTCATGACGCATTTTTACAGAAAATCGACCAATGGTAAAGTAGTCCACAGTCACGTGCTGTCAGTTTCTCCGTGATTTTGCTAATTGTTCGGTCGCTGTGGATTGTCGTACAAACAATTTCGGATATGTATTTTTAACAATTGTGTAAGTAACGTTATAATTACCCTATAGTCCTAGAACGAATGATTGGCGTAACGTTTCACGGTTAGTAATTTCCGCACAGTCAATATTGTGTCGCCATTTTCTTCGCAAACTCCCCGTTCACGACAACAGCCAAACGTCGTCCGGAATATGTTTATCTCGCCAGTGAACCTACGCTTTCAATTAATTATGTGTTGTTTGTCGACGACCTTATCGACTCGTGCCGTAAAACGTCGGTGGGCTATTCATATGTTTGTTTTTTTTTAAAAAGAAACTCGTAATTACCAAATCTAATTTTTCACGTTAACGTCTGTCATACCGTAAATGTGAGGTTATTTTCCACGGACTTTTGCGAATTACCTGATCAAAAATGACGCGATTGGAAAGATATTACGCCGTTGCTATACTACCATCCAACGCGACGTGTAAAACATTTTGTGATGTAGTTTGTGTTTGCAAGTATGTGCCCAAAATCGTAGGCGTAGCTAATTTGCGTTTTAAGAAAGAGCTCGTGAGCTCGTTTTAGGATGGCTCGCGACGTTATTAGATAGACACTGGAAATGTTGGAGTTTAACGAGCAGATTGGTTATAACTGTGAATTATAGAAATACCGTGATATCAAAAATTATCTTGGTCAAAGGTTGCCATGGAATGTGAAACGGTTGTCTTAGCTTAAATCATTTGAAATAATTTCGTCACTGTCAAGCTACACCGACGTTATGTTAGGTTATGCACGACGGGAGCTGCGACAATCATTTTAAAATCCATGACCACCCTTGACCGAGGTTGGGTATTTAAATTAAATAGTTAAACGCGCGCAATATAACGTCGACTTGGCGTCGTTGATTTTTTCCCGAAACGTCATGAAACATCTGTTCCGGTATCGAACCTCCACTTTGCGTTGCCAAGTAAACTCCCGCAATATTCGTGACGCGTTTGCTATTATTTGGGACGATTGTCGAAACTCTGCGTTAAATTTGGTGTTGCCGAAGAAATTTCGTAGTTTTGTGTGATGTTTTCCATTTCACGTGCTCGATACGATGTGTGCAGGTGAATGTGAATCCTCTCGGGTGAGTTTCGAGCGCGAAACCGACGTGACGTTGTTGACAGCAACCGGGACGTCGTAAAATTTAGCTCTTAATCGGTTTATTAGAAAACAAAGTTGACGACTTGTCGATTTTGAAACGATAACAGTAATGGAAATAACACCGACGCGAACGAGCGAATTCTCGTCGTGATCGACGATCGCGCGGCGCACGTGAACGCAAACATGTACACGTGCTGTTCTATTTCCAGGTGCAGTGTTGGTGTTGTCCGAGTGCGCGTTCCGCGGCCTCTCGTCTGTTGAAGCCGCCGTCGCCGTTGCAGACGTCGCTGTCTCGTCCACGTGTTCCATTCGTTCGTTTCCGTTAAACGTTTGTTTTTCTCGCATCGCATCCGACGCGATCACGTGACATCTGCACATACAGGCATGGTGAGTAATTTGCATTGTAATTGTTAGTTCGCGTGGCGCTTTGAAAATATGCGCCAAAAAAATTATCACAAAAAATTTACGATTAATAATTTTATTGATAAGGTGATGTGATCGCAAAAAAGTAAATTACGAAAGGAAAAGTTTAAACAATAAAAACAAAGAGCGCCAATTCATGTGTGGCGTTTACTATAACGATCCAAACTAAGGTAGGCCATGCCGTCTCCATTTTTGTGAATTGATAAACAAATCACCGTGCATGACGTTTTAAATTCATTCTTATGGTCGTGTCAAATAAAATCGAATGGAAACGTTGTCCAAGTAATTATCACGAGATTATTGCGGCCGATAATTAATTAAACGTTACGCGTGTTTGGCAATTGTGCAGTTTCGTTAATCGTCTTCGATTTTCGTCGACGTTGTATAATCGAAATGTCATTTCTTTGACAAAGTCGTTGCTAAACTACGACGTCCTTTTGTGATTTAGGAGAAAAATATCGACATATCGGTTCGTTCCGTGGCTGTCCCTTTAAAACAAACTAAGACATCGTCTACGTATCTAAACCACTAGACTCTTTAAACGACGCGTATTTCTGAAGAAACGGATTTCGCCCGTAGTCGCGATCGAGGCGGAAATTTATCCAAGTGCAGGAAAGTTCATTTTTACATTTAACGCCAAATTTGGGGTGACACTTGTTCGCAGAATATGTCGTTTTTCGTTGTCAGATGGAAGATAGGGGGTAACACGTGCGACTGTTTAAAAAAAATGCCCCCTCGCCTGACGACGCATTCCGGGGTTGGCGACCGCGTTAAGGCGAGATCACTAACCTGCGGGTCCCCCTAGTCTGAACGCAACGACCTTGCACCCCGTTCGTTGTTTTTCTTTTACGAATACAAAGCGCTTGTTTACTTTCGAACGGCGCTTTGTCCTTTTAGGGGCAACCAATCGATCGGACGAGGTTGATGTTGGGATGGCTTGTTGGGGCATAAAAGAGAATCGGATTTTCAGACTGCGCTGCATCTTAAGTTTCGATTGCACGTGCAATTGGAAACGCGCAGATTGTTACAACGTTCGTTGCTCGGTAACAACTGACAGAAACGCGATTTGCTGAGTAATTGAATTCGATGTTTTTATTGGTCAAGTCGTTTTGACAAAGGTGTGAATTTAAACGTAAAACGTGTTTTGATGCTTCGTGGCGATTATTCTGCAAGAAATAATTTAAATAAATAAATTAATTTCAATATTTATAAAAAAATACTTGTGAAATGAAAAGTAGATATTCGGATTGACGAGATCGAACTATTGCAAGAAAATAATTAATTTCGATAATTATAATTTGTTCATATGCCTCCGGGTCCGGTAAATTTTTTTTATAAATTTCTACCGTGCCTTCAATTAAATTCCTCGTTAAAGTGAGCTGTATTTATTTTATAAAGTTGGCGAGATGCGAATGAAGAAAAAAAGAGTTGTAAGAAGTAACTGTCAGTTACTGAGCAACACATTTTTAATTAAATAATTGAACAGCTATCAGTGCCGCAAATCTTAGGAGCAAAACCAATAAAATCATAGCCCACCTTAATGAGGAATTTAATTCAAGGGACGGTGTATCCTTTTTGACGGAATTGCCGCTTCACGGACGTCGGGCGCTTTTCGAGTGGTGCCGGCGGGCGCCGATCGATGTTCGGTGTCCCACGGGGAAGTTCGAGGCCGGCGCTCTCCGGCACATCCCCTTTAACAGACGAACGGCGGACCGCCGACCGACGGATGTTCCAAAGAAGAGTGAAAACGAGCGCCCGCTATCGATCCGATTGCGCGTTTGTTATGCGTGCGTGTATCGCAACTGATTGGGAACCTTCTACGCCCGCACACCGCGATTGGAATTGTTGGATGCGACGTTGGAAGCTTATGTTTGTTGGCTGCGACGTGAAAGACAACTGAGTAAACATACGTATTGTTAGAAATCAAGTGGGAGTTTACAAAATCGTGTTGACGTTGTAAATTACTATTGCGTCATTGTCCAGAAGCTCATCACATACATCGTCGTCAAATTCTCTTGTATTTGTTAATTCGCGTATTCCATAATTTCGGCCGAAAAGGCAGTTTTAGTTTTGTTTCGACAAATCTGTTTTTCTCACGATGATATTTAAATGTCATTTCCGTTTTGAGAAGTTCGCTGCGGAACAGTCGCGGCTGCTTTTGATTGCGTTCCTGTCCCAAGGTGACAGGCAGTCTTCGACCTTTAGATAGATAAACGGACGGCGATTCACATCACCGTGCGCGCCGATGTTTTGCGCGTCGCCGACAAAAATCAACGCGCAGCTTTTGGTTTTGTTCGTCGTGTGACGACGACCTCGGCAATTATTTTCGGAACAAAACGTTTCGCGAAAGTGTCGTCCGCCGGCAAAATACGCCGCTGGACTTGAAAGCGCTACTTCGGCGGTCGTATCGCCGAACGGAATGTTTGTTGATTTGGTTGGTTGGGATGGGTGAAATGAAATTTTCATTACGTTCTCTGCGTGTACGTGCACAACTGAAATGAAAATTTAACGCATTACCTCGAACTGACTATTATGAGTACACTCCTTGTTATGTTTGGAAAATTTACTTCGTTATAAATCTTTAACTGCCTCTTGGTTATTTAATTGCAATTTACTTGGTTCTAAGTTTTAAATAGTTGTCAATTTATTGAGCTTGAGATCTTCTGTTTTGACGTTTCGTCCTATCTGTCATCTTTAGTTCTTCTAAGTGAGTGAGATCAAGAAGACTAGTAGACTGCTTGTGAAGAAATTTTTTTTAACAAAAAGGTGTCGCGCTTTTGGTAAGTTTGAGAAACACTGATTTAGATCATTAAATTCTACGTTAAAATTAAAAGAAGGCGTTAAATTATTATAAGCGACTTCTTCATAGGTGGGAGAAATTTAATATTCAGGACATTTCATCGAAATTCGTAGAATCCTTCGTATATAAAAATTTAATGATTTTTTTTATTTAAACAATGAGTTTCGTTTAGTGCACGGTAATGCAGCGTTCTTTGTGAGAGTGTTTTCTTTGCCGGCGTGCACGCACAAAGACGAGGAAGTGGCGTTTGATTCTCCACGCGACGGAACAAAGTCCTTGCGAAAGATCGTCTTTGTCTCCGCACATTCGCGAAGGACGACGAATCGACGACGGTCGACCGGCCACGAGGAATTAGAAATAAAACGATCGCGCGACGAAAGTCGAGCGCGGGACGAACGGATGGGGCGCCCGTGCCAAAGCGACAACCTCGAACTCTAAATATACCAGGTAAAGGTTGTTGATCCAGAGCCAAAAAGCGATCGCCGCGGCTGTTAACGAAATGAGTTTTGCGTCGGGAAGTGCGCGTCACGTCAGGCGGACAAACGACGCCGGATTTAATCGTCGATTATGATGCGGTTCACGACAACGCCGAGAATACGATTTCGATTTGCGTCAATCTGAAAAATTATAGTTACGTTCGCCGCCGCAAAAATCATATATCGCCGTGGAATCGAACGGAGCGTGACTTGCACGTGATGCAATATTTGTTGTGTGCGACGCGCAGAAAAATGGTCTTATCGCACGTGCGCGCCGCACGCGAGTCACTGACGGTTAATAAGTGGAAATTCCTCGAAAATCGAGAATTATCTAGGTGGCCCAGAACGTTAAAAATTCCGATTAGAACGCACACGTGATTCACGCGTCGTGTTTGATTACTCGGGTACAGAAAACGCGGCCGATGACGTTCGGGCTTCTACTTTGTCCGACCGATCGAAACGATAATACCTGCTACCAAACTAAATAACCTGGAGATTACAACAGAAAAACCAAAACTGGTAACAGCTTAAGAAAGACAACGGGGAAAACCACTGGACCGCATTATAAATGAGAAACTCATAAAAAAAATAACCTGGAACCCACAAATATCCAAAAAAATTTATCCAGAAAACATTTCGGACGTCCCTCGTACATCGCGCACATAGCCCAAATAACTCGAAAAGGGCGCCGAACAAATCGCCCTTGTTTTTCGCGATTTCTTCGAACGCCCGTCGTCGTGCACAAAACGGGCACGGCGCGTCGGCAACGGCAACAATGAATGACGACAATTTACGGCCGATACACCGTTCCGAGGTGCACGAAGAAAAAGAAGACGGCGAAAAAAAAACACGCACACGATCGCGTCCGCCATGATTACACTACAGTTTCTTTTCGTCGTGTCTTTGTCGCGCCTCGGCCCCGCTCGTTGGCGTCGAACGGCGCACGCGTGGCTCCGAGCCGAGGCTTCGGAGAGGGCGATTCACGATTAGTTCTCAGCAGGCCTCGCCCGTGCGATAAGCGGATTGATCGGAACGCAGAGTTTTCTTGTCGTTTTTTTCCTATAATTTTCTTGATAACACACTCGTCGTCGATGTTTGACGTGTTCGCGAGGCGCCGAATGTGTTTCGGCGACAACGACGCCAATAGTGACGAGAATAGCTGTGTTCAGTGCTGCTCGATTGTGTGAAGTGTTTTCGACGTATCAGTTCAGTGCGTTGTGGTATTTCGGAGTGTACTTTTTGAATTGCGAGCAGCAAAGTAAGTGTCGATCAATGCAACTAACCTAAATTTTCGAACGTCGCTTTTTTTCCGCGTACGCGCGCACGCTCGATCTTTGATATTAACGACGGACGTTCGATTGAAAATTCGTTCTTTGTTGGCGTCCGCCAGCGAAGAAAGGCGGCCATATGACGTGTATAATTACTTTTAATATCGCCAACATGGCGTCCACGTTCGACGGAAATACCACGCAACCGCTGCGTTTAGTCATCTTTTTTCGTAGAGCGGTCGGTGCCTATCTGCAGGTCCTTCGTTTAGTTTCCACCGCACGACGGCGGAAACGCGAGAAAATGAAAACGTGCGCCGTTTGGCGGTCCAAAGGTCGCCGAATGTTGCGTTTTGATCGAAATCGGGGCCTTTGTTGTTTTTCTTTGTGGGGTTTTTGGACGTTTCTGCTTTGTCACGATATGGTAGACGAATTTAAATACGTAGCGTGCGTTATTATTGTGTCGCAAAAACGTAGTTAACGGTCTTTATATTTCACATCCAAATACCAATCTAGAAATGATTTATTTGCGATGATGTTTTGTTGCAAATCATTGAAGGTAGCCAACAATAAAGTGGTGACTCATCGTGTCTAGTTAAGCGGTACGCATTTATGTTTTGTATGATTTGGTGGTCGAAACGGTTTATGAATGGTGTCGTCGTGTGAGTGGGTGCAAGACGGAGATCGCGTTTGTTGGAAGTAGTTGTATTTTTTTTACGCATAAGGATTTTCAAATCGTTTCTCTAGATGAGGTATACAACCGTGACAACTAAAATCAAGACGTTGCGTCATAAAAAAATTTATATCGAATCGCTGACATTATTTTTTCAATTCTTCTAGGTGTATTTGGGCTTGAATTCGTTTGGAACGTCGTTGTTGTTATCTGTGATATTTCATCGATATTTATGTTCCTCAATTTACACGTTAATGACGGCGATTAACCGCCGACGTCTAGTTATCATTGTTGTCGCCGTAGACTTTCGTCGTTAACGATAACGTGCCCCGTTTAGAAAAGCAGGAAAATAAGCAAACAAAATTTTAAGATGAAGTGCTGATTGCATGTGGTCCGTAATTAAAATAATAATAATAACACATAAAATATGGATTAATAACAGTAACAATAATAAAAAATGATACGAAAACAAACTGTGTCAGTGAAAAATTTCACCACCCTTGTCTACATTCATGTTGGGATCGTTAATTCGTATTTTGACAACATTTCTAAACTTAGTTGAGGTACAGACATACCGTGATATCAAAAATTACCTTGGTCAAGGGTGATCATGGATTTTAAAATGATTGTCGCAGCTCCCATCGTACATTTATGTCAATCATTATTTGAGTGTCCAAAATCTGTCAAGTCATTGTGACATTTCCAACAATTACTGTAATTTAGTTTTTCTTCTGACAGCTGTCACATGTCAGTGAATCTAAAGAGGCAAGAAAAGTTTATCTTCCTTGTCTTGTGTGTAACTTCGTGTGTATATATTCTTCCCAAGACTTGTGTTTAGCTTTGAAGATAATCTTCTTCGCCTTATTTGTTTGTAACTGTCACGGTTTGCTTCAGATTTATCATTTAAATATTGTCGTAGTCGTGTCGTTGTAGAATTATGTCTCTGGAAACGAAAAACTTCTTTATGTTTATCGAACATGTACCGTACCAATTTTCAGAAATTCAATAAAGATATCGAAATCTTTTCCGTTACCGTAAAAAAGGGGGGGTTAAAAGCTTCCGGTTCGTTTAACCAAGTTGTACGAAACAAAAATGCGCTTAAAATGTACGTTACGAGTATCCGCACAGCCGGATTACTTGGGCGAAATTGCGCGATGCTGCCGCGGACCCGACGCCGAATAGCCCGTCGCCAAGGTCGCGGATCGCCGGACGCACACGTGACGTCATGACCTCGTTCCCAACGGTTCGCCGCAAGAAAACTCGCACGTGACGCGCCCGGACCCTAGAAAACACACGTCGGCGGTGCGGCGTTGGCGGCGGCCGGAGGTCACGATTCGATCCCGCGCGCACCGCTTCCTTTCGCTCCGTCGCAGTCGGACGCAAGGGCTGCCGCAGCGGCCGAAAAGAGAGACGCGGTTCGAGGGGCCGCCGGTCAGAGCGAGTTGGTGACCTTACAAGGCCGGCACGCAAAACGGCGAACATGCATCAAAATGAAACAATGACGAAAACGCGAAAACGTTTATCGGGTTCGTTAGGATCGTCGCTAGAGGTAACGGACTGGCGGATTTTGCAAATGAAAACTTATTTTTTATAAATTATTATGGAGAGTACCCAAAAATATACACGAGCTAGAATACAATGTCTCAGTTTTCAGTTGTTGTGTAATAGATCACCCGACTGGGTAATGCATTGTCGCGCCTAGCGCTGGACGACTATTTCTGTACAAATGCCCCCCCGAGATGCAATGGCAGCGAAATCGTCGGACTTTTGTCTGAAAAGACGAAAATATATTCGCCTCGCCTTGATAATGACAGTAGTCGCGGTTTTAAGTAGGCCGCCTCACGTGCGCGCGTTGGAACTTGCGAATTTAGCAAACATACGTTTTCAGTTCGTCCATGGTCACGTATCGTGATAACGCCGATCGTCATGCGCTTTCATGTTATTTTGAAAGGCTTGTTGTCTGGATTTCTTTCAACCGTCCGTGAAACAATGCGACGTCGGCGTACATTCCACACCAAAAAAATTTTAGTTTTTTTTTATTCATACGATAAATCAAAAAATACAAATACAAATGTTTAGCAACGCTAATTTACTTGGGTGGAAATGTCAAAGTTTAATAGCATAGATTTGTTTGTAAATAATTCAGAAGAAATTTCTTTAGTGTGTTTACCGTGCAAGCCAATAAACTTTACGTAGAAGCGGACGTATTTGTTTGAGTGGAGCCACCGTTGTTTTTGTGGCGCCGTCATCGGTCACTGTTTTGAAAATATGCGATCGGTCGGTTGGTCAATTTCATTGTTTGTACAGATTAAGTCGGCGACGTTGTTTGTCACCGATACACTTGGCAAATATGTTTTCGTTGTGGCGTTGAATTGCGGTTAATAATTTCATGGGTAAATAGAAGTTTTGATCAAATAATTGCTTAGATTCGTTTAAGTTGGGAGTCGGATAATCTTCGAGAATTTCGTCAAACAATTACAAGTGTTAAGTAGATATGGTACCTGTATTATGCGCATAAAGCGTCTACACTTTTTACTTTTTCTTATCACTCGATGCCCAATTCCTGCTACGCAAATGGGTATTTCGTAACATTATATAATTTCTGGGGTGAATCAAATCGAATTAAACTACGAATAAGTTTTGCTTATTTCTAACGTAGGAAACAACAATTTGAATGTTGTTAATTTTTTTTTTGGCTTTCACTAACGAATATCATTTGGCGCAAAAAGATTCGCACTATTGTGACATACCTGCTTGCGCTCGCGGCTTCTTTCCCACCGTTCCGAAGGTCGACCGGTTGCAACGGCACCACTTCCACCCGGGAAATAATTGCTCGCAGGCAACAACCCTCGCCCGACGAGGTCGTGCCGTGAAAGGCGCTGAATTGTCGATGGAATTGCGACAGACAAATGGGAAGCTGCATTTCCAGAAGCCGATCGTCGTCGACGCGCGCGTGGTGACGTATCTGAATAATTGTCGCCGTAAAAGTACTTTCTCGAACTGACGGCGTGCGTAAGCAGAGTTCCCAAATCGAGGCCGTGAGACTCGGGAACGAGCCGGCGGTTTAATTGCTCCGTCGATAATTGTCCATTCTCCGCGTTTCCTTTACGGAGCAAGTCGATTCTGATGCGATGACGCGTTCGGTGACTAAATGCAATTAGACGTCACTGTTGTTTTAATGAGTTCGGCGATGTTTACGTGTGTCGCTGCTTGTTGTTTGGAAATTGTTATTACGATAGTCGTGAATTTATAAAAACGATTACTTGAAGAGGTTGGGTTGGGGAAAATCCACCTAACGCAGTGGGGATCGCGGTCCATGTCCAAAGTCAATGAAAAAAAAGTATAGTGAAGTAACTAAAATGGCTGTAGTGAATCTTAAAAAAAACGAACATGTCGAAAAATGTCGAGTCGTCTACAAAGTTATCAAATTATGGAAGGGAGATTTAAATCAAAAACCAATCGATCATTGGCTAACGAAAGCTCCCAGCTAACCAATCGCTTACACAACGATTGACGAAGCCAACAGAACCTAAGTTGAGACCAATAAATCGTAAGTTTTCAACAATCTGCGACTTATTACGAATCGTGTTGTCTAAAGTTGCGGAGTTGAATTGATGACGAACCCGGAAGAATGCGAACGCCCGACGAAACGACCGTCGCCGATCGTCGGGGAAAATTGCGTGGGACGTCGATCCTTCCGCGCCGTAGACTCTCGGCGGAAGAACTCCTGAAACTGGGTCACCCGTGTTGTTTATTTTCGTTCTCGTTTGTTCGTCCGTCTTTGTCTGCCGGCCGAGCGCGCGTTTAAAATTGGAACGCGGTTACGTCACGCGTTCGCAGACGTGGCGGGCGGTGCCCGAATTACCTCGCGGATGCACGCGGGAGAAAGGCCAAAGTGACATTTTAGAGTTTATTGCGATTTTTGAATGAAACGCGAGATCGATCGAAATTCATGGATGTAGTCGATAATACCCGGGTTATCTTAATTGTCGTCCTTGGATTCGTGCGTCACGGCGAGATTTGCTCGCGACTTTCGAAAGTGCGCGCGGCCCCGGCGAAAATAGAAAATCGAGCCGCCCAATTAACGCGATTACGAGATCGCGGCTTCGCGCGCGCGAGAGAGGGCCGTTGCGACATCGCGTATTTCGCTTCGTTCGGGGGATTCCGCGTCGAAGTTCACTTTCGAATCGGACGTGCGAATTTCGGCGGCGTGTTGTGCAATCGCTTGACGGATTGCGCGAGTATTTAACTGGGTCGGTCGGAGCACGCGTGCGACGTCGTGAATTTGTGACGATCAACTAAACGCAGGCCTGTCGTCCCGGTCTGAGGTGCAGATTGTGCGATTCGCATTTATCAACAAATTGGAAAATAAAATCATACGATGATGAAATTTAGGCTATAAATGTAACTGGACATAAACGAATTCAGTCGTCATTGCTCGGGTTTATCTATCTAATGCCTTCCACGTGCAGATTTTCGATCTTGAAATCTCGGTTGCAAAAATACATCAATCACTCCAAACTGTTTGTCGTCTATAGAAATAGTTCAAATCTGTTAACTTGCTGAAAACACCAATTTCTTTCTTTCTCAATTCGGATTGGCGAAGACGCCTTCAACCCCAGTCCGGTTCCGAAATGGGTCAGTCGCGAAGACAATGGACCGCGAGCACGTCGTCGTTCTCGCGAATAAATAAGCGACAACGCGGGGAAGTAAGCGGACTTGCGCTCGCTCGCTTCGTACGTGCGGAACGAAAACGACGAGATCGAGTAGAAAGTGGATCCGATCCGCGGGACGCGGATTAAAGTGGGACGCGCGCGCGCTCGTCCCACTTTTCTCGCCTCGAAGGTCCGTCCGTCCGTTACGTAACGGTCCGGAATTCGCCCGACGAAAATCGATCCGCTCACTGATCGCGACACACTTTGCACGAGACGGCGAGAAAGCCGGTTCTCTGTTGGTTTGCCGGGGGATGAAACAGATGGGTCGGATTTGGCGGCGCGCCGGTTTGTTCGGTGGGATGCGTGCTATGAAGCACCAAAGACGTCGTGACTAATTTATGGTAATATATCGTTGTGCTTCTAGAATTTGCAAAAAATAGCTAATGAAAAAAATAGTATGAACATGACATCTAAGTTTAAGTAACTGACATGGGAAAATTCAGGAGTTATGCGGAATTATGAAAAGAAAGTTCGGGAACCTTTGCCGAAGACTCACTTCCCGAGCTGGATAGTAAACGAAGCCTATCAAACAAGGAAGGTACAGGGCCAGTTACTACAGATGAGTCAGGTGGATAGGGAGTTGGTGGAGCGATGGTCACAGGAGAGAAAATGGAAAACAGGTGTACAGGAGGAGGCCAAGAGAAAGAAAAAGGTTGTTATATATTATTGGCATTTATGTTTATCTGAAATGATATCTTGGAAATACAGAGTTCATGTGACAGAGCGTTTAATATTTTTAAGCGACAGAATATATGAAGCAGAAAAGTAGCTGTCGTTGTATGGGGGCGAGCGAATACAACAAAGTAATTTAAGCTACTTTTGCATTTCTCTGTGGCTAATAATGTGCAGCCTGTTCGTGGTGTATTTATCCGACGTTTTCGTTTCTGTTTTGATTATCGTCGTCGCCGATGTCGATCGAAAGCGCACTTCATCATTCATCATTCTCGATAAACGTTTTCTGAGTAAGCCATTCGGCTTTCGCATTTGCGACCGGGAGCAAGTGTTCGACTTTTCTACGGATTCGATCGAGTTGGCAGTCGTATCCTGCCCGCGTCTCTTACCTCGCCCCGCGCCCGCGCGCGTTGGCTTAATTAAGCGGTGCTTACACGAGGCGAACTCGCCAGCTGTTCGGCTCGGTTTCGAGGCCTGGCGTCGCCGTAAAGAAAACAATCGGCGGAAAGTGAATGTCGCCGCGGTGCGCGCAAGAGCGGACAAAGAAATTGAAATGCTCGCACAATGTCGCCCGTTCGCAGGAAAAAGAGAGTAAATACTTTCGTCGACGCAAGTTGTAAACGTAAAAAATCGAAGAACTAATTGTTTTAGGGATGAAAGCGAACCAGTTAATCGGTCGTCGTTGAGGTGGAATTAAAAGATTTTTGTGAATTGATGCAAAGAGATTACGTTGAAATGGATTTGAGTGTAAATATTTCTTTCTGCCCTGTGTTGTGATAATCATTTTTAATTAGTAAAGCAGTTTTCACTTTTGACGACTTGTTAAGATTAAATTGACATTTTGGTTGTGGCTAAAGTACCTTTAAACGTCAATTAAATTTCAGAGCCCTCCTAAATTAGGATTTTTCTTGAACGCACGTTATTAATCTCGGCAGCCTGGATCTGATACATCCTTCGTTATCGTTATCGTTGAGTCTTTTATTATTAATTCTTTTCTTATTGGTACAATTGTTTTATTAAATGACGTTAACTTTATTAACTGTTGGTAAAGGGGTGTTGTATGTATGTATGTATAAACACATATATTACTCGTAAAATCTCCCACAGATTTTGCGTTTCAGACCTACGTTTGCATCTAGTTGTTAAACTTCGGACGCGTAATAATTTTAAAGTCTTCTTGACAACACACCGCCAGGAAATTACCGCTTATGCACGCATGCAAATGACGCCGGTACGGAGCGAGTCTGCGCAACATATGGCCAGCACTGGGAACGCGAACAGGTCGCGAAAGATTACCCACTTACTCGAATAGACGAAGATCGCCGGCTCCGAGACGGAGAACGAGAGCGAAAAGACGGCGGGTTCCTTCAACCCGGCCGAACGACGAGTGATTAATGCGTTTTTTCCTCATCGCGTTTCTTCAAATTGCGCGGTTTCGATTTTGAGAAGCGAGACGTTCGCTTTAATTGGATTTCATTCTTTCACGCGACCGCGCTGGAAGCGGAAGAAGTGCGCCGCGCCGCGTTCCCGAACAGACGGAGATTCGCGGGAGAAAATTGAGAAACGTTCGGGTGGATTGGACGTGCGCCGCGCACATGAAATGTTTTCGTATAAGTTAAGGACCTAACGGTGCACCGGCCACTCGCTCCGTCTCCCTTTATCCGTGGAAGGAAGAAATTGCGTGAGAACGCGACCTTCATCCCATCGCCGCGAAACTCGCTCATTGCCGCCACTCGTCACTAGAACCCACCGTCGATGTATGGCCTTATTTCGTAAAATATTAATTTTCTACATTGCGTCTATGACAAAGCACCCAAAATTTGAGTGCTAAAATGAGTCCGGTTTTTTCTTTATGTTGGCAGCGTATAACGTCAACGAAATGTCAGTTGTACGCAAGTCTTCACAATTCACATTGCGTCAAAGAAAACTGACATTTCAAATTAAATGCAAGTTACAAGTTACGATTTGGGCTACAGAACCACCGAACGAGGAATTCTAATCGACTAGGTGATGTGATTGATTACCTGTGTTACCGGTTTGTTATCCCCCTCCGCAGTTACTCTAATAATTCACAGCGTTTAACAAAAATGTTCTGCATACATCCTTATCGCCAAGCCGGGGAATTACGTCATCGTGAATGTGTGCAGAATTGCGCAGTCATAACGACCACGTCGCCACCTCGTCGTCGTCATTGTGTAATGGAAAAGGTGTCGCGATAACGCGTTTCAGTTACACCATTCGCCACGGACCACGCGACCGCGTTTTACGACGGCGGTGACGTCAGATGCGTGATATTTTACACAATAATCGCGGCATAGTTGGAATAGTTTGGAAACAGTCGTGCTGTGTAGTTAAAATTAAATTAAATTAATGAAAAAATCGCTCGTTCAAATTACGTTTCTCGACCGTTAGTTCGCGCGCCCGGAAGTCGCGTTTCCGACTGCGCGGCAAATCCCGTCGCCCACCACGCCTCTGGACGCGATCGAGACGAAGTAACGGCCGGTCGAGGACCCGCTGCTTCCTCCGGTCTGCCTCGCATGACCGGTGTGCGTGCAATGGGCCCCGATGTAGACGGGCACGTTGACCCGTGCGGCGAACGACGGCGTCCGACGCCTGATTACGTCGACGCATTGACCCCCAAACGTTAACCATAAGAACTGCGACTGCGGGGCGTGAAAAACACAATTCGCCAATGTCACGCGTTGGAGAGTCGTGGTGGCATTTATGAATCGTTCGAATGACTGGAATTTACAACAAACGAATAATGGATTTGTTTCGCTTAAACTTTTAAGCCAAAGAAATAATTAGCATGTTCCGTTGCAATTGTGAATATTTGCTTGGTATGTTTCATATGTGAAGAATGAAAATTTTATTTTTAAAAAAGAATATCTCACAGAGAGAGATGAAAGACAAGCGATTCGCGGAAGCGAGAATTTTGAAACTCGTTGCATGGACGCTCCCAAACGGAAGGTCGTTGTCGTAGGTTGTATGTAAATCGTTGTGCGGTATGCAATCTGTACATCTGAACTTTAAACACAACAGACACGAAATTAAAACAATTAAAGGTTCCATAAACGTTTGCGATTTATGGAACACAAACCTCATTACTTGTATTAGTTTTGCACCAAATAAACTCAGATGTGCTCGTTGTAGAAATGTTTTTGTCTGCTTTGTTAAATTGTTGAATTTTTAATTAATTATTTTTATAATAATCATCATTTGCGACAATGAGAATAATTATTATAATAAATTTAATTCAAGACAACGATACGAAGTATTTTCACAAAAAAGCAAGTACTCGTGAACGATTAATGGAACTTGTGACGAAAAGGTGCAAAATTCAAGATCAGTATTTTTTCAGTGTGTAAGTTCGAGTGGAATTACACATGACATAAATTTATTATTATTATTGGACATGTGCTCTCGGATCCGTGTTATATTTAATTTGTTCATTGAAGTAAATATTTAATTGTGAATTGTGAAGTAGTTTCCAACGTTGTAAGTCGGTCGAGGACGTGTAGCAAAGTGCACGGCGCTGTAATTGGCTTCAACCTGTTGAGGCGCCACAGCGAGCTGCGATGAAAAAAATTATTCAATCGAAAACGCTGACGTTTTTTCTCAAAGTGCCTTTGGTATTTTTTTCGAATTGCAATTATTGAACGAAGTGTATTTGTGTCGCCGTTTGGGGCGAGTTTCAATTTGCCGAACAATTATCGACGTTGCGGGCGCAAGTGCGCGTCATGTGTACACGACAATCGCCAGGCATCGGCCTTCACATTTTGCGATAAACCTGCTCCCATGTTTGCGTAGCATTTGGCCGCGACACGTGTCGTAGATTCGTTTTGTGTGTCGTACTTTGTTTGGCGTTTATGGAGAGTAGTTGCGAAACAGCCCTTGCAGCGTTTGTAGTTATTGGCAACTACGTACACTTTTGGCCAATTCGATAACTAATAATGGGTGTTTTTTTTTTATTTATAGTTGGCGTCGAAATTGGTTATGGATGTTTAACTGAAAGAACCACAATTTTGTGCATGCACTCAAACGTCACTTAAGTAACAATTGTCAATTTTTGACAATTAAAAGAGAGGTTAGACCAGTTATACGTATGTTAAACATTCACCGCCAGCTTTGACCCCGAATTTTAAAAAACACCCGTTACAATGAAACAATTATTATTAAATTGATTGCGATTGATTATATCACATATTTTTCATGTTACTGTTCACAATTTTAATTTAATTTTATTAACGTGATAAAATAAATAACAAATGGACATAAAACGTCTTGCTCGCTTTTTTTAAGGTAATTTGAAGAAAAAGGTCCGCTGACTATTTTAATTCATTGTTGGGGCTGATCTGTGAGCGATAGTTGTAAATGCGTCCGACGCGGTTGGTCGACCGTTCGCTGCTAACCAGTTGCGTCTCTTTTTGTTGCAGGTGTTCGTAATTTTTTGACAAGGCGTCCAACACAAATCGCTTCTTTTGTGGGCCAGCGCAGTAGAAAAACGGGACTGGTGTCCTGTAGACCGTCGACGAGGAGTCGGGGTGACGCTGAGCCGCCCCTCCGCCCGCCGCCGCCATGGAACGGGAATCGAACCCCATGCAGGCGCTCTGCAGGTCCGGCTGCGGATTCTACGGCAGCCCGGCCACGGACGGTCTCTGTTCGCTGTGTTACAAAGTAAGTCGACGACCATTGTTAAAATTCGTTAAAATTTCGTTAAACGTACACAGAAAAGTTTGATTGAGAACCTCTGAAGAAATTACGAAAAATGCATCTTTCGTTCCTTTGCCACCTGCTTCGTTGTATCGACGACAGGTGATGGGTCGGTTTAACGTTGCGTCACGCCCGTTTAAAATCAGCCAATGATGTATTGGAATTTAAAACAGTGATGTTTTTTTTTATGAATTATGTTATTCTAGAATATGAAATGTTAAATAGGTCCCATCAAATAGGAAATGCTGAAATCTCTCTCTCTCAATATCATTTGGCTTATCTTACATATTTTTTTGTTCCATCGTAAATATTAAATTGCAAGACTTTGTGATCAAGTGATGTGGTTTTTCGTTTTCAGGAAGCCCTGAAGAAGAAACAGCAGCCCCCCGTGTCCGCCCCCAGTCCTGCGCCATCGGTGAACAACGCCCAGTCTCTAAGCAGTCTCATGGAGACGGCCACGGCGCAACCAACCGTTCCCTGCCTGCCATCCACACCCGCCTCCACGGAATCGAACATAGAAGTAAGTTTTTTCGCCACTATTTAAATTTAAACTGCGGGGGCTTGTCGGGCGAAACGACTCGGGCACTTTTGATAATTATCCGCGTTAGTTATGCTCTGGTATCGAAGGGAAAAAAGCAATGAGACATTACAATAATTAATTTTAAGAACGTAGAAAAAGAATTGTTCAGGTGGTTAATGAAATGAAGTAAAATAGTAAAATAGGGAGAAAATACGAAGACAAAGGATGGAGTACGTAAACTCTGTTCGGTTTTATCAAATAGAATTCCTATCGATCAACTTTTATCGTATCGTCACATACCGAACTAACAATGCGTCAACTCCAATTGTCATTCGACAATCTAGTAGTCTGTTGGCAGAAAAATGACACTTTCGGCAACATTTTTGAGCAAATTCCCAGAGTATGTCACAGAGTCACATACCCATAGATAAGAAATGTGAAAATCAGAAAAACAACAGTTCCGAGAGCTTAGCGAACGGTCGCGCGAGCGGAAGCAGCGTCCAGGGCACCTCCGGCGAAGATGGCGAAGGAAATGCCCGAAAGGACGACGAAGAGCCGCTTCCGGCGACACAACCCACAGTAATTAAATGTTTTGCGTTGAATATCGCTTCTAACGGCACCGTCGTGAAAATTTGACGCAGTCACGTTGACGTTTTGATAGTTAGCGTTTGGCGTCGACGTCCTTAATCGCTCTTGAAAATACCAGTTAAGCAGACCAACGACCAACTTAAATTTACAACTCGTGTGGCGTTGCGCCAGGTATCAATTTAGGTGATAAAGTAATGTAGATCGTAGCGATTTTCATCTTCACCTGAACCGTATCAGACAAGATGGGCGCAAAATGTACTTCTAATCGATTAGTTTAATTCACCGTGCGTTGTGATCTGATAAATTATATATTTGTTTTGTGTACTGAATGTGTTTAATTTCTTTGTCGTCCTTTCTTTTCTGCTTTCAGCGCCGGCAATCACTGTCTTTTGTTTTGCAGGCGATAGAGGAAGGCGCAGCCGGTGGCGCGGCCTCCTCCGATTCGAACGGCGCCGACACGGACAACGGCGACAAGGATGGCGACAAGGACGCCAAGAAGAAGAAAAACCGCTGCGCCACCTGTCGTAAGAAGGTCGGACTCACAGGTAGGTGGAATTTCCGCATCGCCGGAACGCGCCTTCCTTTTTTTGAATCTGTTTTCTGTTTGCTTTGGGTTTTTGACCGGAAACACGCCCGCGTTCGACGTCATTTTCGCTGATTTTTCCAGGGTCGGCAAGGATCTCAAACTGTGAGCAGTTGTTTTTAAGTCGTCGTGTGTCTCAAATATGAAAAACGTTTCTCGGCGAAATTACGTAGATTTTGCTGTGAGATGTCGAGAAGTCACCTTTTTTGTCGTGTTAATGGTCGAATTCATAGATTGCCAAGTTTGGGAACCCAATCTGCGCGTTAGTAGTACAGTGGATTTTTTGATAAAATATTTCAGCCGTCGGGCAGCCAATTTCTAAATCCTAGTCCGCCAAAAGAGGTTCATCGGTAAACTGCCTAATTTTTGTTGTCTTATAGGACGTTTTTGGTATTTGAAACACGACAATAATTACTAATGTTCGTTGTTTTCGGTTGAATGAGTTATTTTAACGAGTGGATTTTGTTACAGGTTTTGAATGTCGTTGCGGAGGTCTGTTTTGCGCGGTGCACCGGTACAGCGATAAGCACGACTGCTCGTTCAACTATCGGGAGATGGGAGCGCAGGAGATCAGACGCAACAACCCGGTGGTCGTCGGCGAGAAGATTCAGAAGATATGAACCCCGCCACTCAAGTGCCATCCTCCTGCAGAGTGACTGGACACTGAACTATTTTTGACCATCTGTGGGTGTGATCTAGTGTAAAAGACAAGTGTTTACGATAGTTATCGCCACGCTCACCACCGAGCCCCCCTCCCCGCATAAGTGATAGCTAACAGTACTCTAATATAAATAATTGCCACTCAAATTCTCTGTAATTTAGTTTTAATCATAATAAATAAATTTCTAGGTATGAATATATGTATATGTCATTTTAGCTTCTTTTTTTGTTGTTGTATATAGTTGATATCTTGCTGGTTGTTTTTGTTTTCTTTGCATACATATTATATATATATATATAATTCTAATCGTCGAGCTGTCGATTAATACAAAGAACAGCTCCCCGATTAAAATTCTTTTATTTAGGACAATTTAGCTTATATCTTATTTACCGGGCAGTTCTTTTAATTCCTTGTGAAGAATTCAAAAAAAAAAGTATGCACAGTTCTACACTGCACGAATTACCAAATGCTGCTTACATTTACTCGTTTTGTTGTTACGCGTGGCCGAAGGTACTTCTAAGAGTGCAGAATGGCGGTTACATTGAACGTTGGTTTTAATTTTAGTTTGCAACCGTTTTACGATTTTCACCGTTTTGTTTCGTACTCGGGGGCGAAAAAATAGATGTCTTTGTTTTTTAAATGTTGCCAATGCTGTCAAAATTTATAACACTTGGTGTCGTACTGTTGAGTGGTATAGAAGTGCATATCCGGGAGAGTTTAAGGGTGTTAGACTAAGTACACAGTTCACCACGATGGAAATAAAAACGGGATCGCCAAATGAGAGAAATTTTAGTTTTAATTTAGCCTTAATTTAGTCAATCTTGTGCGTATTTTGCTCAGATTTTTCATCCAATTTCAACTCGTTATATGTTTTATCGTAGTTGATTGTTTATTTGTGTTTGTCGAGCGCTTGTATAGTTATTTTTGTTGTTGATACCAAGTATCGAGTTCGCTGCGTCTTCCAATATCGTTGGTTCCTTTGACACGTTTGTGGGAATTTTTTGATTAATTATAATTGGTAAGGTTTTATTAATTTGATAATGACTTTCACAGAAATTAATTTATGAAAACAAATTCATTTTCATACAAATGAATTAGAATCGATAATAAAAACGTCACAAATTGAGTAACCATATTTAGCTCTAAATGACCAACCATTTTAATTTTATCATCACTTAGCCTACTTGGGCTCTTTAAATTAAATATGACGATACGTTGCATGGATTATTTTGTCACCAACTTATTGTTTCCAAATGACGTGCATCGAAGATTGCACTTTTAAAGTGTACTTAAATGAAAGATATCAAATATCTAAATTTTCCAAAACCAAAAAGTTTTCCATCCGTCCATTTAAGTGTAATGTAAAATTGAATTGTTATCCGAATCTATTGTTAAATGTGGCGAAAATTCTGAGCAAAATACGCGACGATGCAAACCAAACGTTGATTTCTCATGTTCGACGATTTCCTACAC
Source organism: Geotrupes spiniger (assembly GCA_959613385.1). Taxonomy (NCBI): domain Eukaryota; kingdom Metazoa; phylum Arthropoda; class Insecta; order Coleoptera; family Geotrupidae; genus Geotrupes; species Geotrupes spiniger. Next base: position 241,128 of record OY390737.1, on the reverse strand, counting down.
ACGTGACCTGGCTTTAATTTTCTCATTTGTTTAATTTTCCTCGCCGACGATAGAAATTGGCTTCTCGATGTGAATTAATAATTGTAAACTATTCGATTTCATGCTTGAGTTAATTGCCTTAATTTAGTTTCTCTCACGTTAACTATCTAATAGTACGACAAAATAATTGTTTGAGTCGGTGTATTTTGTCCGATCGCAAATATGCAAAAGATGCCACAATTGTTGCTAAAAGAAAAAGACAATGCAGTGCAGTCGAAAGAGTTGTGCACCGTTATATGTATGGTTGTTTTGTGTTTGAATGTTTTTCCTCGCCTTTATGTTACTTAAATTGATAAATCAGTTGGATCAGAGACAAACTTTTTCTTATTATTATTATGATTATTAATTATATCGATTATTAAGTATGGCCGTGTGGCTAATAAATCTGTAAAATATTTTTAGTGTTTTAATATCATACAACACTCCTGAACTAATTAAACCTGATAATTGAGAAAAAGTGATGAAGCACGTTGGGGGCATTTCCAAGCCACTGATCATTCAGTGGGCTCTATTGTTTAATTTTTTAGTTTATGGGCTACCTGACCCATTCCAAACCCACCCAATCCAACCCAACCGGACCCGACCCAACCCATCTTTCATCTTCGTTGAAAGCGTGTATTATTCAACCCAACCCAACCCAACCCAACCCCTCTAGGATTTTCAAAAACACGATTTTTTCTTCCCTCTTAAGATACTTCAGGTTCATAAAAATAATATGCCATTTGATTTATAGTGGAAAAAGAATGTTAAAGGGTATAATTATCAATCGACCGCAGTGTCTCAGAGCCCGTGCTGTTGTGTCTATGAAACCTTAAACGCGTTTTTCTCAAAACTACTTTTTTCAAACTGGGAGGACTATTGCATGCATCCATTCAAAATTTTCACAGTAGCTTCACAATAGTGTTCTCTATGGAAGTACGAATACCATACCATAGCAACAAACATTTCAGCCCGCTGTGCCGGGCGAACAAGCTCTTGTTCACCCGCTCCGAATTTGGAATTAGTCAGACGGAAATCCGTCATCTTCCGTTAGTTACATGTGTCTAAAGCGGGCTACTCACACACCTGCCGCAAGGGCAATCAAGGGTATAAAAGTGGGGATGACCCCTGATTGCCTCCTTAATTGTGATGTGTATAGGTAAGCAGGGGCAATTTTGTAGATTGCCCCTGTGGCAGGGGCGCGAGACCATCCTTGGTCCCAAGATTGCCCCTGCCGCCTGCATGGTTGCCCCGTCTGTAGCGCGATCGGGGCAGTTTCTCAGTTCGTTGGCAACTGTTTCAACGCGTGTGTTCACCTCAACTTATAACCAAACACTGAATAGCAGGCATGTGTGTAGAGACAAGAACCGTATTGCCCCTGCCGCCGTGCACCCTAGATCGCCCCTGCGGCAGGTGTGTGAGTAGCCTGCTTAACATGGCACACTTTCGAACGGGTTGTGCAAAAAAAGCTTTGTAGCTAGAATCTTCTTCAATTACTTGCGACATAGGTATTTTGTACTTTCACGATTCTTCGTATCTTTTCGAACGATTACTCTATTCTGTGTAGCCGATCCGACCCGATCTGATCCAAACCCACCTCAACTGTACAATTTTTGTAGTAAAGCATAAATCTCAGCTCATCTTGAACTTAGTGCGTGACGTGCTGCTGCAACGGATGAAAATACGTTTGACTTTTCTAAGCACGAAAATGCAGACACACTCGGTTGACTGCTAGCTATGACAGAACCTGTTTCCAACTCATTGCTTTAGTATAATTGGGGATGTGCAAACTAATCAAAATACCCAAATAAAACACATTTATTATACATTTATTTAAAATTCTGCATTACACAACGTCCATACACTTAACAAACAAAATCATATACAGAAGGGCATATATTATATCTTTTACTTACTATTTACGGCATAAATTACAGCTTTACTTCTAAACCTAGTTTCGACGGCTACCGATATATTTTTTCATCCGACGGATACGCGATGAAATAAGGCTGTCCGCTGTTTTGATGCGGCATCCTACCCATTGTTGAGTACGTGGCTCTCGCCGAAGGCGTCCCAGACATTTGTATTTTATGCGGCAAAGTGGCAGAATACCCAGCAGTGTAATTGGGTGGGACTGCGTACAACGGCGGAGCACCCTTGACGCTACATGCGCAACTACTTCCGCTTCCTACAACTCCGGGACCTATTACTTGAGTACCGTTGGCTAATGGTCCACCTCTATATTGGCTGCCAGTCATTTTCAGACGCACAATGCAGATTATTATAACTAGGATGGCTATGAATGCGACGACGCCACCAACGATACCAATTATTAGAGTATCATCGTTATTTATCGGCGATTGTACGGCTATTGGACTTTTTGTATTGCGATTTTTCTCAGTCGGAGCCATCGACCAAATGATATCCGGTTCTGTCGTTTTTGTGGCCAATCTCGTCGATTTTAAGCCCGTCGTGGCGGTTGGTGGCGTCGTCGTCAATTTGTGCGGGTCACACGTTAATTCGTCATCACCGATCTCGATGAGCAACTTGTTTTTTAAATGAGGAGGTCCCAAACACCTGACCATCAACTTGCGTCCCGGCAACCACCTTCTCAGAGCTCTCGCACTGCAGTTACAAACGATAGGATTCGTCTCTAAACCCACGATTCTGAAATCTCCTCTGCGATCGTCCAACGTTACTAATAACGAACTGCTCAAAGTCATCAGTTGACTTCCTGTGACGTCCAACACAATTTGCGAAGATCTCGGAACGGGGAAGAACAAAGCCGGTGGAAGAGAACTCACCGAGGTGTTGCGAATCCGAATCACCAAATTTCCTTTCAATCCAGAAAGTGTACCTGATGAAATGCTTCTCAAACGTGAACCCCTGATACCTGTAAGAAATTTCAATTATTTAGATGTTGATGATAACGATGGTGAATAGGAAAGAAGTTTTAAAACGCTAAGGGCTTTTAACGAAGGACAGAGTAAAACTGACCAGCCGGCAGAGAATAGCCAGCATAGCGGTAACTGTGACGCTAAGCACTACGCTGTCAGCAGCCATGGAAGTGCTACTGGATCTTCCTCCTTTGCATAATTTGCTGCAATGTGAGGTGAGGAAGATATGTTAGAACTGAAAAAATATAATTCCATAATGAAAAAACAAAGATTTTGATATTTGGATAACTTAGGATCTGTTGCCGGTAAACTAAAACTTTGTTATTTCATTTATTTCATAGCGTAATTATGTTTTTTGTTTTTAAATACATAGGCGAATGGAAATCCAAAACGGTATTTATTAGATTACTAGTTATGGGTCAGGATTGTTGTTTACGTACCCAGTTCTTTCAATCTGGGGTGCAACACCGACGATAACTGATCGCTTCCAATGGCGGCATCTTTAGTCTCCACGTTGATTCGTTCCAACGTTGGCAAGTGTTGTAAGAGTCCTTGGATGTCCAGATACCCCAATTTGGGATAATTGTAAGCATCTAAATGCGATAAATTAGGCACAAACGTGAACGCTGTTTTTTCGATGCGCGTGCATTCCTCCAGGTCGTGCATGCTGAACGTCCTTAACGAATCCAAGCCGCCGAAATCGTTATGCGAAATCATCTGGATGGGATTAACGGAAATATTGAGCTTCTGCAGGTTTTTCAACACCTTCCAAATTCTCGGAAACGTTGATAAATCACGCAATCGATTGTGTGAAACGTCCAAATCTTCCAATAGAGTGGCCCGTTCGAATACTTTCGGCGATAGTTCCGTTATGTTGTTGTACGACAGATTCAAGAGCCGTAAAAATGGAGTTTCAAGCGATTCGACGTTCACAATACCTGTCCCGGCCAATTTCAACTCTCTGACGGTTTTCGGTTCGCTCAATACGGTAAAGACGGCCTCCTTCGACAACGGATTGAATGATAAGTCGAGGTTTTTGATGTTAACTAAAATGCCGTCGTCATGCAGCATGTCTTTAATTTTATTGTGTGATAAATCCACGGAAGACACGAAGAAGAACTGGCGCTGCAAAGACTTCAGAGGAGCCACTTCGAACAAATTTCGCGCCAAGTTAATATTCTCCAATATTTGCAAGCGCGCCCTATCGAATATAGTTTCGGGCAAGTCCGCCAGTTGATTGTCTTCGAGGTTTAGGCGTTCCAGACGAACCAGGCCTTCAAACGTCCTTTCGCCCAGCCTGTCTAATTGGTTTCGGGCGAGGTCCACGATCTGCAATTGCGTGGAGTTGTGAAACGCCATTTCGCTTATCGTTTCGATTTGGTTGTCGGACAGCAGCAACGATCGTAAACGCGGCAGACGGGCAAAATCCAATTCGTCGATACTTGTCAGCAAATTTCCCGAAAGGTCGATGTATTCTAAAAACTGCAACTCGGCCACCAAGTCAGCGGGGAAAAACTTGATGTTGTTGCGACCCGCATGCAATTCTTTCAATCTCGCGTGAATCTTAAAAGACGACGACGACAAATGACTCAACTGGTTATCGGATATATCCAAGATTTCCAAATCGGTTCCGTAATTGAAAAATTCCCCTTTGAACTCGATCAACTCGTTGCCGTTCAACAGCAATTTTTTTAAACTTTTTACGTGTGCGAACGACCCCGACTTTACGTTCTCGATCTTGCAACGCGACAAGTCCACGACGGTCAAATGCATCAAATTGACGAAAGAACCGTCGGATATTTCCTTCAAATCGTTGTTGCTCAAATACAGTTCCTTCATGCCGGACGACTTGCTGAAGAAGTCGGTAGGTAGCACCTTCAGATTCACGTGGCTCAAGTCCAAAACTTCCAATTGAGGCAACGTGTGGAACAGATCGACCGGTATCACCGACAAGTGCGGATTTCTGCTCAAATTCAGGTGCGTCAGCTCGGTCAACATTGCAAAAGTGTTGCGGAAAATCGCCGTCAAGTGATTGTCGCTCAGATCCAAAAATTTTAACTTCCGCAGGGGAAGAGACTGTGTTGTAATGGTCGCTATTCGATTTTGCGAGAGCTTCAGACTGATCAGGGTGTTTTCCAGGCCTTGAAACGTGTCTGAAGTGATGTTGACTAATAAATTTTCGTTCAATTCTAAATGTTGCAGTTGCTGGAAGTATTGGAATGTCGCTGGCGGTAATTCCCTCACGACGTTTCTAGCTATAACCAGGGTGGTTAAGCGTTCCGCTATTGAGCGTAAGATATCTCCGGATAATGCTGTCACTCTGTTGTAATCCAAATGGAGTGCCATGAGGTGAGGCAGGCGTCCCAGTGCCGAAGCCGGTATGAGTAGGATGTTGTTGTCTTTCAGGCTTAGTGTTTCTAAATTGTCGAGACCTTCAAAAGCATCATCTTCTATCTATAACAGATGCATATTAATTATTTTCCATGAAATCCACAAGGTCACAATCAGTTAATTTTAACAAATTTGTCAATAATACTTAATTTAAAAACACAGTCTTTCATTACCAAGTGGTAAACTTTTCACTTTATTAAGGGAATTCTTAAAACTCTTACTTAAAACTCTTACTCAACATATTATAAGCAAGAATGTGTATGTTTAAACAGATCTACTACACTGTATTTACCGTCCTCAATGAATTAACACTGATGTCCAACTTCCTCAACTGTTTCATCCCCAAGAACGTCCCTGGTTCGATGTTGGTGATGCTGTTCCTACCTAGATCCAAATGGTACAGATTAACAAAGGACGCCAAGGCGTCGTTGCTCAAACTCTGCAAATTGAAGCTTCAAATCATACGTCTCACACCCCCCACATTGCCAACTCTTACTCGTATGAGATTTGACGACAAATTCAGATACCGCAGGTCGCCGAACGTCTTGAGTGCGACGGCGGGAAACTCGCCGATGAAATTTTCCGACAGATCGAGCCACTCGACGTTCTCAGCTCCTTGAAACACGTCGCTGTTGAACTTGGTGAGCCGGTTGCTCTGCAACTGCAGCGTTTTCAAGCCGGCCATCTCGCGGAAGGCGCCCCCCTCGACGCCGCCTATCAAATTTCGACTCAAATCGATCGATTCGAGGTTCCGCTGGGCTTGAAACGCGCCGATTTTAACTACGCCTGGAATTTGAATCGACACGACGGTCACAACCCAAATCAAATCGAATCAAATTCACTTGCCTATTCTGTTGTCTTTCAGGGACAACAATCGGAGGTTTTTCGGACCGTTCAGCGAAGCACCCGGTATGGCGTAGAAACTGTTCCTGTCGAGGTAAAGCTCCTAAAACGAAACAAACGAAATCTTGAAGGGATCGTCGTTAAAATCCTAATACGAATTCTTACTTGGAGGTCGTCGCATCCTTTGAACATGCCCTCTTCGATGGCTTTGATGCCGTTTCCGCTCAGATCGATGAGTTGGAGGTGTCGCAGACCGTGAAACTCGCTGCTGGAAAATATCGGATTCAGCGTGTCGCCCAGGAGGTTGTCGGCGAGGCGGAGCTCGATCAAAGACGCCTGGAGACCTTGAAGCAATTTTTCAGTCAGCCTTCTCAGGGAGTTCCCGGAGAAATCGACGCTGCGCAGGGAAAGGCTCGACGACGCGAAAACCTAAAATCAAATCAAACGCAATTTAATTTTTTCTATTATTATCATTATTGCGATAATTCACGGTGTCTATATCAAATAGTTTTGGTGACTTACCTGGGTGGGTAGTGTTTGGTAACCGGCCCATCTCTGTCTGAACGACACTATGGGTGCTCCGTACGGCAGCGTTGGAAAATCTCCCGGAAAGACCACTCTGTCGCAGTCGACGCTGATCGCCTTGTTGCCATCGAGCGCCGCCTCGACTTGACCCTGCGAACACCGACACGGAAACGGAAGCGCTCTGGAAATCTCCGAACACGGGATCGAATTTTCGGTGGCCGTCGTTCCCGCGATCACCGCCGTCGTCGTCGCGATTCCCAGGAACCACCGCCATAAACTGAAAACGAGATAAAATGTATCGACGACAATCAAATGAAAAATCTGCTACTCACTACTTCGTAACGCAATGAACTTTTCATAAAATCATCGCCAATTAAAGACAGTTTTTATATATAAAAAAAAACAAGATGTGTGTAGAAAGAACGTTGAACATTCGACACACATCAAACAATCGATAGAAACTCTTCCTAATAGTAGAAATCTGTTGGTCGCCGCTAATGGCAAAGGGAAGTGCAATTATAACATTTAGTAAGCCGGAGAGAAATGCAGAAATAAATATCTGACGTTTGTTAATCTTGGCGTATCCTGTAACTGTAACTTTGCAGAAACGACAACGTCGATAATGGAAGCGGAAACTTTTTTTAATGCATTGGCACAAAAATTTGTAGAATTACTAATTCGTATTGAAAAATGGTTTTTGAAATATGTGGCTGACATACTACATAATGATCCCATTATCAAAATGATTTCTGGCATAGCGCCAGAAATCACAGAGAAATATTTTTTATTGTAACAAAACATTGATATCGCCTTAAAAAAAAATCATATTTTGTATATTGTCAAATTAAAGATCCCAATACATTTTCACGAAAATATTTGAATTCGAACGTTGCGAAGTGACAGGAGTGAGGTACACGACATGGATGCGAATGCAATTAAATTTCCGATTGAGTTTTTTTTTAAATCAACTAATCAACTAAAGTAAAATAAAATTGTTGTGGAATTTTCGTTTCTCGTACGAACCATAGTATCTGCTTACGAAAAATAAACATATTTATTAAAACGGACACAAGAATGTATACAATAGCAAGTCGAACTATCCATGCATTAGAGCAGGCATTGCAACAGTGTCACGGCGGTCACGATCGCGTTTTTCTCCACCGCAATTGTGCAGTAGTGAGCTGAAGAGAAGTAAGGTGCGGTGGAAAACTGGCATCGCGATGACACCGGTAAAAGTAAACTGACCTTTCGATAGGAGAGGCGCGTCTCACATTTTATGATTAGTGTGCATTGGCGCATTTGCTATTATTGGGAAATTCGTGGCTAGACAGATTTTTATTGTAAATGGGCCATTGTGTTAGTTTAAGAAAATGTATATTTTTCGTCATTTAGATTTTACAGGCCTCGAAATAGTATCTCACATGACTACCAAATAAGATACGTCAAGCTAGAGTGTAGTTACACAGTGAACAATATGTCAAGGATAAATATTCCATTATGCGAAATGTACATAGATTTCTAATACAACTAGTAACTATTGGGTAAATTCTATTAAGTAAATATAGGGACGTGTACCGCGATTATTAACACAACATTTTTTACAATTTTTTAAACGTTTATAAATTTTTTGATATTAGTAAATATTTTTTGGCAGAGAATTGGCTAAATTTCACCATATCTATTTTCACTTTTACGAACAAACATAAAATTACCTTTGTAAGAATATAACGTTTTTAGCCCCAAAATATTTTCTATAGTACGGCGAGGCAGCATCAAACTTACGAATGTCGACACGGACAAATGAGTTATTAATGGGATTAACTACTCCGAACTAATGTTAATGTGCAAGTAAACCGTCCATCGAATTGCTTTAATTACATAAACGAGGTAAACGACACATATAAGTGCATAGGAAATACATGATCGTTACGACCGCAACGAATGTGATAATCTCGTTTTAATGACAGGACTATCATGAACCCACGGGCATGTAATACGTCTAATGCCATCGACCGTAACTTGCAACTTCGACGTTGGGGGGGGGGGAAGTGGGAAGAAAAATGTCAAAATCAGTGTCGCAACGCGCGCGTCTTGCGTTTTGTTTCCTCGAACGCGCCGCTCTGCCACCGGTACAGTTAGAAAACGCGGAGGGCGGGGACGAGAACGTTCTGTGTTTACTTCTTCGCACAAGAAGTGGTACGGACGAAGTTTTAATCGACGCAAAAACAATGCCGACTGGTTTCGTCTTGGGAGTTTGTAACGGGATAGGAAAGAAATCGGAAGATGTTGCTGCGAGTAATGATGCGCTCACGTGGTCTTATTATTATCGGAATCGTTCTCACTGTCAAAGTCCCAAATTTGGCAAATTATCATAAAAAAAATTTAATTTGAAATACGAAAAAGATTTTATTGCTGTTGGAGTTGTTGTGTCGAAGATCTTAAGTTCGATTTCGAAAACGACGTGTTATAATAAATTGAAGTCGTCGAGTGCTTGAAATTCGGTTCTGCAACTGTTTGATGGTATTTTATAGAGAGAGTAGAAGTAAAAATCGCAAATGTTGGTAAAAATAGCCATCATGTTGGCGGTTTTCATGAATGTTTAAAAATACAGGGCCAAATCGAATGCTGCTGGTTGAAATCAATTTGAAAATTGTGTAATTATTGTCCCGTTCTTTTTCTACTAGCTTCGTTAGACAAATATTCCATTGAAAGTCGCTCAAGGCAATTCTCTCAATGTGCGAAACCGTCCGAACGATCCGGCGCATTTGGGTCACGCCATCGCCGAGACGAATCTGTAGGCACCTATACGCACGCACGTACACCTGTCCAAATAGTTTGCAATAACGGGCACATCTGTAGCGTTACGCAAGCGAGGATTATATTTCTAAGCCGCTCGACCGCGCCCGTTCGCACGTTAGAGCGATGCGAGCATCGGATTCCAGCGGCGATCGAGACGAAGAGGACTCGCGGTTACGTGCGGTCATCGATTACGGCGGCGGTGTGCTCCGCCCCGCGGGCTCGCAGACCGCTATTCGGAAATTATTTGGCCGACGTCGATATAATCGCCTGTGCCGAGGTGGGTCACCGATGATGGATGTGGTCCGGTAGATTTAGATGGAAAAAAAAGAACCGAACCCGGAACAAATTACGGTCGTGATTATTTCAAAGGCAGCGTTTTGTGAAATGTAGTCCGCGGTGCCCTGGCCTTAATGATGTGTGCAAAGTATGAGAAATACGGGTACTTGTGTCGTGTGTTTTGCGAAATATGCGATACGCAAGCAGTTTTCTTTATGTACCGTTGCTCGTCCAAAGCAATCTTCTGCATGAATTCGCAGATTTACTTTCGACGCCGTAATTAAAATTTTCATTTTCATGCTCTCGCGCCGTGCGAAGAACGAAATACCCGCGCACGAAACGTTCCGAATGAAATCTGGCGCCGCGGCGAAATAATTGAAAGAATGTGTGTCAGAAAATGAAATTGTCTGCGGAATCTTCTTACAATAAACCACTGCGAAGAACTAAATCTTTGTACAAGTACATGTACGTTCAGGTTTAACGATTACCATAAAAAAGTCGAACTCGGAATAATTCGTGGCAAACGGATCCGTTAACGTCGTTGATATTTTGAAATAAATTTAAATGTTAAACATTTAGACGGATGGGTGAATAACTCGACACACCCAGCGGCATTTAAATGTTAATAAGTGATTTCTCAAATGTCACGTCATTAATATAAAAATACATATATAATAATATAAAATATTAATTTGTTGTCATTTTTTAAATTCGGAAAACACAGAGTTGGCGTTAAAGAGATTTAAAGTTTGTGGCAAATGCTGTAAGTATGGAATTGTACAGGAAACTGCGAAGCTGCGATGGAATTGAAGGCCTCGATTTTTCGTAAAAACACGATCGACCACGCAATTTAAAACGAGCACCACAACAAACCGACAACGAATTAATCAGTGTGCACGAATAGTTTTCACGTCCGATTCAAAGATGGTCGTAATTCCGCGTACTTTCTTCTATAATTAAATATCCCGTGGCGACTAACTTTCGTAGAACCGCGCGACGGGATCGATGAAATCGGACGGTGGCAATAAAGCAATGCTCTCTCTACGTTGACGTGCGAGGCGTGCAATTATGGGGAAAATCGACGTACGAGGAAGCTGCTGTCGACGTAGACACGGAAATCTCAGATACAGAATTCTCATAAACACTTTGAAAATCTGAAAAGCCCAATTAATGTATGCCATTCGCAACAAAATGTGAGCACGTAGTTTATTTAAATTAGAAAACGTTACAGTAATTATAGTGAGAATAGTTCGTTCGTTGCGTGCACGATCGAGGCAAACAGATTCCGCAAAACGGGTCGAATGCGTGGGATAATCGTTGGTATTAATGGAAACCAAACCCATTCATTAATGACAGCATCGAGTGCAGAACGCAGATAGTTTGTCGATGGTACGTTCGTTCGGCAGCCGAATGTGAAATTATCGTGTGCGCCTGCTTTTACGGTTACGAAGCAATGCAAGTGGCTGGTTTCGTCAAGTGCACTCAAAAACAGATTTACAATTCTGCATGGCATGCTATGAAACGAACACGTTTTACGTTTGTCTTGCTTCGTCTTTAATTATTTTTCACGTTTACTATTCCACAACGTCGCCAACGCCATTCAATGTCATCCCATTGATCTCGTTGGTATTCTAAATGGCCCCCACCGGCGCTAATCAACCGATTTTATTCAGCAATTTCCCGTTTGGATCGGATTTAATATGTCGCCAGCGTCGATCGCACAACCGTAGTGGTGTCGATGGAATGTCAGTCAGGTGACTGACCGTGGAAAATCGACCGCGCCTCGTTCGCGGACATAGGAAGATCGCACGCCGGGTGCGTTGATGAAAAGAGGCTAGTTCGCAATTACCTAGCGCCGGCCGGCTCGCGAGCGGAAAATCGAGACCGGCGTGGGTTTGTTTCGCGACGTGATTGATGCGCGAAAGTTTCGTCTCCGCAAAGTGGAATTTCGCGTAGTAGGCGCGATATTTGCACCTGATTCAACATTTATTGCAATACATCTGTAATTTGTTACGAAAATAAAATTTTATATTTTACGTGTGACACGTATTGTCGCATTATGCGGAAGTTCGGTTGTTCGCGTTAATTGGTGTGAATTTTACCTAAGCGCTGCGTTGACATAACCGTACCGTGGTGCCGCGAATGTATCACAGTATTGTACGATTAATTTGCAATGCCAGGTACTGCAAACACAACTCACGAATGTACCACAAACCAACATATCGTCCACACGTCCTGCATTTCTGCACAGCCCTTTCGAGGTCGCGACCTGTCCTTGAACTTGCCCCGACACATCGAAATATTTCGATCTCGACGCAATCACAAAGTGACGTAACGATCGAGTTACGTGTCTTATTTGAATTTTTACTTTCACGTCGTGATTCACGCGACGTCCTTAACACACCCCGTGGCACCCGAAGCATTTCATTAAATTCGAACATAACATAGTCGACACGGAAAGTCGAAAAAATGTGCGGAGTGACAGTACGAGCATTTAAATTGGGTTGCGTCGCTTGGAAACGCAAAAATTCTGATGATAAATTTCCGTTAAGAGCGCGTTTAAACGCCCTATACGGTGGTCGCATTTAAAAATTCAGCGCGGAAAGAATCTCACGTTTGCGATTTCTAGATTTCCAACCATAAAACCACTGCCCGGCGAACGGAAATCGAGTAGCCGTGTCTCTCGAATTTATGGACGTCAACGTACAAATTAATAAAACTAGAAGGCAATGACTAATGCCTAATTTCGCCGTCGTGTGTTCGGGGATTTAGAAATTCCATCAATAACAAATTCTATTAAAATGTCATATGGTTATGTGAGGGGCGGGGCTTCCAGATTTCTACTCCCCGGGCAGAAATAATCGCTCTAGACAAATAACGACGTTTTTTTTTTAATCGTACATTTAACTTTAACTAGTTTTTTTTTCTTGAGATATAATTGCACAAACTTATGGCAATGCATGTGTGGAATTTCGTGGCTAATTATATTACCGGTTAAGAATTACTTATAAAATTGTTTCCACATTATTAGAACAATTAGACAATTTTTTTTATAATTATTGTATATTATACATATTTATTGTAATATTATAATAAAACATTTTCAAAACCTCCACAGTTTCGTCATTACCAGCATCGGTTAACCTTGAACGAAAATCCTGTTAAAAAATTGACTTGCTTCGTCCGTTGCCATATTTATCCGCACGTATTTGACTTTCAACAGCCGCCTATTCGCGTTGTAATCGTTCAATAAACACGATCAAGCACAACCAGGACGTTTACGACAAAACATGTTCGCTTACCTCAACATTTCGACGTAAGAATCCGAGATGTTCACTCACAATCGCACCTTCCGCATGCTTCAGTTTTTTTTTTACAACCGCGTCACTTCGATAAACGCACCGGCGGAGAGCGACTACAACACTGTGACGAAAACAACGCGCACTACTGGCGGTTTTTTGTTCTTGCGAGGAATCAAACAGGTGAGATCGAGGTGGGCGTCGCGCTCGGTCGTTCGGCGGCACGTTCCGTCTCCGTCCGGCGCGTTGGAAAAGCGAAGGCGCGGGGACGACGTTGCGCGGCGCATTTTTGCGGACAGGTTACCTTTCTCTCGTCTCAATTGCGCGGCGATAATCCGACACCGTAATATTTCGTCGACGTCGATTGGTTGTTTGTGATCGAGTCGTGCGATTTAAATTTTGACAATAATTAAAAATATATTTGTATTGCACGCTTTGTTATTGGTCTGTATGAATTTATGAACTGGTCGAAAATTATACGTTTTGTATTTAAATAGAAAAGGTTAACTACCGTAGGGTAATGTCAAAAATTTTCTGTCGTAATTTGTTATTTGATAAAGTGGACAGTTAATAATATTTGGATAGAATTCCTTTGATAATTTTGAATTGTTTGTGTTATTTCGTCTTCGCCATTAATGTCCCAAGTTTTTATTCAAACTTATTGTTGATATTGCAAATCGGTGAAAACGAATTCGAGTCACAATCGAAAATTTGCAACACAATGTATTTCTTTATAATTCCAACGAGAAGAATTTTTTGAATTCACGTTTGTTTTAAAAAATAGTCTTACCTTGAACTTTAGTTTCACGCGAAGATGGTTGTGGCTCCGCCCGGCTTTCACCTTCATAACTTGTCGAAGTACGGAGTTGAGCTTTAACTCTGTTCCGCGGCGGTAATTTTCAACTTTTAAGACCCATCATGATTTTTTCCTCACATTTCTGGGGCAAAGACCTAAAATTACATCAAACGTAAGTAAATGGCGAGATACCAATGCCAAAGTAATTATTACAGACACTAAAAATCTCACTCATAACTAGGAAATATAGAACGACTGTAAATACTAACCTCACATAAACAAGAATAATCTGTAGGGCTCCAGTTTCATTTTAATTACAAATTCTTTTATTCTGACAGGATGTTTTGGAAACTTTTTCATCGTAAAACCTTTTCTGGCTGAATTGCTGCAGGTTGCACTACCCGGCATTGTAGACGAACTAAACAAATTACGTTAATGACACAATCATGTGGAACATTTTTTCAAACTTACACGCTTCTTAACCAAGCAATATATAAAACTATTTACACAGGAACCGGTGAACACAATTTAAACAACATTTACACCAGAATACAAACACAATTCGCTTAAATTGATTAAAAACGTGAAAGATCCAGACGTAAACAAACCACAGGTATTAATGGCGGACTGAATCGCCTGACTTCTACAACCAATCAAAAATTATATTTTGCGCGCCAACTTAATTTTCGCAGACTTCGTAGTTGGGTTAAGTGGGGGTTGACGTATTCTGTATAAATTTGCACCATGCCCATGCGATTCAGAGAAAATAAAATTAAGGCCATGACTTACTTCGATGTAAGGGTCGGCAATATTACTTCGCGGATTTTAAAACTCGATGTCTACGGTGATCTCACTTGAAAAGTTGCACCGTTCAGAAATGTCGCCGATGTGACGTTCAGATAATGTAAAAACACTATAGTAGAATGTTAATTTTAAATTTAAAGCTTTGATTCTGTTAAAATTAGTACGTTAGATTGCGTATCTTAAAATTTAACGAAATTACAATCGTAAAATACTATTCTATCCTCAATGGTGATATATCAGTGCCGGTAATAATCGCATATTGCCATTGTATATGTACTTCTGTCATAAAAGTACGAAATGTGGAAAGTTGGCAAGTATAGTTCTGTCAGTGTGACGAATGCTTTGTAATTGAAATTATCTCCGTTTAAAACGTCAGTTTAATATAATTTTCGCTCATATGTTGTGATTTTATTCCTATCACGAGGCAAAATGTCGGCGATGTTAACAGCAGATTGGTTCCTGCTCGGAAGGGATTTATATTTCAGGTGCGATATAATCTCAAAACATATATTCCTACATAACTTGTGCTTTAATCCCTCAGGAAATTTGAAATCTACTCGATGGAATGGCACAACGAGGTGTGCATGGACGCGGCGGTCGCGTCGTGCGCGCCGTACGGCGGTCCGATCGCGATAACCCGCGACCGATCCAAAGTCGTCAAAATTCACGGATCCGGACAGACGATCATCGGCGTATATTCCGGTTCCGGTAAACTCATGAAAACGATCAACGTAAAGAACGCCCTATCTGTTGCCATTCTATGTACATTGACGATTTCAGTGGGAGGGCGGGCCCATAATCAAGATGGGGTGGACCAACGACGAGACGTTCGTCTGCGTCCAGGACAACGGGATCGTCTCGCTGTACAATCTGCACGACGAGTTCGTCAGACACGTCAAAGTTTGCGACGACGTCAAAGTCACGAAGGTGCGATCGGCCGTTATTTTCACGAACCCGCAAAATTTGACCGGGATCGCCGTGCTCACTACGACGTCTAAAATTCACTACGTCAATAGCATCTTGAAGCCGGTCACCAGAACTTTAAAGTTACATCGTAAGTGTTCCGAGATTTATGAACACGTGGTTTTGCCAAAGAAAAACGGTCAATTTGCACTATAAGTGACAACATTGTCACATTATTACCAACAAAATCTTAACGTGATTTTGATTTGAAGGTGACTTTCACTGCAGTGCAAATCGTCGTTTACAGTAACCAATAATAATGACATGCATTGCTATTGCCTTCACAGTTCACCTTTGCAGAATTTCGTTTCTTATTTCAAATGCTTGCAATTTTAGAATTTGCCATTCAGCCTACTAGTTGGGTGGTTATTTCAAAGGACAGCAATACTGAAGTTTTGTTAGCGAAAGAGAAAGAATTGTATCGGTTGAAACATGGTGATGAAAATCCTACAATGGTAAGATATAATAATAATAATAAATGTCATTAAAATATAACCAGATGTAGGCAGAAAAGAATTAGATTACCCTAATTCTGGTTTTTGCATCTAACCTTATAAATAAAATAAGTCCCTATTGTCTGTATTGATGTCTGTGTTTCCACAACAAACTTTATTTTTAGTTGGAGGCCGACCTATCCCACCCATACACTTCAATTTTGATAATGGCGGTGTCTCTAAGTATGCAGCACATCGCCTTATTCACGGACGTGGGTTATCTATGGTTGGGCTCGTCGGATTTTCGCCGAAAATATTGCGAAGTCGACACGGAAAAAATCGTCGAACCCAAACAACTAGTATGGTAAACGATTTAATTCCGTCGTCGATTTTTAACCTAACAAACCGTCGCAGGTGCGGAAACGAGGCTGTCGTCGCGTTCTGGGAGAAAACCAGCACGCTGTTGATCGTCGGGAAACACGGCAAAAAAATAATATTTTCGTACGACGGCTCCGTGCACCTCATGCCCGAAATCGACGGCATGCGAGTGTTGTCGGCCGGCCAGCACGAAATCGTCCAGAAAGTGCCGGACGTCGTGCAGAAAATTTTCAGGTTGAATAGTACGGAACCCGGCAGCTTCCTGCTGGAGGCTTCGAAGCAATTTCAGGTAGAGATGATTTGAAACGTAAAGGATATAGACGCGCAAACAGCTTTTTGGTTTGGAACAGTCCAGTAGCAGAAAATGAGATTGTCGAGGCAGTGTCGCGAGTTTTGTAGATAATCCAGCCATGCAATCCGATGATGACGTACATGTCCGTTACAGCCTGAAACTACTCTAGATGCGTTTTAAGTTACGTTATTGTAATTGTTGGAATTTTTAGAAACGCAGCCATCGAGCCGACGAGTACATCTGTCTGGTGAAAGACGATTTGAAAAAGGCCGTCGAGCAGTGTCTGGAAGCGTCTGGTTACGAGTTCGACACTGACGTTCAAAAAATGTTGATCAGGGTGAGAGTTTGTTGCGAAGGAACGTGCGGTTGTTATATTTTAATTTTCAGGCGTCGCAATTCGGGAAGTGTTTTATCGCGGACATCGATTCCGACGAGTATGTGAGGATGTGCCGGGTGTTGAGGGTTTTAAATGCGGTGAGAAATCGAAAGATCGGCATACCCATTACGTATACTCAGTATCCTTTTGAAAAGTTAAAGTCAGCGTTCGGTTGGGTTGGGTTGAATTGGATTGGGTTGGGTTGAGTTTGAATCAGAGTTATAGAGAATATTTTTAAAAAATGTGAGTTTCCAATATTTCAAAAAAAAATTGCTTTTTTATAAATTTTTCTTATATGAAAATAGATTACGTTACCAAGGGCATCATAAACTTCTCGACAGATTAGTGGCGAGACATCACTATTATTTAGCGATAGAAATAGCGAAATATTTGAAAATGCAAGACAAAGATGGTAGCAGCCGTATTTTGGTGCACTGGGCAAAATATAAGGTACAACGTTAAATTGTTAAGACCATATCTTCATAAGTACGTTGTACTTCACTTTTTATTATAAAAATATTGATGTCATTTGCTTATTAACCAATGCAATTAACTTACATATGTATTTGTTCTTAGTTCTATTATTGTTTTGTTGTCTCAGCTTATTAATTTTTTACAGGTCAGCCAATTGAAAGGCAACGATGAAACTCTATCGAAACAAATATCCGATAAATTAGGCTACATTCCCGGCATATCATACAGCGAAATAGCAAAAACCGCCGAAGCATCTGGCCACAAACAATTGGCCATAAAAGTAAGCATTGCTTATATATTTTTTTTTTTTCTATAATATCTTTATTATTTTATTATATCATTTTATTTTTTTTTAGTAGATAAAGTAGCACTTTAACAGCAAGGGTAGATAAATGAATTAAATTTATGACAAGAGACGTTGGAATAAAAAATTTGTTGACAGAGTAATTGCCATAAATTGTAATTTTGAAATTTTAATTTTCCTTTGAACTTGAAGTCCTAAATTTTGTATTACACACGACGATAAAATCTCATTATCTTCTGGAGCGTAATTAGCGTCTCGATGCTAAAAAAACGCTCTCAAAGATCGCCGTCGTCTTATATATTAAATAACTGTTTGCTTTCATTGCAATTTTAGTTACTACAATACGAAACCAAAGCGAGCAAACAAGTCGATTTACTATTGATCTTAAACGAACGTCGTCAGGCGCTAGTCAAAGCTATAGAGAGCGGCGATTCTGATCTCGTCTACGAAGTCATTTTTAAATCGTCGTCCAACATGGACCTCGGCGAATACAAGGTAACCTCGCACCCGATACACGACTCGTTTGCACGATTAAATTTCAGAAAATGATCGCCGATTATCCGGTTGCTCTGGCCCTGTACTTGAAGCACTATCGCGACTATCCCGAGCAACGCAGGGAAATGTTAAGGCAAATCGACGACCACAATTCGCAGGCTCAATTGAGCGTCGCGGAAAGCTTGAAGGTTATCAGTCAATATTAATCATAAAGAATTAAATCCGTTAATATGTTTATATAGAGCTCCTTGGACAATCACACCCAAAAGTCGTCTTTGTGGAGTGCCGTGGAATCTTACAAGAAAGGCATGAACGACTTATACCGGTCGGTGTGCGAAGAAAATATAAAATTGCTAGAACGGCAGGCATCTTACGAAAGCAAATTGAACGCCAAAGGTGAATTCGTTGGAAAATCTGTGCACGACACTTGTGAGTTGTTACTGAAAATGAACGAATTGAAATTGGCGGAGAAGTTTAAATCTGAGTTTAAAATTCCTGATAGAAGGTACGGTGGAAATTTGCAGACTATAATCTCTTTCTCTGGTATCTTTATTACCCTTAGGGGTGTGATAATATGTCACGAATTAAATATGGTGCTCAAAATCAAAATCTTTAATTATCGTCTAATATTAACAACTTTGTTTGTCCAGGTACTGGTGGTTAAAATTGAATAGTTTAGCGGAAAACTGGACCGAGCTCGAAAACTTTTCAAAGTTAAAGAAATCACCGATCGGTTATGCCCCATTCGTCGACATCTGTCTGCAGCACGACAAATTGAACGAGGCAAAAAAATACCTGCCGAGAGTCAGCGAGGAGTTAAAAATCAAATACTACGTGAAAGCCAAGTGAGATTTTCGTCGTCACCTTGCCAAAATATTAACACGAATATTTTTCAGCTTACTGGAAGATGCAACGAAGATTGCTTTCGAGCAGAGAGACATCCAGGGATTGTTGCACGTTCAGAGCAAATATCCCCCCCAGTCGGCATCATCAGAAAAAATCAATGCTTTAATTACGCAATTGGCGGCTAAGAAGGGACCACAGAGTGCCCTGCCGTTGTTCAGTTAAAATGTATATGACTTATAACACACAAAATTTAAAAGTAATAGTACTGCATGCAATTAATATAAGTTTATTTTCAATGTTATGTTGCCTTTTTAAATTCAACGAAACATGAATTGCAACTTTCCGCGAGTCCTATTTAATTTTGTCGATGTCCCTTCGCTACACACGTTCCTCCTTTGTTGTAATGGGTGTTATCTTTTCCTGCCGCTTTAGTTTTCTTCACCAGTTAAATCTGTAATGTCCCATTTACTTCTTGCATTTTTTTACTGGCGGGAGGCGCTCCTCTCCCACAATAGTTCACAGCTATCTTTTTGATACAAAATTAATGAATTATTGAGTATTTGTTCAGGAAAATAAAAAAATTGTTTGTCGTGATTTATTTACATTATATTATTTCATAACTTATTGAATGTAAGTTTTATTTGTTGGTAAACTAAATGTTGATGTAATTTAAATTGATTATAAAGTATAGTGGATAAAGTGACTACGTAAATATTTACTCTAATTTCAAGTTCAAATCAGTTTGCTTACATTTGTAATGAATAACTGTTTATAGTAAGATTACCAATAGTCGTTATCAATCATTGCGACCAAGCCCCACCTTTCCCTGGTGGTGTTTTCGACAAAAAGCGCCCTTGTAAGCGGTTGTTTACAATTACAATTTCAAGTGAGGCAATTGTAATTGTAATTTTTTATATCGATGAGCACTTCTTTGATTAGCTAGTATTTCTAAAATATTCACTTAGTTTTACTGTGCACATAAAACGTTGCCCAAAATAGATTAATATCCAATGTACATTTATTAAATTTTATTCTAAATCGACAAATAAGTTTTGCAAACATGAACCTGTAGTACATTTCGTATATAAAAAAAAATTATTGTTTCTATCGGCGTTTCCTCGCCTCACCACCACTTATATTCGAACTAAAATTTCATAATCGGCGTAAGCGACTTCTTCGCCGTTGAATGGGATGTAACAGACGCGATGACTCGGGTGTACCTGCAATTGTCGAGTTAAACCCCGGCAGCGTTGAATAAATCGATAGTTACCTTGCCCACGGTGTGCGATCCTTCGTGGTGCACCCTACCTATGTACAATATTTCGCCACCGGACGTGCGTCCACCTTCCACGGCATTCGGAGGTATGTTGTCACCGCCGGTGGTTACCCATTCGAAGCGTTGCTCGCACAGCAACTAAAAACTCGCGTGAATGAAATTGTCATGATACGTCATGGAGCAAGTAATAGTATCGTAATAGAGTACCCACCTGATAAGTGTACACCATGTGTTCTTTGCCGTCGTAAGAGATGTAAGCCTCGTTCCTCGCCGGTATGACTTTGGCGGGCACCCAGTCGCCGTCATGGTAGGCACGTCCTACGTAAATCTCGGAACCGTCCTGATCGACACCACCGAGGACCGATGTGGAAAACACCCCCCTCATTTCATTACTGTCAACCCAATAATAGCCTAAAAGTAATACAATTTTAAAATAATTTTGAATTAAATCCAAATCGACGTAACGTACACAACTAAGTAGCAATATTTCTATGAAAGGATTGACAGGATTTCATGGGAGAAATTTGCCGGTAGTTACCTGATCAATAAGCTATCACCTGATGGATTATGTGAATTATCTTTTTCCGAGTAAGTCGTGATTTATCACCTCGCAAGTACAATCAAAAAATCGACTAATCTCGTCGGAATCTAGCGTTCGTTATTCTTGATATGATATCATAAATTTGATAAAAAAAATTAGGTGCAGAGTTTAAGGCTTGAGATGGTGTGATTTTAAAAAGGATGATGAATAACTGTTGGTTTAGAAGAAAAACATGTTTTGTGCTGATAACAAAACTAGTTGGAGATAACAATTATAATTTAAAATATTAACGTTATAATATGGCCGGATTGATATTTGATGGAAATTATAATATCGTTGAGGTGAGGTGAGGTATTAACATTTTTGTGGGATTAAATGCGAACTCAAACGAAATGAGCTAAGTAATAAACCAAATGATATTTGATGGAAATTGTAATTAAAATTTCTGTGGGACTACGACTAACGAAATAAGCTACGTAGTAAACCAAATGTTTTGATCGCACAATTGAAGTAATTGCAAGGAACAGGACGATCAAAATTATTGTGATGTTGTTGCGCCTCCCTTTCGAAAATCGAAAATGAGAAAAAAAACCATCGGGTTAGTATTTACATGGAAACACAGCCGTCTAACTAAATGCAACTAAATCCACCACAACAGTTCTTACCCCAGTTGCCGTGCCCTTGGGGTGGGGGAGGTGGGGTGGGTTCGGGTGCAAGTATGACTGCGTCATCGGTGGGCGTTGGTGGCCTGTGATGATGAGGCGGCGGTGGATAGAAATGGGGTGGATAGTGGTGAGAAGGAAACGGCATCCCGGGCGGTGGCCCGTGCGGAAAACCAGGCAATCTCGTGTGAGAAAAGTTGGAAAAATCTTCTAAAAAAAATCCCTTATGTCGAATAAGAGCCGGAGATGAGAAAAAATCGCACTTACCTGCCATGACGTTTTCGAAGAGACGCGAATGTCGCGGTCACGAGATTGCGGCCTTTATATATTTTTATATTATCTTATCTTCATCAGGGTATCAACCGTGTAGCAATTAACGCGGTCCTCGGGTCGGTGTTATTTTTCGTGCGAATTTTCTTCGAAGAATCGAATCGCAATCACGCCTTGCGATTCCGTAGTCCACGTTTTTTTTTTTTTCGATTTTTTTTGCGATCAAATCTTAAATGGGAATTTCGGCGCGTGACTAAACTGATTGATATTTCGTAAACGCTGCCGTTGCGTAACTCGGCGAACTTAAAGTATCAAATTGATTAAAAATTATCTAAAAATAGGTGAAAAAAATCGAAAACATTTCACTGTAAAAATTGCTTTAATAAATCGTTGTTTGCATTTTTTCACCGATGAATGTCCACATCGACAACGACAATTATAGCAATTTCAGTTGTGATTAATTTCATATATGCAACGAAGTTCTAAATTTTTTGTGCAATTTTATGACGACACTTAATGAAATATGTAAATTAATTTTTTTAAATTAATTTTTCAATTGTCAATTAAAAATAAGCTTTACAATACATGTAACCAATTAAAATAATTATTTAAAATTTTTCTATGTGCAGTTCTTTAAAAAAAAAACGAAATTGTTTTAAATTACTTGTAAAATTTTAAAAACTCAAAACGATGAATATTTTGGGAAGAGTACATTTGATGAATTAATTCAAATAATATAACTCGCTTATACAAATATTATTTAAAATTTTTAAATTTTAAATCAAAGTTGTTGAAGGACAAAATCGTAAAAATTGCAATCAATACTAAAAGATTTTAATGAATTAGTTTCGTTTCCAGTTGTAATATCGACTCTGATACGTCGTAGGGGCGCTTGATATTTTAATAGAATTTGTCTACGACTGGAATTTTTAAATCCCAGAACGCTTTTAACTACGAAATTCGACATTAGTCATCGCCTTCTCTGGTTTTATTAATTCGTGTGTTGACACCGAAAATTCTAGAGGCGTGGATTCTCGGTATCTGCTCGCTGGACCCAATAAGATAAGATAACACTGTGTAACAACGTAAGTTTATAAATAAAAATGATACTAATTTCATATGGAAATACCTTACATCTCAATCTAATGACAACCGGTAATATAAATTTAAAGAGGACCCTGAAATTCATTTATTTGAGATTCAAGTATCGAAGTTTTAATAAAAGTTTGTATTTTTGTTAATAATTTCAATTATTTTATTTAATGACAAAATTAATATTTACCGTTTTAATAATAAAATCAATACCGTTATCTTTTTATCACATTTTAGATAAAAATATTCAGATTAATTTCAAATTAATCAATCGGGAAATACCGTATTTTTAGGTTTATCAAAATGTTAATATAATTTGGGTAAATATTAGTTACCTTTGCAACGAAGGAAGTATCATAGTAATACTTCCTACTACGTGACTCACACTGATTAATCTTCTTTTTTTTTTAATCTACGATGCACATCTGTCAGTATAACAAATAAATGACTAGTCTAAAATCTTTGTATAGAACGGCACAACTTGTATAACATGAACTCGTCATTATACGTCATTATAAATCAATATATTTTTTGTAGCAAATGAGTGGTTCAGCCGATGATACGGAAGTAGTATTCGATGGAAGCATCGAGAATTTTGCCAAAAATGCCTTGACACAGTCAAATCCAGAAATACAAAATTAACTCTTCATCGGCACCTGCAGTGCAGTAGTTATGGGGGCCGAAGAAAGTCGTTAAAATGATTTGGATTTATTCAGCAAGTAAGGTATCGATAAAGTAAACATATTCAATTACTAACAATCTTTTTTTCAGAATGGTTACAGCAGAGGTGAGAAAAGTAAACAAAGCAGAGACAGTATGAGAATTAAAAAAAAATTTATGTTCAACGTTGACCGATTTGATTTATTGCCAGATTGTTGATTTATGCCATAAACAAATTTCCCCATATTATTTACACGAATGTCGTAATTTCCTGGACAAATCATTCTTAAAAAGTTGTGTAAAGTAATACATGCTACTGCAATATGTTAACAAAGCCAAGCCAATCCAAGCAAGAAAACATTGGGTCTTAAGAAAACAAATATGACAATTAAGAAGTGATTTTAAATCGTATTCAAAATTTACAAATCACCATTGGTGAAATAATAATAGCAAACAGCTCTCAGATCAGAAATTTTTATAGCAAAACAACTCGTAGTTCATCAACTAAAACTATAATCTAAAACATGCACTTTTAATCTCCATCGCTATTTTCGTGCATACTGGTGTCACTCTCCCTCATTGTGCTGTTAGTCATGTCGGCATCCTCCTCATCTTCCTCCTCAGCTTCCATCTCAAATATCCTCACCTTCCGTCTACTATCACCCAAAATAACAGCAACTTTTCTATAACCAGACACGGCGAACTTATAAACGACCATCGACTCGATACTCTTCAACAAACAATTTCCCAAAGTGCTCGCGTTAATGCTGCTCAAATCTTGTTTCACGGTTTGGGTTCCGAAATTGACGACCGTCAACTGATCCCTGACTGCCGCGGCGGGACACTGATACATAAATCCGCTTTTGTTGGCGTCCTGCATCAAAACCGACAAGACGTTGGCCGTGTAAAACTGAACGTCGAGAATTTGATGGACCGGCGAAAAATTGTCCGCGTCTTGCGACGTAAACTGCGGCACAAACACGTAACCGCCTTTTCCTGTTATCGTCCTGTCGACGGTCAACTCCAAGAAATAAAACCCTTTGGACTGCGGCGCGTTCGACAAGAAAACTATGAGAAGAACCGACGAGCTGCAATTGACGTTCGTCACTTTGACAGAGTGCGGAAAATTACCGCAATCGATGACCGTTTTCACGCGAAACCGTTCGATCAAGGACGTCTTTGGCTCGTCGAAAATTTTCTCGATCGACGATCGCAAGACGTTAAACTGCTGCACCAACGACGTCTCTTTGTCGTGTCTCACGATGCTCGGGTGCGTTTTGATGCAGTCGTTGCGATTCAGAAATGAATTCCATTCGTTCGTTTCCACGTTCGAGGGGATCGACAGTGGCGCGTCGATCAGATACTGTCCGAGTTTCTCCATAATAAAGCCATTTTTTTTGGTACCGTCCGCAGATCTTTTAGGGCCGATGTCGTCGAAGTTTTGCAGAAATTCGGTTATGTACGCCAGGTCTTGTTGGGTCATTTCGGGGATTTCGGACGGGACCTGCTCGTCGATCAGGTGCATTATGACGGTGTACAGCCAACGAAAAAACGCCTTGTAGTTGATCATCGACGTGTTGATGATTTGCTGCATTTCGCCGCTTTTGTTTAGGAATGAGCCGTTCGCCGAGACGGCTTGTGAGATTTTCGATTCATTCAGACCCAAAATCTAAAAAAAAAATTTATTACATCTACTGCATAATTTTTCTTTGCTTGTTTGTATTAACCTGCACATTAAAAGAATAATAGTTTCACATAAGAGCAACGAATTATTTTTCACAGAACATTGCCACATTTTGTAATTGTTAACTATTTAAAGAACTTCAATGAATGTTACCTCATGAAAAATCATGACTTTTCAATCTAATAAAACTGAGCTAAAAGGAAGGAAGAACTTGTATTGGTACAGAAAATAATAAGCTGGAAGTAGAAGCACAAAATGAGATGGGATGAAAAGTTGACTCAACTGGGTTGATGGGGACATCGTATAAATGAAAGTAGACCAGTAAGAAGAATATGGGAAACCAAAGTACAAACAAAAAGGAAGGAGAGGAAGAAATTTGAAAACTTTATTGAAATTTAAATGAAAAGCCGCGTGCCATCCTACACTACATTATATCTATATATATAGAAAAATATAATAAAACTATTTACCTTATATCTGTGTTCGAGACGTGCCATCCCCCTTAACTCCGCCAAATGATACGTAATATTCTGTCCGACTTTGGTAACGTTTTTCAACAACAACTTTTGTATATTCGCATAACTTAATTCGATCGTATGACCGAATTTCTCCAAACCTTTCTTGGTGAGATCGTGCAGCAGAAATTCCTGCATTTGCTCGGACGTTATCCCAAACATCAGCAGATCCAAAAAATCGGTCGCTAATGTACCTTCGGGAACTTTCGACGCGTACTTCGACAACTTTGCGTCCATCTCCAACAAGATATTCTCCCAGGTCTCCTTGATGACCGTAATTGTACTCGCCACATAATTGACCAACGAATTCAAATATTCGTATTTCATGGCGATGGCGAACAATTCCCTCGTGTGGCTTTTGAAAATGTCCGTGCCGACGACGACAATCTTCACATTCGATTGCAAATCTTTAATCGTGACGTACATCAAAGACAAGTCTTCCGACAGCAATACGCTCAACACGGAACATTGCATTTTTAAGTGTAGATTCAAATCGAGGACTGCGCAGGGGGTGCTGCCAAACATGCTGGTGAATATCAAACCGTCTTTCGTTCCAATCACCAGCAGGTTCAATTCGATCTGCTTTTGCACGTTGGTGTTTTTGTGTTCTTCCGCTACGTTCGTCGAACTGAAAGTCGATAAGAGAGGGGGATCTGGTAGAAAAATCGCAGAACGATCCTTAAAAAAAAACGACCTTGAATAAACGGACAATCTTTACAACGACAATTACCAACTAAGTATTCCATGTAATCTTTCTGTCCGTTACGATCTGAAGTTGCTTTGGTTGTTTTGTCTTCGCTTTTTTCCTTCGTCCAGATCATGCACGAAATTTCTCCAGTGATTTCTATCCGATGCAGAACACTCTTATTTTCAACGTTTACAAGAACAATGTGACCTAATAGATAAAAGAAGTAATTATAATAATAATAGTATAAAAAAATACTTGCAAAAAGACATTTAGATATCTAATTAAAATAAAATTGTACACACCCGTACAATACCCGATTGCCATTACTTTACCGTCGGGTTTCCACGCCATGGCTTTGACAGTAATGCCTTCTTTGTAAGGGCTAAAACACCACGTCCTCATCCATGTCAATCGATGTAAAGCAACTTCGCCTACAAATAAATGAATATGACGAACAGAAATCGCAATTTTAATGTTACCTTTTAGATTGGACAAAGCCACTAGGTCCATGCGATCGCTCCATAACAAAAGATCGATTTCATTCGCCACGTTTTTTTCTTCCAATTGCTTAATCGTTTGAGACATTTTCGTTAGATATTTCAAATAAATAAATTTTAGGTTAGCTGCCAACACAACAAATGTCCCTAAGTGCTAAAATCAATCAATCAATTTTACGTCTTTAATTTAATGTAGTAAATTAAAACTCGATTTTATTATTAATGTAGCGCATAGAAATCAAATTGGTTTTCTACGCGTTATTTTATTTCGATTTAAGAATCGGAATAATTTTTTCCCTGACATGCATGTATATGTAATTTCTTTACATTGGTAGTACGTAGAAGTTGTACCAGTGTTTTTATTTGTGTCGTTAACGCCATACTCATATTATAAAATTATTTGAACAATTGTTACGTTCGTTACCTGGTAAACACAAAAATTACAATGGACAGTTTAGATGCAAATATCATGGACAAGTCCATGCGCTCGGTGTTCGGTGAGTTGATTAATAAACGAAACACGACCTCTCTGCTACGTTTATTAATTTTCAGTCGGAAATATCCCATACGAAGCGACCGAGGAGAAATTGAAAGATATTTTCGGCGAAGTCGGTCAGGTATTATCGTTTAAGTTGGTGTTTGATCGAGAGACCGGCAAACCGAAAGGTTATGGCTTTTGCGAATACAGAGATCAAGAAACCGCGCTCAGCGCCATGCGTAACCTGAACGGTTACGAAATCGGCGGGCGAAACTTACGGGTCGACAATGCGTGTACGGAAAAGTCTCGAATGGAAATGCAGAATCTCTTGAATCAGCCGCCCGTCGAAAATCCATACGGCGAGCCGATACAGGCGGAAAAAGCTCCGGAAGCAATAAGCAAAGCAGTCGCTTCGTTGCCACCCGAACAGATGTTTGAACTGATGAAACAGATGAAATTATGCATTCAGGTATAATTATGTAAATATTTTAAAGATTGGTTTTTTTTTTAACGAGTAAATCTTTTAGAATAATCCGTCTGAGGCGAGGAACATGTTATTGCAAAATCCACAGTTGGCGTATGCACTTCTCCAGGCGCAGGTCGTCATGAAAATCGTCGATCCTCAAATCGCTTGCGTAAGTTCGACTCTTGCGATGGATTTCGACGTTTAATTAACCGTTTTGCAGACCATGTTGCATCCACAAAACTCTACGCAAAATCCCCTAATGCCAGTTGAGAAGCCAGTTGTCGGGCAAATTCCAATCAACAACAATTTCTTGTCTACGCCGACTCCCGTGCAACCTCCGACACGTCAAGACTTTCAACCAGTTCCTCCGCCAGTTATTCATCCCAATTCCCAGCCCAGCACTGTATTTTCTGGTAACAAACGGGTGCACGAAAAAATGAAATAAATTGAAAACAACGTAGTTTTTCATTCCAGGACAAGATGTTGATTTACGTTCGTTGGATCCACGAGCAGCCGATCCAAGAGTCGGGCGCAGCATTGGCGATCAAGACATGAGAGCAATACCTGGTCAGTTACCCAATCCATTGCCACCCGTTAACGAAACGTAAGTTAAATTTGTTATATTTGCTTTATCTGAACGACGAATATCTTAGATATATTCGAGATCCACGTGCCACTTATGGAACGGATCCAAGACAACAGTCCAGAATCGACCCGAGACAAAAAATCATTCGTAAGTGAACTCTCTCTGCTTATGTAAATAAAATGTAACGATTTATTTTTAGCACCACCCGCTCAAAATCCCGTGTCGATCCCAAATGTTAGACCGACACCTGTTCCTGCTCCCGTGCCGGTGCCACAACCTGTTCCGCGAGTGACTCCAGGAATGTCTCCGAATATTGGTCCATCAGGTGCTTCAGATCAAGAAAAGGTGGTGTGCTGGTTGTATTTTCGTTTTTTTCTTATTAATTGGTGGGTTTTAGGCAGCACTTATTATGCAAGTATTGCAATTGTCTGATGAACAAATTGCCATGTTACCGCCCGAGCAGAGAAATAGTATTCTCGTACTGAAGGAACAAATCGCCAAGAGCACGCAACGTTAATTAATTAATTAATTTTATAATCAACTTAGTTAACATCCAATGTAATTTCATAAAAAAAATTATAACAATTTTTTTTTATCCTGGACGTCCTTCTGTGTCAGATTTGTGTTTTTGGTCGGTGTATTTACTTATTTTTTCAATCCATTAATAACCAAGTATCCTCGGACTACCTCTTCCTTCCTCCAGTTTCTAGTATTTTATTTTTATTTAATCCTAGTTATACGGCCCAATTAGTTTTTCTAGTTTTAATATAATTGACTCGAGGTTCATTATTCTCGTTATCTGCTAGTTTCTTACTTTGTTGATGTTTTCCTAGAGGTACCCAGGATTTCATGTTATTGTTTGTTTGATCTTAATTTCTTGCGCCCTTGATTATCATTTCTTTTGATTGTTTTTCTAATTCTTAATTTCTCAATTTCATTTGTGCAGACTTCTACCGTGTATTTTACATTTCTTTGTGTCTGCAATTAGAGCTATATCTTCTGCCCATTAACATAACAAACAGAAATGTCAAATCTGACAGAAACGTATTCGTTAATGCGCTCTAGAAAGGATAGTATTTCATTCGGTAAAAATTAATTTCCAACTTTCAAAATAAAACGTAAGACAAAGTTGTAAACTGTTCATGAAATAGTGAATAACTTTACAGTTGTGTCTTAAAATACTATTTTATATATACGTCCGTGTTTTTTAATGTACTCTCAAATCAATTATAAAAATCGAAAATACAAAGGTGTAGTAGTTTGTAAAGTTTTTCCTTGACTAATTCACGGTTCTAATTTGTCAACGTTGGCACTACCGTTTGCCGTCATATGATTTTATAGGCTGTGGTTGAGGCTGCGAATAAAATTAACAAAATGTTTAAAACGTTACTTTGTGTATCGGCGTTGTTAATTTCGGGTAAGATATTTGTCAAATGGATCGTTCATCCGTAAATGAAGTTTGAAAAAATGTAATTGTAATTAACGACCCATCCCTATAATTTTAGTTTATGCGTCTGGAGAGTTCACAGTTTTGCACCACCCCAGCAGCATCTTGTTCAAGGGCCATGATCACATAAAGGAGAGCCTGTTGCAAGAGGTGTATTCCGCCTCGTTGGGTTTCTCCACAGAACAGGTTCAGTGATTCACTGTCCATCATGTGACACCTAATCGCCTCGTTTTTAGGATTCTAATTGGCAAGGTATGTACTTAATTGATCCGTTTAACCTGGCTGAAGCTGTCGTCACAATTGCCGTTGATGGTGTAACGAGTCTTAATATGGACAAGGGACATTATTTTCCTTTGAGAACGGACGTTGATGAAATTGACATCTACAGCGCTTTGGAAAGCAGGGTGGAAGAAAGAAACCCGGAAAGTGAAACCCAATTGGTGAGGATCGATCTGTCGGATGGAATAAACGAAGTGAGTATGCGCACATTTCTCTTTGAAGTGTCCATTTACATCCTTTAATTTCAAGATTGAAAATTACAACATCTTTGAAGGAATAAAGAACAATGACGTCAAAAAAGCGATCTACAAATATTTAGACGCAACCGTTGACGAAGACGGGATTTTTCTAGACGAATTGGCATTTTTAAATGCAATCGCCGAACAGGTTAAGTTTTTAATCGATTTAAAACCATTACGCAGGCTAAGATTTTTTTTTTAGATTGAAGCTGGCGTCGTTAAAAAGGATAATGTTCCAGATGTATTTTGGTTTAAGGTGTCTTCTTTGCATGCTCTATCTGATCTGCACGGGGAAAACTCCACGGCCACCAAAGAAGCCAAACGTTTGCTCACCGAAACAATCGACAGGATAAATAAAGCATTTGACGTGGCGTATGAAGGACGTGTCATTGTTAGCGTGATAACGAGCGATGCCAGTCATACTAGAAGAGTGCGCAGCGTCGAATCGAAAGCGCCCAGAGAAGATGCAGCTACGGTAAAGATAAATTGATTTCGGGTTATGCAACTGATTATATATAATTGGCTTTTATTTCAGTTTGACGGCATCAACTTGGCTAAAGTGTACAGTGAAAATTACCCCGTTATATTTAACATCATGCTTTGGTTTAGTGTCGCGATGGTTTTTTCACTTCTGGCCATCGCTTACTTCATTGCGGACATGGATCCGGGTCGCGACTCCATCATTTATCGTATGACGAGCACACGTATGAAGAAAGACAACTAAACTATTTGAAATTTCTAGTCGATAAATGGATAGCGTTTAGATTGTTTTAGATTATTTTTCATAATTTTAATTAAAAACGCCTAGTGGTACCATTCACGTGTAGTGTAGATGTATTTGTAACATATATGTATAAAACTTTCATTCCATGTTACTTTAAGTTATAAAACTCGTTGTAAATAGGAATTTTTTTGATGCTGTGTACATTATTAGTTTGCTCTTGTGGTGTTGGATGATGTAAATTGCATTAATTTAGTTATATTTATTAAAACATAAAATGAAGGTTGTTTTACATTTTAATCCTAGATCTAGAAGAAATGTGACATTTTATTAGTTCATCCTGCTCCTTGTTTACCTGGATGTGTCCTTTTATTGGTTATGATTAAATAATTCTAGTAATTTCGATTTTCTAAATCGGACGGGCAGCGTTATAACTTTGGTTATAACGCTGCCGATCGGTGTACGCTATCATGGCGCCATCTGGACGATTTTGGCTGAACACACCAGGGACGCAAACCGTATAAGACAGTGACCTATTTATTTACTGTACGCAGTGTGGCTATCGTCCACGAGAGGGCGTAAGTTTTATCGTGGCTAAGGTTACGACAAAATATGTGGTGTTTAAGTGCACGACAACGTCAACTTTTAATCGTTTCGTTAAGCCTCCTTGTTTACCTGGATGTGCCCTTTTATTGGTTATGATTAAATAATGCCAGTAATTTCGATTTTCTAAATCGAACACCAAAGTTATAACGCTGCCGATCGGTGTACGCTATCATGACGCCATCTGGACGATTTTGGCTGAACACACCTGGGACGCAAACCGTGTAAGACAGTGACCTATTTATTTACTGTACGCAGTGTAGCTACCGTCCACGAGAGGGCGTAAGTTTTATCGTGGCTAAGGTTACGACAAATATGTGGTGTTTAAGTGCACGACAACGTCAACTTTTAATCATTCCGTTAAGCCAATTTTCATTTTAACTTGAGCTTTTATCGACTTTGATTTACGAACGAAACCGAAATCCGTGCAGAAAAGCAAATATGACGATTATACAAAACTGCATACATATTTCTCAAGAAACTTATAATAATGTTGGCAATTCTGTACATGTGTGATTTGAAGGAATTCAATACAAATACATTACAGTTGGTATGCGATAATGACAATGGCTACTAAAATGATAGTTATGTTTGACGGCTTGTTTTATATTTTGTACAAAATGTGTACTATTTGCTGATACAGAATTCTTATGTAATTACTTCATAAAATGTTTACTACTTATAATTCACCTAATTGAGTAACTTGTAGCTTGTGAAGATGTCTAAAAAAGGTACCATAGAAGTTTTCCAAAGCAAAATAACCAGAAATGATCGTTTCGCTCAAATGTCGCATCAGGAGAAAGTCATAGAGCAAAAAAAGAAGGAAATACAAGCTCGATTGGAACAGAAACAGAAAGCAATTCCTCCAGCAATCTCCGATAGTAAAACATCCTCGACAAATGTAAAATGTTCAAAAAGGTACGTAAATATCCTTCTGATGTCATAATGTAGCTTTGTGTTTTGAAATACGTTTGTAAAACAACGTATTTCCAAGTATCTTGACTTGTGATAGCCGTATAATTCATATTTGTGATTGTTTAAGAAATTGTGTACATGTTGTAGTCCATCAAAATTGCAAGATAAAAAATCCTGCTTCAATACATTTTCAAACGATGGTTCCTTCCTCGACCAGTTCAAACAGATGAAGGACAAAAAACTGGAACAGAAATTGAAATCTTTCAAGTCCAAAGATAACCATGATAAATATTCGTAAGTTAATCAAAAATATCGACGACAACTTCTAACTTATTTTTTATTAGTGACGATCGCAATAAGAACAGCCGGTGGTCGCAGAGGAGAGGATCTCAATCGCCAAAGGATGTGAGGCCTTCAAAACCGAGAACGTCGCGATTCTCAGACAAAGCTTTCGAACCAAAAATCAACATTACGGCCACTTACAGTAATCTCTTGTCCCAGACTAATTTCGACCAGATTTGTCCGCAAAATATGACGGGACAGCCCCTACTTAAAAACGTGATTCTGCCGTCGAGAGTTACGTATCCGAGCGGCACTTCTGTAATAGCAGCTCCACCTGTCTTGTTGAACATGCCGCCTCCTCAAATTATCCAGAATCCAATTACCGCAACAATTGTTGTGTCATCCGTGCCATCTGTTTTGACAACTGCGACGAACGTCGGCGTTATTTCGACCAGCACCGTTTTAACGACGGTTAGCGTAAGCCAACCGCCGATTACTCCTTTGCCTCCGCAGAGTCTACTACAAGAAACTTCGACTATCATCGAACTTGCTTCAATACCGCCGCCTAATCCCATACAAGTGCACAACATACCGCAACCGGAGCCCATAAATACTTTAACTATTCCTTCGCCGGCGCCGATTCAAGTTCAGAACATCCCACCACCTTCTCCAATTCAATTAAACGAGATACCCAACCCTAAACCTTTAGATTTGTTAAATATACCGACTCCTAATGACAATACGTGTGTGGAAAAGAACATCTCTGATTGTGACTTTATTAAGAATGTACCTCCCCCGAATAAATCGGTGCCACCACCTACGTTGCCAGAAACTGCAATTAATATGAATTTAGGGGTTCCACCTCCGCCGAACGTGGACGTACCGCCTATTCCGACTTGTCTTCCGCCCCCCAACGTTATTCCAC
The DNA here is from genome assembly GCA_959613385.1 of Geotrupes spiniger. Lineage (NCBI taxonomy): Eukaryota > Metazoa > Arthropoda > Insecta > Coleoptera > Geotrupidae > Geotrupes > Geotrupes spiniger. The sequence goes on along the minus strand of OY390737.1, from coordinate 207,092 downwards.
CCACGACTATGCCCCCACCTCCGCCGCAAACAATACCTCTACCGCCACAAAACGTTACTCACAATTTAACAGTGCAGGGTATCCCACCTCAAAGTATTTTGGTTCATGCTCCACCGCCTCAGACTGTGCCGTTAAGCCAGTTGACGATTCAGAGTTTACCTCCACCTCCTCCTCAGAACATCAATATATCAACGATATCTTTGGCTCTGTCGATACAAAGTCCGATGCCTGTCGGTGTACCACCTCCACCCGTCACTGTCACTTCTGCCATTCCATCTTTAATGGCACAACCAATTCTACCACCCCCTGGCATGGGTATTGCCCCACCTATTAATGTGAACTGCCCACCACCATTACTACAGACGCCGGTTAACATGCAACCTCCTCCAAGTTTCATCAATCAACCACCGCCGTTGGCCAACCAGATGCCACCGATGAATGTACCTCCTCCAGCTTCGTTACCAATGAAAAACGCAAACGGGACGTACAGGGACATAAACTCAGGTAACTTGCATATTTTTCATAGTTTAATTTTACGGGATATTTTTCAGGCATTAGATCTAGGTGTTCTAGTGATGTGCGTTTCTCTGCAGTTTGTGTGTATCCGGTGTTAAATTACGTTACGTTTCCCTATTTAGTAACTTGTCGCAACGAAATTATGAAATAGAAATGTCGTTTGTGTGCTTTCCACGTTTTCGCTAAAACAGTGTCGGCGAACTATTTATCTGCAAATTTTTATTATACGATACATAACAATCCAAACCTGACTGAAAAATTTAACTTTGTTCTCAAACAGGGTTGGCTCTTTCATCGCTTGTCGATTGCCGGTTCATAACGAAAGGGCGCAATCCCTTGTCTTACATCGACACGATTGGAGCCACCCCTGTATCGTGCGGGGCACTTAGTGATGGTTTGTGAAGTGTTTCCCCCAGGTACTGCCGACTACGAGGCGATGGCGTCTCTGGGACGCATGGTGGCTCAGTGTGGACCCGGAATCGAGGACGTGGTGCGCCAGCGCAAAATCCAAGACCCCAGTCTGTGGTATGCAGGGCTGCTCAGCGCTACAAGTCCCATAAAACAGCCGATAACTTGCTTTTTATTATTGTCGAAAGATTCAGTAAACAAATATATTTTAATAATCGAAATTAATAATCGAAAGCAAAGTTATGCATCAGGTTGGAGTTGTCCACTCAACACGAAATCACTTGGAAAACACCACCTCATTCGTTGAATGTTGTAGGTTTTTGTACCAGAAAGAGTCGGCCGCTTATCGTCAGTATCAGCAGCTCGTCGATCAGTTCGTGGCCGAGATGATGGACGACAAACGGGACGAGAACTGTTACAAACCGGAGGACATCTACGACCCTGATCACGCCACCGACGACGAAAGCGACAACAGGCGTGTCTTGAAGCAGAGCGACGACGGATGTAGGGACGAGAAAGGCAAACGGAAACGAAAGAGTCGTTGGGGTGAAAAGGACACGTCGGTTCCGCCCCCGTCCGTAGTTATGAACGCATCATCGCTCACATTGCCTAATCAAATTAACACCGTCACGGTGACACCACAAACTAGTAGGTACATTTATAACAAAGCTCAATTAAAGAATGTTTTAATTTTAACAAATTGAATTAAATCAACAATAATATTATTAATGGAAACTGTGATTTTTAAATGTGAAAATGACTTGTATTGTTATTTTCATGGATTAATTCAAATATGTCACAACCCTAGGACCAATTCAACATCATGTATTCTCATTTAAAATAGCACACAATACTCATTTTATCTCAATGCCGGATTTTTGTTGTAGCCTTAAAAGTAGTTGCATACATAATTCTCGTCTACCATGTAACAGTGTCGAGGTGTGGAGGCAGAAATTCCACCACTCTTTTCTATCTTGTGCTAACACTTTTTCTGTTCCAAAAGCTTCCCAATTTCAGTATTCCATGTTCTTGTAGGGCGTCCTCTTTTTCTTCTCTGTTATTGTCAATTTTTGTTAAAAGTAGTTGCAATGAATTAATTATTAACAACACCATTATTGTTCCGTAAGGTCCGCTTATGCTTACGAGAGTCACGAGAAACGATCCGGCCTTAATACAGTACGCCATAACGACATTCGGATCGGCGAATTTGAGCGAAGAAGATTGGAAGAAGGCAGAAGATCACTACAAAATAAACCTGTTGTACCAGGACATGCTGAAGAAACGGCTGGAACTGGAGCGACTGCGTGACTCCGGCAAAAACAAATACGAATACGACTCCGACGAAGAAACCGACGGCGGAACGTGGGAGCACAAGTTGCGTGAAAAGGTATAAAAATTAATTGCGTTTGCTTTGACGGCATCGATTAAATTAAATTAAATTAAATTATTTTTCAATAGGAAATGGTCGCAACGCAACTGTGGGCAAACGAACTGACCAAACAGGCCGAAGGTAAGCATCACATCGGCGACTTCCTGCCGCCGGAAGAGCTGAAACGTTTTCTCGAAAAGTCGACTGCCGTCAAAGAAGGACGGCAGCCGAGCATATCGGACTACAAAGAGTTCAAGTTGAAGGAGGATAACATCGGTTTTAAAATGTTGCAGAAATTAGGGTGGTCGGAGGGACAAGGGTTGGGTTCCAACGGGAGCGGTATAGTCGAACCTGTTAACAAGTAGGTTGGTCTCGACGTTTAATCGAGAACTGATGTCGAATTTCCGCAGGGGAACTGTCAGAGATCAGAACCAAGGACTTGGTCTGGAACAACCCGATCAAATCGATAACGAGGACGACGAGTACGAATCGTATCGGAAGAGGATGATGTTAGCTTATAGATTCAGACCCAATCCGCTGAATAATCCGAGGAGACCTTATTATTAGATTGCAGTGTAAATACGTGTATATTTTGTAGATAGATAGCATAAATATATATTTAATTATGTAAAGAATGTTAAATTATAAATTTTAAGTTCTAATTGTTGTTTTTCTTTTCACATGAAACATAATTTCAAACGTCCAAAAATTACAGCTCAAGACGAAGATTGTAGCACTTTATTTTACAAAATTGTAGGATAACTGCCCAGTCCACCAAGCCAGTGTAGTTAAGAGCAAGGAGTAAATAGCTGGAAACGTGTGGCTCAATTTATTTATTTATTTAATTTAAACTGCAACGACGGATTTTACTAGACAGTTAGTGTCATCAAATGTAAAAAATGCTATAGATCCAAATGGTGGCATGAAAAAGTATTAAGGATCATGTTTGCATTTATTCCTTCAATGGGTTGGGTTGTCATAGCACATCACCTTAACTTGAACAAGGCATATTTACATTAAATAAATCATTGTTTTCCCGCAATGTTTTTGATAGTTTTGTATCTGTTATTTATGTCCACCAATTGTATTTGTAAAAAATTCAGAATAATTGGCGTTACCGTTTTGAATGGATTCAACATTTGAACGTGGAAAGGAAATGTTGGCAGCCTCTACAATGCAATTAAACAAAAAATTTTAATATTTTATTTCATATAAATAAACAAAAAAATGTATAATAGTTGTACAATAAAATTATAAATAAAAATCTAATACTTATATCCAAGATTAACATCATACTGTACATTTGATAATACAGAGAATTAGACAAATTTTTGCGCCACGATTCTCATTCTAAATAAGAAATCCACAGCTTCCTTTTGTACATTTAAAAATTAACGTATTTCATTTATGTAAAACAACGCGTTTAAAAAATCCAACGGATTCAATCGTCAATCATTTAAGTGTCAGATCAAATTTCTTAAAACGAAGAAATTATTGCAACTATTACTTGAACGTTACAAGTCGATATTTCGCTAAAATCGCTGCATTCGATGCGTGGGTTAATCGTAACATCGGTCGTCGTTATGAAACAATTACAACGACGATTCATTTAAACACAAAAACGAAAATGAAGTTTTACACCCAAATTGCTCAGTCGTAACGTCGTAACCGTAAATTATTCCTTAAATTATTTACACAAATACCTGACACTCTCTACAGAGTATAATAAATTATTATTATTATTATTAAATAAAATGCGGCAATAAAATCAAATGACTAAGAGATTAGTGTTGACGGTGTGATTGAAATATCGGCTTCGGAAAGCCTGTCCAATGAGAACACTTAAAATATTAAAATATTACAGAACCTATTTATATGTACAACGCCGGCATCCATTTCATTGAATAACCATTTTGGATCTGTTGATGGATTGGAGGTGGTCGATATAATTATGAATTTAGACAGTTCTCAAACGGTTGGATGTTGACCATCCACAGCTATTAAAACTAAAATGTTTGCATTCATCACCAACCAAGAAAAATGATAAACGGTGCATTAGTCTTTTATTTTTGAATACAAAATAGTACTATTTTATAACTCAAATCAATTTTACATCACAAGTAAAATAATTTCACCCGTACAATACTTTTATTTCACAAATTTAGCTAGAAAAACTCTCATCTCAATTTGTAGATCTGTATTAACCTCGACACTAACGACATAAGTTTAATTTAATGTTCACATAAAATTATTTACATATACATTTGCAGAAACAAAAACCTTGAAACAATTTCGTCTAAATTGTCACCGAAACCGACGTTTATTTCGAATCTTTCACATACAACACCCGACGAAACAAATCGGAGAACAAATCCAAAACAGTTAAGGTTACACTAAAATCAACGCAAGTCAAACTAGTTTTTTTTTATTAACAAAAAAAGAACATACTTACAAATTAAGACGTGGTGGCGAAAAATTCCTGCAGCTGTCTTACGGTGGATTTCTCGAGCAAACACAGGTCGAAATCGAAAGTGCGCGCCGACACCTCGTACCGGCCAGTCTTCGCGATCAACTGCACCACTTTTTGCAGTTCCGTGTTGTCCTGCAGGGTCATGATCTTGTGCTGCAACTCACGCAATATCTGCATGTAATCCTCGGGATTCTCTTGGTTCTCCTTGTCGACTTCTGTGGCCGGCCGGGGATTCGAACCCTGCTCCGAATCCGACGAGTCCAATTTCAAATTTGTCTCCTCTTTGGGGATCTTCTCGACAGGCTCGTCGTCCGCCCGTTCGGATTTTCTTTTCCGCTTTTTTTCGTCCTTCTCGGCCTTCTTGTCTTTGCTTTTTTTGCTCTTCTCCCGTTTAGGTTCGATTTTCGGCTTTTTCGATTCGAACGGTTGATTTTTATCCGCCGGTTCGGCGAAAGGCTCCTCTCGGCTGCTGAGCGACGAATTTGAAGAGTCGTTTTCCGCCTCGGAAAACAAACCGGGCTTTTTGGATTTCTCTTCGGTTTTCGGGCTCGAAAATAAATTGACTTTTTCTTCGCGCGTTTCCTTTACCGGTTCGGGAGGCTTAATCATCGGCAGTTTATCTTTCAATTTGTCCTTCGCCGACTTGTCTTTGTCCTTGTCTTTACGATCCTTGTCTTTTTTCTTGTGCTTGTGTTTCGGTTTTTCGTCCGTTTTTTCAGTCTTCACCTTGTCGTTTTTTTCCGAAAGTTCCGATTCTTTCAGGGGCTCTTTCGACGCGTCTTTCAGCTTCCGTTCGATTTTTTGCGGTGACGGACTCTCATCTTTGGACTGTTTTTGTTCTTTGCTTTTGTGTTCCTTGTGGTCGTTGGGTTTCTGGGCTTCTTTGTGTTGCTTGGCTTCCTTGTGTTCCTTGTCTTTGTCGCGTTTTTTCGATTTTTTCTCGTTCTTGTCGTCGCCGCCGACCTTTTCTTTTTTTTCTTTGGTCGAATCGACCCGTTTGTCTTCTTTTTCCTTGTGTTGTTTCACGGGGGGAAGCGGCGGGCTCGGCAGGCGTTTGGGACTCGAAATCCTCTTGGGAGAATGTTTCGGAGACGGACTGTTCGGTCGGGGCGAACGATCCCTCTTCGAGCTCTTTTCCTTGCTGTGGGCGCGATCCCGATTTCGATCCTTGTTTTTTTTTTCATCTTTTTTACGTTCTAAATCGGCAGATTTTTCTTTCGATTTTTCTCTGTCTCGCTCTTTTTCTTTATTGGGGCTGTATTTACTTTTATCTTTGTTTTTTTCTTTTTCTAAAACTAATTAATCCAAATGAATTATAGTAATTGCAATTGGTGATGAAAAAAATTAAAAAAAAATACTATTCGACTACTACTTCATAGTTTGAATGAAATGCTTATAACAAATACAAGATAAATGCAGAAAAAATGTTTGCTCAATCACCATTAGCATATTTTAAAATGAACCGAGTGCCAACCCAACCCAACGAAACCCAACCCTATCCAGCCCAACCCAACCCAACCCACACGTCATGTGTGCCTGCCCCGCTGAAGACCAAATCAGATCCACAGTCTCTGGTGAGACAAAACTTGAGCTGGGCGAACTAGACAGACAAAATCTCACACTCTAAAATCCTCCTCTATCTAAAGAGAATGGAAATTGGTTGTGAACTATAAATAATTGTGAGCCACAACAAACGTCCGACTCATTATAACTAACTAACTGACTGACTAGGCGATTCGAAAAATTTCATCTACTAATTTTATTTCTCCTTACCTTTATCAGGTTTGCTACTAGAATTCTTATTTACATCTTTGGAGACGGTTTTCAACTCGGTGAATACTTTCGTCGTTTTAGTGATCGGCGTGCCGAACAAATCCTGAAAGCTGTTCGAAATCCTCGGCTCTTCCAACTTAACCTTGTGCTTCTTCGAGGAGTTCGACGAGTCCGATCCTCCCAATTTCGGCTTGTTCGTCAGCTCATTTTTCACGTCCGATGACGATCTGCTCGCCTCCTGGTTATCTTGAGAACCAGACACGTTTGCAATCTATGAAATGTCAGATGAACCCGGATGACAAAAACAATGTCTTGATACGTACCGACCCGCCTCCCTTCAGCAACTTGTGTTTGAAATCGTCGTTGGGCAAATTAAAAACGTACTTTTCCTTCTGCACTTTGATTATGGCCGGCCCCGACGGCTGCAAATGCAAATCGTAGTGGAACTTAACCTTCTTGGGGTCGTCTTTGTTCCGCAGGTAAATCTCAATGGGTAAGTTAAACCCGGCGTATCCGGATTCCTTCACCGAATAAGGCGGTTCTTTGATAACTGCAACGAACGATTAAATTAATCGATAAATTAAACGTCGCGCGTTCGATTCGCGGTACCTCTTTTCGGTTTCGGAAACGTCTCGTGCAAGTGAAAGACGACCTTTTCGACGAAGTATTGGATCTCGGCGCCATCGCAGCCCCTGACGAACACTTCCCAGTCGTGCGTGAATCCCTCCGGTGTCCTTTTAGTACGGATAGAAGCCTCGTGGCCTATTTCGAGATTTATGCGTACGGACATGACTTAAAACTTAGCCATAAATAACAGCGGCGTTCCTCAATACATTCATACCAAATGTAACGCTGCGCTAAATCTATAATTGAACGTGCTGCACGAAATAAAACTTATTTCAGGACGATTTTAAACGGTACTGGCAACATGTACGGATGAGTGATTAGTTCGAAGTTACCTAATTTTTCATGATTTTGCGTGCATGGTTTACACATAAGTCGATATTTGTTAAAATATATAATTATATTAATTTATAACTATCAAAAAATTATAAACAAACAACCATAGTAGGAGACATATAATCGCTGCCAACGTACAAACACAAAAACCATGATCGCTCGTACAAATCTTTATCGCACGAACGATTAATTACTTAACCGTTAAAAAGATCGTCGATAATTACGCTGTTATTAACAACATTTGATATATTTTACCTATTGTGAAAATATATTTAATTCTTCAAGGTCGATTTATAATAAAAATGTTATATTTAACAGTTGGCAGTCACGAAAATTGACGTTTCGTAATTTGCAGACATTATCAATCAAAATTGTTTTTATTGAACCCTCAATTTCACGATTAAAGTAGAAATAGTAATAAACAGATAATCGTAACATAATGGCGGGCTGCGTTCCGTGTATTATAATACCGTTGCTCTTGTTCATTTTCCATCGTTTCATACAGCCGCTCATCCTTAAATATTGGAACCCCTGGAAGGGAAAAAGCGACAAAGAAATCGACGAAAAACTGGAGAAAATGCTTTGCAAAGACGGCACCTGTTATAATAAAAGTAAGCGGGGTAACATCGTGGAGAACGACACCAAAACGAAGACTAGTTAAAGTTATTTGTGACATGTAATTTGGTTTGTATTAAATTATTGCATTTATTATTGTAAATGATGTAAATATACGTTTGATTCATTTGTTGTTAATGTTTACAATGTACCGATGAGGAACTTTTGAATGTGAATACAAATTCACATGATCTGGTTACGTAGGCTCTGCAGTTGAAGTAAATTCCACTGTATCAGATTACGAAAAACATATTGTGATGCGGTGATGTCCACGACAAGTTTGTAGTTGTACTTTTTACCTAATATTGAAAAATAAACACTTGTCCTGGCCTTTGACGCTATGGAGCCAATATTACGAGAATCCTTTTAGGAGGGGTACTCAACCAAACCCTGTACTGAAAGGCTCATCTGCTATACGTACCAGGACACTGTTGGGTTTGGGCAGGAAGACCTGCACGCTTTAACAGCGCTGGCTACTGGTCACATGCATAGGTTGGGAGTGGCTGACGCCACCGAGTGCAGACTATGCCTTGAAACTTGAGAACATGTCAATGTCCCTGTCCCGTTGGGGACCAAATTAGGTTCACAGTCTTTGGGGAGACAAAACTTGAGCAGGGCGAAATTGACAAAATATCACACTTTAAAATTCTCCTTTAACTAAAGAAAATTAGAATTGACGGTGAACTATAAATAATTGTGAACCACAAAAGCAGTCACAATGGAGGGGCGATTAAGCGCCCCACTCGTATTTTATTTGTGGGTGACGGTTTTATTTCATGAGGACTTTTCTTCTTCAGCATTTCTTGCTGAAAGCCTATCCGCATAAGAACTTAACTCTTTCTTTTCGATAGTTGATTCACGAATTGTGGGATAATAGTCACCTATTTTTATTTCTTTTATACAATAGCGACAATTCGTACAAGACACACAAGTCACCGGCTTCACTACTATTTTCATACAATGAGAACATATTTTATTTTAGTTATCTTCTCTTTCAGAGCGCCGCCGTTCACCCTCACTAAAACTAAAACAAATCATGAACCGAAACTCAGAAACGTTACGTATTTTCAATTAATAGTCCATATGGTAGGTAAAAATTGTTAATTATGATGACCATTTAATGCAATCAAACCTTAATGAAAATAGTTTATTTATCGAAAATTCTCGAATTTCAAACGTTGAAATACAAAAGCTTTGAAACACGAATAACCTACCTAATCTTAACTTAGTAACATCTACGACAAAATTAAAAGTAGTTTCATATACGAAAAAAATTGATTACACTAATAATGTACAAATTCAACCGCTCACAAACAGAAAATTCATTTAAATGCATTTAAAATTATAACGTACACTGGTAAAAAAAAACGTGGTTGAACGTGTAACCGATTCGGCGTTTGTAAAAAAAAAATAAAGAAGGTAATAGCAGAGTTAACGAAACAACGGATATTAGAGATAAATTTTCAGGACGATGACGGGCAGCTTAATTCACGTTCTTCAGTTCGATATCGAAGACTAAGGTGGAATTTGGTGGAATTACCGGCGGCGATCCTTTTTGTCCGTAACTGAAAATCAAAGTCAGTATACTCCATAATACATCGTAATCACAAATTAAAACAATATTGTTAGTTTCACTATAGTCATTGCATTCTACAACAATTGTTTCACCACATGGTGGCTTCATCAGGTAGATGAATACAATAAATATATTGTTTTAATTTGTTGTTATAAGAAACCAATCTGACGATCTACATAAAATGTAATTGATGAGGATGCCTCGCTTGAATTAAACATCGAGTCGGGAAATTGCATTGGAAGCAGTAAGTATGCATTGTGTGTACCAACAAGCGGTTCACTGTTTAGAAATATTTTGAATAATGTCAGTGGGAAGTGAAAAAGACTGATATTACATCAAATTAAATTAGTTGTTGTCCACCTTATTTTTACTAATTGATTATAACTCGTAACATTTCCAACTGTAGTTAATTATACTTACGCCATAGTTGGTGGACACACGACACGTCTTTTGCCGCCGACTTTCATCCCAAGCACGCCCACATCCCATCCTCTTATGACCTCCTGTTTTCCCAAACGAAAACGAAAACCTGGACCTTTCATTGTCGAGTCGAACGTCTTGTTGTTACTTTTCAATTTACCCTCGTAATACACCTGGACGAGTTTACCGTTCTTCGCAACCTGGCCGTTACCCAACTTAAGGTCCTCTATGATCACACCGCCTTCGACCGTTCTCTTCGGCACGGCGACCGCTTCTTTCTTGGGGGGGCTCTTGTCGCCTTTCGACGGCGTTTTATCTCCTTTTTTATCGGCTTTAGTGGGACTCTTGGCCGATTTCATTTTCCCGTCGGCGATGACTTTCTCATTTTGTTTCTTGTCTTGTTTTTTCGCCTTGAGCGCCTCCGCCTGTTTCCTCGTTTTTATCAACGGAAGCCCGTTTTCTTTCAACGAAATTTCTTCCTCTTTCTCGTCATCATCGTCGTCGTCCGAAAAACCCACTCCCTTCACAATAAAAATACAATAACAAACATTTTTACAACAATCATGTGATTGTTAATTTTACCTCTTCGACATTATCTGAGTCTTCTTGCTCTTCTTCGTTCTCGTCGCTGCTCTCCGCCTCGACTTCGTCTTCGTCGACTTCTTCTTCGTCGACCTCTTCTTCTTGTTCGTCCATTACGGTGACGTCTGCCTCTTCTTCCATGTCCGATATTTCAAAGTCTGAGTCGTCGGAATCGTCTTCGTCTTTTACGGCGTCCAACAGCTCGAGAACCTTCGATTTCTTCTTGGGCGCTGTAATTTATCATGAAAATATGGACACTATGTAGGACTTAGGCAGTACAGAAAATTGTATTGTATTCTCAACACAAAGCTTCTTTGAATCTAAAATAATTATTTACACTTTATACCTCAATGAGATTTCAAAGTTGTCTGCAGCAACAAAATCAAATGGTTTAACTACAACTCTTACAGAAGACCTCAATGAGGTTTCCAAGTCATAAAAAATTCTAATTTGCCAGTAGCAATGAAATCAAATGTTTTAACTACAACTCTTATAGAACACCCCAATGAGGTTTCCAAGTCATAAAAAATTCTAATTTGTCTGTAGCAACTAAATCAAACGTTTTTTTTGTTTCCTGTAAAATTGAGTTTTGGCAGTTACGACATTCTTCGAGACAGCTCTTCAATTATTATAAGCAACTCATCGTTTTGTGAACCTACCGAGAAACAACACGGAACGAACAACTTACGGCTGGTGTCGTTATCTAACTGCGTCCTTTTTCGCGTTACGGATTCGGCGTCGTTGGACTCTTCCTCGAACTTGGATTCGGGTTCGTCGTGATCGTCCTCGACCAGGTACCCCGTCAAATGGACGTGGGACTTTCCGTTCGTCGCGAACGACACCTGATCGCCCACCTGCACGAAAATCGCGTCAGCAAAAATCTCTCGATTGTGGGAAAACTCACCTCGAAGTTTAAATCCAACGGAACTTGCAGCAAGTTGTTGGTCTTCAACGTGCACAGGAGGTAGTTTCGTTCCTCGAAGGCGCAGATCACCTGCGTCGGCTCGTTGCTGGCCGATCCAATGTCCAAAGCGGCCATGGAGACGTGGAACGACCTCTTGACGGTTTGCGTGTACCGCTTTTGAGGCTCCATTATCAACCCTGAAGATTAAAAACGAAATGTAAAATGCGCACGTGCACGTGGTAAAAGCCACCGTGCCGGCAAGAAAAACGCGATTATTATTCGATTGTTCGATATACGTACCCCAGAACATCTTGAACGCGATTTAGAAATAAACGGTTTGTAAAAGAATCGAAGCGCGATTTGAAAGAACAAAGAAAATAAATGTCGGCGGCGAATGTCGTGAAACTACCTGAACGGGCTACGCGTAATAGATTTGCGCCAAACGGTTAACGCTATAAACACCAGCGGCGGTGCTGCCAATAAAACGAAAATTCCTGCTCCGACAAATACGTACGCTTTAATCCAGGACGTACGAGTCAGAACACATGAGCGACATACGTTTACGTTTCGATGGAACCGAAAAAACGTTATCCTCGGCAATTTAGACGGCGAAAGGTCATTTTTTTTTAAATAACTGACTTTTTTCTCTAAAAAAATCTGAACAACTTTGTATTAGTCGTTTTTTAAAGCAAGTTTTGTATTTCAAAGTATTGTCAAAACGAGTGATTTTTTTGAAATCTCTCTGTAAATTTCACTTCACGCCTTAATTACGGCGACATTCTCTACAATGTATTGGATGAAAAGCGCGTTTGAAAAATTCTTACAACTGCACGATTAATGGTGTGATCGCCATGGTTGGCAATTGGCTTGACTGTTAGACGTAACCAACCCATATTGACGAATCACGTCACTATCGCTTCTGTCATCACGATCGCGACAGTTTGCTGGAAATTTATCTAAGTATAATGACGACTGGCAAAAACGGCTCAAAAACCGCACAAAAATGTCAATTCTACATATTTCAAATTTAAATGGATCGCAGGGGATTTTAATCAACAAAAGTTACTCGCGCAAGCGTAAATTGGCGGTAAATCGTTGAAAAATGGAGAGAGAGACACCTAGAACTGTCATTTAGTCGTAAAAAAATGTAATTTGAAAGCCGTAGTATCTAACTTGAGGTTGTGAATATACATATTTAATTGATAATGGTAAGCTCCGCGGTGCATGTAATCGTTTTGAAAAGTAAAAATTTGTGAATTTTATTAGTCGAAACTGCTCTTAAAAACATTGAAAACAGTGACAATTTCACTGTTTCAGATAGTTGTTTAAGAATACGAGAATGGAAATCGAGTTATGAACTCCACTGATTGCACGGGGCAGGTTTATTTCGTCGGGAGAAATGATGGGAGCTTGGTGAACGACGACAATTACGGACGTAAGATGTTAAGGTTAGAGGAGCGTTATCATCCAATGCAATTAACCGACAAGCTACCCGACTGTAAATTCATGAGCAACAACATAAACATAAAGTATTTCGTCGATAACTTTGAGTACGTGTGCAACGTGAACATGGAAAAGGTGCCCCACCGAGAGAGTGGAAGTTTCCACGTGGTGCCGAACGTACCGTTAAATTTAATGCCACCGCCACCGCACGCCGTTACAAATAACAACGACACGTACATTTGCAATTTCAACAGGAGAGGTAGTTGGAAGTCCAGGGGAGAATTGAAATCTGCTTCGCCGCACGATTCCGAAAGCGACGACAGTTGTCAGTCGTTCAATTCGCGATACTCTCCTCTGGAGAACGGTTGTATGTTTTTATTTTTTTATGATTTTGTTACGATGGAATTTTCAGGCTCGCGTAAGAACGTGAATGTCGGTAAGGGCGCGTTTTACAGCGCCGGTCTGTTGTCTAACAAGCACAGCAGCAGCGCCCCTAGCGTTTTCTGCGCCACGCAAAACCAACACAATCACAATTACAATCACAAACCTAGGTAACGTTGGCCGTTCGTTTTTAGACGAATTTGATTGAAATTAATTTAATTTAAGGTATTACTCGAACAATTCGAATCGAACCAAGTGGGTCGGGAAAAAACAACAACCCCATGAGATTTATCGCAGGGTGTACGGTCTAATGGAACGGTTCACGTCTCATTCCCATTTGCTGCGCGTCACGGTGAATCCTTCCGTGTTATCGGGAATGTGCGTCGATCAGTTGAGCCAATCCATCTGGGACGTGTTCTGCGCCAAGGCCCAGAAAGAAGAGACATACGTACGCAAGTTAGAACTGTGGCGGACGGTTTATTTGCACATAAGGGTGAGTCGATTCGTTTTATCTCGAGTACGCCGCATCGTTCGATTTTAGAAGATACTCCTGCGTTACGGGCTGTTCATGGTCGGTTCGTCGATGTCCGGGCTGGGAACGGAGCAGAGCGACATAGACATGTGCCTCTTGGTGAAGCCGTGCATGAGCGATCCCAGAAGCGACGCGCTCGGGTACCTGCAAAGTATACAGTACATATTGCGTAACTGCGGTACGTATCGGTCGATGCGCACGACACTACATGATGATCGTTGGTTTGCAGATTTTGTCGTGAACCCCGAAGTTATTATGGCGAAGGTGCCGATACTGAAGTTCAAAGATCCGAATTCGGGATTCGAAGTCGATTTGAATTGCAACAACGCGGTAGGCATACGAAACACGCATTTGCTGCACTGTTACGCGCATCTGGATTGGAGGGTGCGTCCGCTGGTCATCGTCGTGAAATTGTGGGCGCAAGCCAATGATATTAACGACGCCAAACGGATGAGGATATCGAGTTATTCGTTGGCCCTTATGGTCATACACTACTTACAATGTAAGTTCAAGAAGTTTTTTAGCAATGCGCGCTCCTATTGGTGCTTTTGTAATATCGAGAGCCAGTTCTGGGTCAATAAATTCCTGGGAAGACCCATTTACTATAGAGTATCTGGGAATCTAGACAAGGCTAACTTTGTTCGATCTCCCTAGTTGAAAGAGAACTGTAATTCGGTACTGTAAGACGGTCCCAGACTGACATCGATGTATATAGATATTCAGCAGCACCTGCAATGTTATTCTGTTATAAGATTTTTTTCTTATAATTGAATTGCTGTGAGAAAACTCTTCTGCCTTTAGTACTATTACATGCTTACCACGACTGGCAATGAATGGCAATGAAGAAAAGAGTTAAATAATTTTTCCCCTTTATGGTAGTACTAGTACCTAAATAAATTTGTAACAAAGCCGTGTCTTTCCTTTCCTTTCCTTTGTCACGATTTCTTCTCAAATAACAATTCCGTCCGAACACCGAGGACAACTCTAATATTTCCTTACAATTGTACTTCTTTACGTATCTTTTCGCAGGTGGAGTGACCCCACCTGCAATACCCTGCCTCCACGGTTTGTACCCGAACAAGTTCAGTTCCAACTTGGGAATACACAACATCGACATACAAGAAGAACTGCCGCCCTTCTACTCCGACAACAAGCAGTCGCTCGGCGAACTGTTCCTGGGCTTCTTGCGTTACTACACCTTCTTCGATTACGACCGTTACGCGATATCGGTGAGGGAGGGAACGGTGCTCCTGAAAGAGGGCTGTCGGATGACGCGATCGCAAAAGAACAACATGTCCCAGTGGAAGCTGCTGTGCATCGAGGAGCCGTTCGACCTGACGAACACCGCGCGGTCCGTGTACGACGCGGACGTTTTCGAGCTCATCAAGAAGGTGTTTGAGTACTCGTACAAGCGGCTGAACGAGTCGAAAAATTTGAATTCGATTCTGTCCAACGTCAGAAGCGACCCGAGATGACTGGCCAGTTAAATCAGATTATAAAATTTGGGAAAAAACGCAAAGATCATGTGCAATGTTCCAAGAACGCCGCTCGATTTTCACGACTAGTCACGCTAAGTATTAATTCGAGGCGGGACTAATCGAAAGTATGCGATAATTTATAAAAAAAAGCATATTCGATTTCGATTGGTTTCAACTCGACGTTTACTATAATATTGGGATTGGTTTAGCATGATCTATAATTTTTCTCAGTTTGTACTAATATATAAGATTGCAGGGGCCTTTTTGCGCAATTTCGATGTAATCCGTAACGAACGTGAAAGGTGGATACGTAACGAATCGACGGTCGAAGTAATGTAACGAGATTATGCCACAAACGTTGCTTCACCTTGTATATTCGAGTTGGTAATGACAGGTCACTTTCAATCGGTTTTGTCGATCTTTCGACGGGCTTGCTAAAGTGTTACGTAGGTAGTAAGTATCCATTTTTCGCCGTATACTTAATTATGTGTGTTTTTATTTTATATAAATTTAAAAAAAAATTAAAAAAAACAAAAATTTGAGTTCCTCGCGAAATATTTATAAAAACTCGCTTGGGGCAGGAAAAAAACAGTATTAGGAGTTAGCGCGTGTATGTATCGGTGTGTTTGTTTTATTTATATTTTTCGTACATCGATGAACGAGATTTGGGGACACCAAAGGTTTACTAATTTCTACTCTGTTGTTGTTTTAAAAGTGCAGTTGTCTTTATACACTTTTGTTGCTTAATATTGATATGATTAAGAGTTGCAATATAATAAGTCGGCTATTTTCAGCTAGGATATCTTTTGTCAAACTTTATTTAACATTATATTTATTTATTTAACATTACATTTGTAAGAGATCAATTCAGCATTCAATTTATTTATTGATTTTCTATTGTCTCAAATAGGTACTAATAACGATTGGGTTTTTTGTTCGTTTGCAATGTTTTATTAATTATCATCACCGTGGGGAAAGAACTCAATTCAATTCCCTTGGCTGCCGCTAACGGTAACGCCATATAAATCTTCAAATTCGATTGACCACAGTAATTAAAATGTAACTCACACGGTGTTCCCCGAAACATCAAAAACACATTTCATCCATTTTAATTCCCACATGTGAATATTTGTGTCTTGTTTTTCGTGCTGAATTATTTCGTACGATGGCTCGCTTAGTTTACAACATAAGGAACGTCGATTCCTGATGTTGATTTCAGAGGTTTCGTTTGTTATTCGTACGCAAGTGTTAACTTAAAAAATTATGAAAAATCGAGGAAAAAATGTCGAAGTGAATGGGTATTATTCGAATCATACATATCATTTTGACGGGTGGACTCCCTCTAAAAAAATAACATAAAAGCCTTAGTAGAGACAAAAAAATTGTTCGTTTGGTTGTGCGATTCGTTTCCTTTGTGAATTTTGTAAATAGCGTTTATGAAACTTGGTATTTTCGTTGGGCGGGATGCGAATTTTCGTGGTGGCGTTTCGTGCAACGGTGCAATATTAATCTTATCCGAGCGCGAAACACGAAAACTTCCACCCGCCGAACTTACGCCGTATGTGATTTTTATCTAGTTATTTGTACATACGTTAAGAGATCTCATTTTCGATATCGAAAGTCTATAAGTCACACGATGTGCCAAAACCGTTCTTGATAAAGAAAAAATATTTATTCTAAAATTCCCTATGATTAGACAATATGTAATGTCGGTAACAATAAATGTAACAATAATCGTAAGATGTAATTCGATCCGTTTTACGATTGAAAACGCGGCGACAATAGTTTAAGTTCTAAAAGACATTCCAATCTTTTTGTTAACAGTTTTTCTCTTGAAGCCACATAACGATAGGTAATATATATATATAAATAAGTTTGAATTGTAAAAGATGCCATTTTGTGAATGTATTATATTTGATTAATAAAATGAATGAAGTGACTTGTTACTTTTTTGTCGGAGACCCATGAAATTAATCGCAAATATTTGGTGAGTCGTCAAGTCAAGAAACTGAGAAGCAACTTATTAAGCGACGGTTTGTAATATTTGTTTTAATAGGTCATGCCGCAGATATTCTCATTTAAAGAATTTGTTGTAAAATTTTTTTAACTTGCTCAATAAGTCACAAATCAATTCTATTGAAACAATTTGTTATTATTTCTTTATTTTATATTACTGTATTTACAAATCTTTCTATCTTTAAGTGCAGTTCCTTGCAAAAATATTTAAGATATTTGCAATTTTCAGAGTATGCTCAGTATGTATAAGTCAATAGAATACGTTCGTTACAAATACTTTACATCTTTTTCCAGTTTTCATCGCAATATAAAATAAACTAGTCTACCGATTTTATTTCATTGGGAATGCTTATGTCGTCTAATCGCAAACGAAGAAGTTAATAGCATTTTACTGACTTTTTCGACTTCAAACCGTACAGTTCCATATGGATGTGGTATATAAAACTAGGCATTTAATTGCGAAATGTGAAATGTATTTATGTAAGAAAAATCACATTTCATAAGCCAATAGCACATTCACCTTCCTCAACAATTTATCTGCAATCACATCGCAGCTCAATTAAAACGGTCGAAATGTTCCACAATCGTGAACGTGAAAACGGCGAAAAATAAAAATATACATATGTACATGTAAATATGTAAGTGCAGTCACCTCACAATTAAAATATACCTTCGTTTTTGATAACGAAACCGGTCCTGGGAAGAAAAATCTAAAACAACAGGCATGAAAGTAATCGAGATTCTAGCCGCGTTAATTTCTACACACGTGAGCTCGACGTATAAATTAGTATCCAATAATTTTTAATGGAATTATTACTATCAAAATTTGTTAAAATAGTATTCGAGCCGTTGCAGAAATCAACGTCGTAAATAAATAAATAAAATTTTCAATGTATCACTAATCGTTTCTTTAAATTCTACTACTTATACTTAATATCCACATCGTTTTTAAACTTGTCTTAATAAATAATCTCCGAGTTAATTGCGCACCTAAATTTCACTGCCATAAACCGGCGTAATTGCCAGTTAAAGTCGCGGGCAGCGGCCCGCCCGCCGTAAACAATCTGGTTCCGCTCTTGTCGTAGCAATGGGTGTAGATCGCCGGGACGTACTTCACGTTTTGCACGTTGTCCTGGTAATCCTCTTCGGGAAACTTGCGGAAAAACAAATAGAAAATCGAACGATTTAAACCGACATGCTTACCACGAAGCCTTTACTCGCTTTGAGGACGACCGTCCTCGACGAGTTGATGCTCGATTCTAGGTACTTGCCGGCTTTGAGATCGTAAAACATTAACATGCCCAGGCCCGTGCCCATAGTCAGCACGTCGCCTTGAAAACTCGCCGATCGTATTCCGCAACCCGAATATCTGGACGAGACTTTCTTTACAGCCTGGAAAATATGTAGTTGGTACAATTGATGATGATAGTGTTTAAAAAACGAATTTTAATTTAATATTTTTATTTCACCTGCAACGTTCGACAATCCAATAAGAGTGTGTACGAACGACACCCGATGGCATACAGTCCGGTGTTTTGCACCGCTAAACAAACGTTTTCTTGCGACGAAGGTAACTTCCTCGAAAGTTTCTGTTTGAACGTTTTCGCGCACCATATGTGGATGTAGCCGTTTAAACTCAACGCGGCCACTTCCTGGTACGCCTCGTTGAACGTCAGCGCTCGTACCTGAAAATTTTTAATTTCTTAATTGAAGATTTTAAAAACCACATTCAAATTCAAAATTAAACTATCAACTAGTTACTTTTTGTGAATTTCGACATTCCTTCACCGACATCGCCGATATATGCTGATAAGTCGGTATTTCCTCTTTGCTGTCCAGCAAATCGGACGTTATCCGCCACAGTGACATTTTCGTGTCTCTCGATCCTGACACGAGAAACTCGTCGTCCAGCCAACACATATCGAAAACCTGCGTAATAAAAATTTAATTTTAATTTCCGCTGGTGTTTTGTTTGTTTACCCAGTCTTTGTGGGCGTTCTCTCCTACGCAAATGGGATCTAAAGTCGGAAGCCTGTAAATGGCGACGTCGCACGTATTTCGAGCCCCTGTCGCCAATAACGTTTTAGACGGATTAATTTGTACCGAATGTATGCCGCATTGTTGCTGATCGGTGCCTATTGAATCTCTCCGACTTATTAACGAAGGTATTCGATCCAACGAATGGGTGACGACGTCGTAAACCATCAACTAAAACTAAAACGTTACAACAAATCGAACCAAACGACATCTCCCACCTTATTGCACTTGGTTCCGAAAACTACTTGTCTATCGCTAAGCCACTGGGAGCAAAACACCTTATTCATATTTCCTAAACTTATCGGCGTTTCTTTGAACATTTCGTGGGTGAGTATGTGTCTGGAACCGTAATCTTGACTTATAGACCTCGTACTCTTCACCATCATTTCCCGACTTCGTACGTAATCCACAAAGTTATATGACGTGTGCAAGACCTCCGATTGCATCGCCACGGTCTCCTCGTCGCTATCGCTGTCCTCATAAGTCACAAAATCTTCCGGTTTGTCCGGCTTTCGATTGTGTTCCAATCTCAAGGCCCGTGCGACATTCCTCCTGTCTTCCAGTCGTTGTTTTACAGAGCACATCGGGGTTTGGCCGTATATAGGAATCATGCGAGTTTTCGACATGTTTTTCACTTAAAAAATTCAATTCATCAATTAATTCGGCAGTGTTTACGTGCAAGTTCCTAACCTTTGTACTTTATACCGTTTCGGATAAATGCGAGTTTGTTACTTTGAATTAAAGGCAATGTAATAAATAAAAATGCTTATTGTGTGTAGGAAGGTTCCATTTATTGAGATAAACAACAATTAAATGAATAAACACAATCGACATCAACACGGCATGTTGTCAAAAATCAAATTGATAAACGTAAGAAATCAAAAATTACTAAAATTACAAATTAAAACTATTCATTATAAAATAAAACCAAACGAGACTTGTTTTATTTCGTGATTAAGCGAGTTTCAGCGCGTATCGCCTAATAAATCTATTTAAATGAGTTTCTTTTGAGTTGCTTATTTGTCGTGCAATTCAGTGCAATTTAGTCGCGTTTAGTTGGCAGTGTCGGAGATGTAGTTCCGCAAAACGCCGTTTCAACAAATGAAATTTACGTCAAATGTTCTAGACTAGTTTTTCAAATTAATGTTGTTTTAGTTGGCAGTATCGTAGATGATGAAGTTCCTCAAAACGCCGATTCATCGGACGAAATTTGTGTCAAATGAAATAGCACTTTTCTAGTTATCAATGGATCAATTTAACGTGAAACTCAACGCGTTTTTTCGTAGAAAATCCGTCAAGTACGCCATACCATTTATGTTCGTCGTAGTCGGCGGATCGTTCGGTTTGAAGGAATTCGCAAAACTGAGGTGGCCGTAAACGACACAAATTGATTTATAGGTTACGTATTACCACTTGTGAAATTTAATTCGTGCAGGTATGAATTTTCGACCGTCAATCCCGTGAGGGACGAGGCGAAAAAGGCGGGTCTTCACATGAAGAAACCCAGCGAGACGACGCTGGAGAAAGAGTACGAGAAACTTAAAGACTTGGACATAGACAATTGGGTGCAGGTCAGAGGTCCGAGGCCCTGGGAGGAAAAAGACGAAGAATGAAGTCGATTCGTTGTAGTATTCGTTAGTTTTACGTTTTTGTAAATACGCACCGACCCGTGATATAGGTTAGGAAGTCCGATTTCTGTGTTACGATGCGACCACGGAAAGTAAAAATGTGAAAAGGCGCTCTAATAAAAAATGTTTTTGTGAGTAGTTGGTCATTTGATTTTTTAGACCTTGTACCCTTCAAAAGTGGCCGAGTAGTTGGTCATTTTGAGTCGAATAAGTTTACCTTGTACCCTTCAAAAGTGGCTGATGGTTTCCTTTCCAACGAGTCACATATTTTTTGACGAAAATATTGCTTCTCACGAAAATAAATTATAACTAAATACAAAAAAAAAAAAATATTTTAACAATTTTTTTTCTTAAATTATCTGACAGTATTTAAAATTAAATTTTGATATTTTTCGAAAAACCCAGATTTACTAGCACACTTATATTAGTTATGTAGTTTCTGGTTTGATTTTTGTCTACTCTTGCATTCAATGTTATTGTAGTTTTTATGTGGTACGTTCTTCTCAAATAATTAAATCACAGAGCATCGTGCTTGCGCAGTCTACCACATTAAAGTCCTTGATCATCATAAACGTAACCAAGAAATGGGTCAGTTATTTTCGTCGGTCGAAATTCACCATAAAAACAATTCGTGATCGTTGTTTCAGAAACGAAAACGTCAGATCAGAAGCACAAAAAGCACAAGCACAAAAAGCCCAAGCGGGACCCCATCGAAGAAGAAAGTCAAGTTGAATCTGCGGCTGTGATCACCGACGATGCGTCGTCAAGCTCGAGCCCCCCTAAACCAAAACCGTCGACTAGCAAACAAACGTCGACCGCCACAGTCAACAACAAAAAACGAAAAAAAAGAGACAGCGCTTCCAGCGACGAGGAAAGGTGGCTAACGGCGATAGAATCCGGCAAATTAGAAGACGTCGACGATGAACTGAAGAAAATCAAACCGAAAGATCCTGCGTTGATGACGGCAAGGCAACGGGCCATGTACGACAGGGGCGCCGATGGAACTCCGGCCGTTACACCGGCACTAATGTCACTACCAACGGGATATAAAGTACGTAAGTCTTATTGACGTTGCTTTTTTTTATCGACGTGCTTTTCAGGAGAAAGTCATGACGGCCGAGGCCATACAAAAAGCCGCGATCAAATCGCAAAAACGAAAACAACTCGCGGACGAAAAGCGAGAAAAAGACAAAAAGAAAACGATGGAACGTCTGCTGAAAAAACAAGAATCGAAGGCCTCGAAAGCTTCCAAGGTGAGAATGACAAAGAACACCGAGCCGGTCATGATATACCGACAAAATCTCGACAGCACGGTGTTGAAATTGCCGTCGGATTTCGATTACCCCATATCAATTAAGGAATACAAACTACCAGCGACTAAATATTGCAGCGTGGGTTGCGGTAATATAAGGAAATACAGCTGTTCGCAGACTGGCGCGTCGTTGTGTAGTTTAGAATGCTACAAAAAGAACATCGCGACTAGAATATTATAATAAAAGAGCGCCATCTATCGTGCGTGCCCTCGATTATACAAAATGACTTCATCACGAACGGGTGGCAATTCTGTTTTACATTGACGCAGTCGCCATTTGCTACTTTTGATATTCAGATGTATTTGCGTTATTATTATTAACGAGTTGCCTTTTGAAATTAACGTATTTCTTTTATTCATAATAAAGTTCGAAAAGATGATTGTCGTTTTTTTTGTATTACCCGCGTCGTGGATCGATCGATCGAAGCGACACCTGTATTAACAAAGTAGCAGTATATGTTCAATATGTTTATGCGTCTGTAGAGATGGAGCTATAATTTTGATTTTAGAAAAAGGTCAGTAAATTTGAATTAAAAACCACTGCAATGTAACTGCACGTTAGCTAGACTCGAAAGTAAACTATACGGTTACGCGGCGGTGAGTTTCACCGCGTTTGCTAAAGGTTATTTAACACCGCCCCGATATATTTCGGTTCTATGTCTGCCTTCCTTGTCCTTTTCTTTCGTAGTTTGTATGGCGATTTTTTTTCGTTGTTTCTAAATGCTGCATGCAATTTCGTTAATATAGCGACCGAGTTGTACCTTTAAATACAAATGTGATTATTTGGCAGGTTAAGTTGACGACAATGGGCGAAACAAACAAGCAGGTTAGAGTTGATAATTGGGGGATATTTTTCCTGCAAAGGCTGCAATTGTTCTTCAACAAGACCGATTATTGCGACCTCACGCTGCAGTTCGAAGGAAACGTGCAGTTGAAAGTGCACCGATTGGTTATGAACGCGTGTACAGAATACTTCAATGTTTTAGAACAAACTTGCGAAGTTATCGACGGAAACACAGTGATAATGCCGCAAGATCTCCAAGCCGACGTTATATTACCGATCGTTAATTTCATGTACACCGGAATGTTGGAATTTCAAATGTCGATATTCGACAAATTGTATCACACCGCGGAATTGATGAGCATCCCGGTTTTGACGAAGCTTTTGGACGCGCAGAAGAAACCGATTGCACCTTTACCGAAACTGATTAATAAAAAGATGTCGTCGACGTGGAACTTACAAGGTGAGATTTTCTAATTATTTACGGATTAAATCGTACGGTTTTAAACTTTTTATTTAAGGCAAGAAAATCACTCCTAAAGTCGAAAGCGATTTACCGATGACGTTACCTGGTAGGAAATTGCCGGTGTGGAAACGTAAAATGGTCCCGAATCGTTCCCCGCACACTTCCGTGCAACATTTCTACAGCGAAGTAAAATCTCACGATCCGTTATCTAACGATAATTTATTATCCAGTTACGACAACACCCCCAAGCCGACGAGGTTCGAATGGCCGGAAGACGAAATCAGTTCGACGTTCAACATGATGGATAATTCGTTCGACGACATCAGTTACACCAGCAAACCTCTTTTGACGCAAGACGACGAGTTACGCGCAAGCACGTCGTTCGACGACATGAAACATCAAACAGTGCCTAGCAAAAAGTCAAAAGAATACGGGAACCAATCGATCGACATGGAAGAAGTGAAAAATTACGTCAAAGAACAGAAGATTCGGTCGGACATCAACGATTACGACGACGAAGACGACCCAGACACCTACTTGGACAGTTACAACCCGGGAGTCGTGTGTAAAAGAAAACCGGAAAAATCCATCAGCGTCGGTTCCAAACGAGTTCGATTCAGCGTCAGCGAAAAGGAAAATAAAGAAACGAAAATAAACGTGACACCGGCAGGTACGAACGTTTAAATTTCGCATTCGGCTGTGTACGCGTGTTTTTTTTACGCAGGTAAGGCGTCTGACGTGAACCACACGAAAATCATATCCGAAGTGTTGAAGAAATATCCGCATCTGGTTAAGAAAAATAAGAATATTCGACTTAAAATATTGGCCAAGTCGCCGACCAAATCCGAACTGCAAAAAGCGCAGATGTTGAAAACGATCCCGGCTTCGAAGTTGCGAGTGCAGGTATCGAGTCCCAAGGGCAGTCCGAAACCGATCAAGTTGAACGAATCGCCCAAGAACAGCGACGAGGGACCGTGGACTTGCTCGAAGTGTAGCACAGACGACGAGCAGGTGGA
This sequence comes from Geotrupes spiniger, assembly GCA_959613385.1. Taxonomy (NCBI): domain Eukaryota; kingdom Metazoa; phylum Arthropoda; class Insecta; order Coleoptera; family Geotrupidae; genus Geotrupes; species Geotrupes spiniger. Next base: position 182,409 of record OY390737.1, on the reverse strand, counting down.
GTTTGTCTTGTACTATTTGTACCGTAAGCACATGACCGACGTTCACAACGAAAAATTCGACTCGAGAATGTGCAAGTTTTGCGGTCATCAGAGCAGCAAACACAACATGCTCATGTACCATCAGTACACCAGGCACGGTATAAAACCGCCGGCCGCTTATAATTTCCCCAAGTGCAACAGATGTCCGTACATAGCCCTCACGGAGAATCTGCTCATCAAGCATAAATTAAATCACACGAAATTCGACTTGCAGTGCATCGAGTGCAAGGTGGCTTTCAATAGTCAGGTTTCACTGTCGTCGCACATGCAAATTACCGGACACAGCATAAAATCTGGTGAGTTAAAGTTGTGAGCTTTGGGATTTAGAAATTTAACTCTAAATTGTGGTTTTCTAGTTAGTTGCAGATTAGAGACTGTTTCAATAAAACTTGTAGATTATTTTTTCTATTTTATGTCTAGAATTGTGATATTTTTAAACGGTTAAAATATTGTCATTGATTTTTTGTAACTATTGAAAATTTTTCTTTTCGCAAACCTTCTTCTGCCACCTTCTCATTTTAATTGTACAGCAATTAATCGAATAGATTGAGCTGCATTGTTTAGTCATAATGAAGTTACTTTAAAAACTAATTTTACTAAGAACACTACTATGAGGGAGGCGGAGGGCATCTTTTTGTAACGCCGTCATAGAACGCATTTGCATCTGTATTCATTTTGTCTTTGTCTCCTCTCATAAATGTAATTTACGTGCTGCATTCGATTGAGTCGGCTTGGTTTGCTACCTTCACAGTTGCAGCCAAAAAACGTATAATGTCTTTTTTAACCAACTTCTATCCATTGCTCCACATTAATGACAATATTTTGTATATTTATAGGTAGAAACAGTTATGACTGCCAATACTGCACCAAACGCTACCAAACGGGCAGCAATTTATTCTCGCACATCAAAATGTTGCATCGTGACGAAGCCCGCCGCGACGGAATAGTTTCCATCGACGAAAGCGAAGCGGTAGACGAAGACCAAGACGACAACGACAACGAAAACGATGTCGAAGAATACACCTTGCCGGAGCTCGATTCCAAAGAAAAGGTCAAGATCATCTCGAACATAAAGGTGCCGCCCACCGAATCCGAAATGGAGCACGTGCCCGACGCCGAAATGGAAGAATCGACAGATTCCATCAACAACATGGCGACGAGCTTGGGTCTCGTCGACATAGTGGTCTTGGAAAACGACCAACAGTTCATATTGCACAACGACCAGCAATTGGTCGCCGCACAGCAGACGCTGACGAATAACCAGTCCGAATACATCCTGCCGGAAATATCCGACCAAAGATTCGCGCAGTCGCAAACCATGACGGAGGTCATCGCGTCCGAGCACAACGTCATAACGCAATCCATGTTGAACAACTCCGACATCGCGTCCACCGACGAATTGGTGATGGTGCTGACCGATCACGATTACAACGACGGTGGCGGTGAAATCTTGACGAATGATAACTCCAACATCGTCGTTTTATACAGCCATCCGGTGGACGGGCAACAAAATCAATTTATCACGTCGCAGGGGAATTTGATGTTGAATTCCGAAACGGGAATGCTCGAAATAAGAAACGACACGCCCGGCAGTGCGACACAGGAAACTCAAATCGAATCGATAGAATTGATACAAAGAGAAATCAACAGTCACAATGAACTTAGCAGCCAACACCCGACGAAGGACGACATGGCACACGTGGTTTCCACGGACATCGTCACCATGTCTACGAACGTCGAACCTGTCATGCAGACGGCGGATATTTTGGAAAATCGAGCCGGCGACGATCAAATCGAAATGATGGAGAGACACGAAGTCGTGGAAAGCATGAAAAATGAATCTGATGTTATACATACGGAGGTAAGAGAAGAAACTGTCGAAACTATGTCAGAAGATGGCGATGACGTTGTAAAAGTTGAGGAAGTGCCTATGGAAATTGACGAGGATTGCGGAGTCTTTGAAAGCAACGAGGATGTAAGTACAATTCCTTAATGTAAAATAAAAAAAAGGTCATACAATATTCTGTACTCACACCATTTACTGTGCTGTTTCAGGTTAGCAAATAAAAATTTAAAAACTGAAAAACATTCTACATTTTATGTAATACTGATACATTTTGGCATGAAACCCATTTATTGAAATTATGCAATGTAACACTTTTGAGAATTGATTAATTTCAGGAATGAACTGAAGCAAACTACAGACTTGTATGAGTACAAGAGTTAAGAACATTTATGTACATTATCTTCACAACACATTCGGATTATCATGTCATCGCAAGGATCTATATTTCTGTTCACCCCCATTCTCTTTAAATAGAGAAAGATTTTTGAGGGTGATATTTTGCCAAGTTTGCCTCACCAAAGACTGGGAAATTGATTTGATCACCAGCGGGGTAGACATACACAACATGCTCTACTGTGTCATCGCATCGTATTCAAGACAGTTGGCACTTGGTAGCATCAACCAAGCGCAGCCTATGTATATGATGTCTGCCGCTGTTAGAATGTGCAGGTCTTTCCTGCTTAATTATAACAGGGTCCTGGTACGTGTAGCAGATGGATCCTTCAGTACTATCTTGTCTTGTCTCATTTACTTTAAGTTGAATGAACGAATTGTATATCTATGCAAGTTTAACATTTCTTACACTTTGAATCGTGATTACACTGTACACCTTAGTATGTAGTTTAAGAGGTCATTATTGTTCCACGAACAACTGTAAGTATTATATTTTTATTAACAAAAATGTGTTGTAAATATTTTCCTTTGAGAAGCAATAAACTAAGATTTATTACACACAAGTTATTGAACGATATTCCATCCGGCAAGGAGGATACAATGAATAAAACACAACGAAAACCCTTACAATTGAAAATATCGTATTAGAATGACGAGATCAATTACTGAAATGTCGATTCTTTTAAGCTATGACTAGACTTTGCGCATTGTGTTGCATCGGCCCGTCGTCCGCATCAGAGGGGCTTGCGGATTGTCGAAATGCACTAATCGTTTCATTTTCATCGATGTTCGGGTAGTTACACAGTCAGGTGTCCGAGTCTATTATTAGGGTCGTCTTCAACAAGAGACCCGTCTGTGCCTCATACACTTCAGGAAATTTTCGAGCAACTGCTCTAAATCGTTGTTGTTGTTGTTGTCGTTTTGCGACAGTAACTCGGTTTCCATCGATGTTCGGGTAGTTACACTATCAGGTGTCCGAGTCTATTATTAGGGTCGTCTTCAACGAGAGACCCGTCTGTGCCTTATAAACTTCAGGAAATTTTAGAGCAACTGCTCTAAATCGTTGTTGTTGTCTTTTCGCGACAGTAACACGGTTTCCATCGATGTTCGGGTAGTTACACAATCAGGTGTCCGAGTCTATTATTTACACAACTCTCTAAATTGAAGTTGTTGTACCAATTATTTAAGAGTAAGTGTAGTAAATGATTATTATTATCATCATCACTATCACATCAACTGATTTGAATAGTGATTTGCTAGTAATAATTATCCATTAATTGTCTCGATCATAAGTCCCGTCTCATTTCAGTATACATATTCATAATTTTTCACATTCCACAGAAAAATGAACACAACTCCATCATAGAAACGATCGTAATGATCGACGCCCATAATGACGACATACCGTCGGAAATTCCCGACGCATGCGAAGGAACTCCGACGGATGCACCGCAATCAAACACGTCCGTCGACGTCGACAATTCCACCGCAATTGTTGAAACTCCATCGGAAACCGAACACGTTCTTAACGAGCCTGAAGTAGAAGAAGAAAAAGCAATTGAAAAATCCACAGACGCAGATGCAGAACCAGTCGAAGAAGACAAAGAGAAAAACAGAAACGAAGACAATTCAAACGACGAAACGCCCGCACAAGAATCGGCGGAACTCAATGTCGAAGACGACGACACCGCCGAAAGTATTACGCTGAACGAGAAAGGCATCAAACCTGAAATATCGTTGGACCTTTTGGGCTCCGCTGACGAAGAGAACCACGAAGCGATCGATGGAGAAAAATTGGACGAATCAGAAAATGTGGATAATGCGCAAGAATTGAACGTCGAAGCCGAGCCAAAAAATACACAAGAACACGAATGCGAGTTGCGAACGGATATCGTAACGGCGAGCGTCGAAGAGGCGACGGAAGTAAACGAAACACAGTCTGAAGATGTTACCGCTGCCGGAAACAAAACCGTCGAAGACGAAGTGGATGTGCCCAATTGTGCGGAATTGCCCGACGGCGAAGCGCAAACACAAAACGAAAGTGACGAGGCTCAAAATCCAAATCTCGGTGAAACCGAAACCGAAACCGAAGATAAAATTATTCTCGATATGGACGTTCAGTGCGACGACAAAGCCTCGAGCGATAAAGACGGCAGCGGAGCGATAGCGGAAAACGTGGAACCTTCCACTGAAACGTTTCAAGCTGACGACGAAGCGGACGCGCAAGATTTATCGCAGAACGAAAGTCTCGAAGAGATGGAAGTCGAAGATTCGAGCATGGACGATGATAACTCGCAAAGTCAAGATTCGCAAGTTTCTCGCAGTTCGCAAAATTCGAATTCCTCAAAAATGGAGGCGATCAACGTCGCCAAAGGCAAAGATCCCAGTCAGTCGATGAAAATATCGATCTTGGACGATTGGGAAGATACGGAGGAAGATTCGCAACAGTCTGATATCGCCCGGAGAAAAGCCGAAAGGACTGTACATAAATTGATCGACGATTGGGACGACGACGAGGAGGATGACGACGAAGAGGACGACGACGAAGGTACGTTTTAATTTTAATTGTGTACGGATATATATTTTTTCTTTTAGGTCAAACCTGAGGAAATTCGACCCGAACATCTACAGAATATTTTATACTTTGTTTTAGATATAAAATTAATGGACAATATATGAAATTGAAATAAGTGGTTCACGAAGCGTAGGATTTTAATTATTTTGTCGTTTTGAAGAATGCCGATTTCTACATAAACAGTTGTAAATATCTATCAAGCTTCGGTAATGATTGTGTTAAGTAATGATTTAAATTTTTTAAACATTTTAAAATATATAGAGTTTTTACTTTATTTACAGTTGTTTTAAATATATATTAAGCACTAGGCGTCCTGTGAATATTTGTCAGAATAAAGCAGATGCATTGTAACGTGGTTTTCTTCCGTATATCATCCGATAGATTTTCTCAAAAATAAAAAACTATGTACAAAATTTATTTATTAAACGAAATGTATAAATTGATTAATTCGATATCGTGTAGATGACACGACGTGCGCGTTATCTGAAACTACGGCCTCATAAAATCCGTCTAGTAATTGTTTTAATTTAACGTTATAATCACTCTCACCGACGGTTGGGCGTGCGTCGTTAGCGTCGACTTTTGTAAACAACACGTTGACATTAAAACCCTTGATGACGTTTTTTAAATCATTTAAAATCACCGAACAATACGAATTGAAACTAACGAATCCCATGTCCAACCTATCGATCCAGTAATAAGCGGATAACGAATCTATCGCTATAACCGCGACATTTTTATTTGACTGCAGTATTTTTTCCATATTTAAAACCGTAAATTTGAATTGGCTACTGCTGAAGCAGTTCAAAATCGTTAGGTTCTTCAAACAATCTTCGATCAAATTATTTATCGATTTGTCGATGTATTTTTTAAGTTTGTACGTGACGAGGTTCACTATGTTGAATAAGTTGAGTTGGTGATCGTTGTTTATGAATATGACCGACGTTCCGTTTCCCGGCAGATCAATTTCGTCGTATTTCTTTGGAATTATGCAGTCGACTATGTAATCCATTAATAGCAAAGTTTTGCCTGTTCCTTGGCCGCCGACAATTTCGACACAACTGTTAGGGTACAAGCCGCTTGGAAATAATTGTAATCGTAGGTTATCACTGGTTGATTGTGCATTAATCCTAGAAAAGAGTTGTACGCCAGATTCGACTTTAGAAAAATCCATCTTGTATTTGCATACAATTTCATATTTCTTTAACCTAAACCTCAGCGCCCCATTAAATTATAGGAACTGTAAGTTTGAAAGAGACATTTAAAATTAATTTTCGAACACATGGGTTCAAATAAATGCCCAGTAGTTGCCTATATACCTGTAAATGATGTGAACATATTTCAACAATCAACAGAAGCGGGTAATATTTCCTTAAAAAAATATATTTCCTTTAAAAAAAAACCCAGATTCAAACTGTTTTCGTAATTTAAACCGAAAATATGGTAAAGTACGTAATAATGACTTTACCTATAACATTTATCTGGATAATTTTCACGTTTCCATTACACTAGTAAAGCGTAATTCGTGACACAAGCTGTCAAAAATCGGACTTACCGTTACCGACGCTAGTTACGCTTCGAACTGTCGCCCCTTCCACCTACATGGCGCTGTAAGACAGAGGCAGAAATTTTTATAATACTTGTTTCAGGTTATATACGAACATTTCAATTTTGCGAAAATTATATTTTTTTCACTTCCATCATTTGCAGATGTCCCGAATAATTTCCATATCTTCAGATGACGATTCCTCCACGGACGTAGAAAAATCACCAAAGGTGCTAAACCCCGCTTTTTTATGCGAAACATAATTTTTTTCCTTCCAGCGAGTTAAACTAGACACGCAGGACAATATAAATATTATTGTTCTCGACGATGACGATCAAAACGAGCAACCAAAGACCCCACCTTTCGATAAAATCACCAACGGCATCGAACCGAGCATATCGTTAGATTCGGACATAGAAGACCAAGACGAAAACCTACCGGGCACCTCGAAAGAAACCAAAGACGTCGTGGACAACGGTAACGATCGATCGGACGACGAAAATAAAACCGATGTGGCAAACGACGAAATCAATTTATTTCAAGATTGCGAAGAAATGCAGACGTTCATCGACCTGTGCTACTCGCACATAAGCAGCGAAGAAGTCAAAGACATATTCAAATCTAAGCTGCCGTTGTGTAAAAAATTATTCGAAAAAGTCGGCAAGGAATTCATCCAATCAAACGGGTTTAAAAACGAACTTAAAGAGAAAATATCGATCAGCCGGGGCAATCCGTTTCTCGCCTTGCAGTCCTTCAACGAGCTCTTTTTATCTTTGAAGGTCCAGTCGAAAAGCAAATCGGATAACGCGGTCGAAAAGAAAACCGAGCTCGTCGTCAAGAAGTTGGAACACGCATTAAGAAAAATCGGTAAACGAATACGAATTTTGGAAGACGCCGAGATCGACTGGGACGACGACGGCGAGTCCACGTTCATCAAGCAAGCCAGGTCTGCGTCGATTTACCGTACGATTTGTGAGTCCAAGTTTCGGTTTCAGGTACAAGGAGCGCGCCGTGCAGATTCACAACAAGCTCTGCAAGTATTTGAACGTCGATCCCCACTACAACCAGCTTCTGCACAATCGTTTGGATTTTTCCGGTTCCGACGTGCCCGAAATAAACAAGGCGATAAATAGGAAATTCAAGAATAATTCGGTTTTCCCGACGTACTTGGACATAGAAAAGTGTCTTAGGAAATGCGTCGAGGTGAACAATTTACAGATGACTGACGCGCAATTTAATTCCGAAGGTTAGTGGTGGTAAGTCGTTCGTTTATGAGCTTATCTACTTTGTTTTGCTTGCAGCTCGACAATGTTTCGAAAAATTAGGTAATCTGCTGCAACATCGTAGGAAATTAGATCTCATGACCATCCACAGCCAATATTTAGTGACTAACGTAGATCCCGCCGCCGATAACAACCAGTTAAATTCTGTACTCGTCGCAAATTACAAAGAGGGGCAGGCGAAAATCGACGAGATATGCAAAAAGTAAGCACAACTATGACCAGATACGCCAACATATTAACGTGTATGGTTCCCAGGTATACAATTCTTCAAGATAGTCGTAAAGACATCGAATCGCCTTCGGAATCTGATAGAACTGACACATCGGAATCGGAAGGAGAAGCAGAGAAATCTTAAGTTCATCGATCTGCATTCGTTTCGTGAAGTAATATAATTCTATTTACGTTGTATCAATATTTTCATTAAAGAAATTTATACTACAGTTTTCTAATTTGTAATATTCAAGTCCAGTCCTTTAAAAAAAAAAACCATCAGCCTAAGAAAATTTGGTTTATTATATAGTCAATTCAAGATATCCTTCGGGCTTGAGCACCCACCACAGGAATTATAGAATTGCACCATGCGATTCAGAGAAAATGAAATTAAGGCCATGACCTACTTCGACGTAAGGGTCGGCAATATTACTTCGCGGATTTTAAAACTCGATGTCTACGGTAATCTCACATCAAAAGTTGCACCGTTCAGAAATGTCGCCGATGTGACATTCAGATATTACAGAAAAATTATAGTAGGATGTTAAAGTTAAATTTAAAGCTTTGTTTGTGTTGTATAATTACATATATCATAAACAAACACTCAATAATAGTTTATAACGTAAATTTTGTCGTTGAATGTATACTTTCAATTCGATTGGGTATAGTGCTTTTTTCTGAAAATGCTGGCAACACTGCAGTTGATAAAAATTATAGGTTATGTTAATTGTAAATCAAGATTTTTATTTTAGGATGTAACGGACGAGTTATGACCTCTGGAAGCAATTGTTGGACGTTAATCTAAAATCGAGGATATCGGCGGTGGATGCATTGCAGCATCAATTTTTAAAAGATGTACAATTATTAAAACATTCTTTTGTGTCCAATCGACATTTCATTAGTCCTCGCTGTATCTAATCCTTTTTATATAGTTTTTGATAGTTGCTTTTGATACATTTACATGATTACATGATTACAAAATGGTGACAGAAGAGTTTAATTTTATTCATCGAACTAATTTCCGCCCTCAGTGTACGTCTGCGAGGTAGGTAGGTGCGACTAATCAAGAACTTTAATGTTTTAATTTCAAAAATTCCACGATGAAAATTTTTGAATTTGTGCTAATAATAATAATTTAACCAATGAAGGAAGAGACAAACTTAACTTCTAATCATCATCGCCGCCACACATAAAAATCACTCGATAATTATTCTCCCCACTCCCTCAAATTCAAAGATATCCTTATTTGGATGTAAGGGTCAATTTTTACGCTAAAAAAGCGATTATCCAGTCGCCGGCGACTAACAATTGCGACTGGCTCATTGTTTGACGGTCTAGCAGGATTCGGGCGTTTCGCGTTCAACTAAAATTTAATTTTCCGTCGCGTCGGTGAAGAACCCGACATCAAAAAAGAGAACACTTGCGAAGCTGTGACAGACATTCGTTACGAAAATGTGGTTATTAGAAGAGCACTGATTAATGTCGTGTTTAATCGGTAGGAAAGAAATGATTGGGTTGTATAGTCCACAAATACTTTCTTACAGTGGCTTATTCACCAGCCTTGGTTCCATTCGATTACTACTTATTTGCATCGATGGGACATACACTGGCTACTTCTTATGAAAATGTATAATTGTTTTGCCTCAAAGGAGCAAAATTTTTCTTGGTGTGGCATCCAATCCAAATTGACAGCGAGATGGGAAAAATGTGTAGCTAGCGATGGGCAATACTTTGAATAAAATATTTTTTACTATTTTCTAGAAAATTGGCGTTTCATGTTTGAACGTATCATGAGAAATAAAATAAAATCATTGAATAAATGGGTACTTTATTGTTAGTACATTTATAAGCCTGAAAATAAAATTAATAGATTTGATTAGCCGTCGGCACTACAATACCACAAACTAAAAGAAATTAAGAAACCAATTCCAAACGAAAATTTTCAATACACCTGTTCTTTACACCTAAACTAAAATTAATACGTAGGACTAATACATTGGTAAAATTTCTGTTAGAATAATTTAGAACCGTTAATTACTAGTTAAATAGTTAATTGGAATTTCAAATTTTCTGAACTGAAATATTTACATGTTTTCAATATCGAATATTGACTCCGTTTAGTTTGAAATTTTCTGTACGGTCGCATCTCTGGAACAAGTTTGTGCCTCTTTGTTTAATTAAACATAAAAAAGTGAAGGGAACTACTACTAGTGAATTTTATGTGGACAAAATATTACGCTTTTGCACGTGTAGATCGCACACTTGGTTTGAAAGTAGAAATTTAGACATTTGTTGATAAACTAATACATACGAAAGTACAGAAGTAAGTCGAAAAATTCGTTAATTTAAAGAGTAAAAGTTTTCAAAATGAATAATTATAATGAAGGCAAATCGGCAACACTTTGGAATAAATTACAAAGATTGATCAGCATCCAAGCACGTAAACTTTCAAATCTACTCCATCGTGCAATTTAAGTTAGTCACGAGATTGAATTTTACCCAAAGTTGTTCCAGAGACTTAAATAATTGTAGTGTTTAAACCAAATTCAGAAAGGCACAATTGAATTCGTCTCCGACGTTACAGTTCATTTATGAAGACTTTCGACTTTGTAAAGTATCATCGAGATTACCTTAATGCAAAGATCAAATCCAATACATTTATCATTTCAAAGAGGGTTGGGTTCAATAACCAATTACTTCAATAAATTGATTTACATAGATTAATTTGAAAACAAATATTTGATTTCAAATTAAAAGTAAAGTAAAAATCATTTTCCTTTAAAGTTTTCCGTCCATAAACTTTTCACTAGAATTGTTTTTTCATACATTCTTATTTGATTAGCTTGGTTTGGTTAACTAGCTAATTTAATATTAACCTGTTCGACTGTTACTAATTCTAATTAATTACGAGTTGAATGTGAATGACCAGTTTCACAAAATATTCCAATTAGATTTCTTATACAACATTATTTAGTTAACCAAGCAAGATAATCTAAAAATAGCAGTTAGTATGTTAACCATAAATGAAAAATGTCATCAACACTTTATCAATCGATTGAACTTAAAACGGAGTGCCAAAATCTTAAATAGATTCAAAAACAATTTAAACTAAACAAAATCATATTTACAGACAGCCCAACGTTTTATTATGTTAATACATCATACGTAAATTAATATATCTGTTTCTTGATCCACAGATAACAGCAATATTACCAATAGTAATTTACAACAACAAAAATAGGAAATACAAAAAATATACATGTATATAAGTGATTTAAATTGTATGAAATGAGGAATAATTACAAGAAATAATACATAGTAACGTTAGTCACAGCTAGTTGTTGTTTTTTTTTAAGAGCAAATCATCTAAGTGGGCACGCGTGTAGGCCCCTGCGTCTCGGCAAGTGTTTAATTCACCATTTCTTATCACAGAGGTCAAGGCTCTGGTATTATTTCTCTTGGATTCGACGTCGTGTGAGACCTGTGTGGGTGCTGTACTGACAATTTCACAATCGGCAATGATAATCACTTGCTAATTTTCATTATTATATCGCTCCCGCGACTCATCTTAAATGTAACTCCAACGTACCGTGATCAATAAGGTTGGGAAAATTGGGCGTTGGCCTGGTAAAAACCGGACCGATCGCCCTGATATGTCGAATCTTGCGATAGGAGACCATCTATTTGAGACTGGTACTCGGCCATGTAGGGATCCTGGCTCAATTCCGCCTGCGATAGACCGGGCTGGGACAAACTGAAACCTGGCTGGGAAAGGCCAGGTTGAGACATGCCCTGCGTTAACTGTAAGCTCTGACTGAACGGCTGTGTTTGCTCTTGGCTTAAACCTTTACCTGAAATACACGTTGTAAAAATTAAATATATTTAATATTAAAACTGAGTCGAGAGCAATATATTTGCGACATAAGTTAAACTAAATTTGTTTAATTTGATTAAACATTAGTGAATGTTATATATCTCAACTCGAATGTATTGAAAATCATACCTTTCTGCCTACCCAATGGTTTACGATTTCTGGGATTCTGAGCTTGTCTCGCTTGCAATGCCTGTTGATGTTGATTGTAGAAACGTGGAGGTATGTGAGCCATATTCATAAACATGCCAACCGGGACTGGAAGACTGTTAATAGCAGCCTGAGCCCTCTCCGGCGATATGTAACTAATCGGGTCGTGCGTCCTACTGAACATGTCCAAGGGAACAGTACCTCTGGGATAATTATATTGACCTCCGTTGATCGCAGTGTTCGTCCTGTCGTAAACCGAACCCGGAACCAGCGCCTCTCGAGCGTCAAACATAGACGTGGTCATGAAATGCGATCCCGGATTTTCAGAATTGATCAGTTTCTTCGGTTTCGCAAACTGTATCAATGACTCTTTTAAATTCGTCAGCGGTCCTTCCACCAACACCTTCTGCTCTTTGTAGAAACTGAGCAGGTGGTTCCACAGCGGCTGCTTGGAAAGAACTTTCGGGTTGCCGACAATTATTATGCCATATTTGGCCCTGGTCAAGGCCACGTTCAGACGTCGCGGATCGTTGAGAAAACCGATCCCTTGGTGTTCGTTCGATCGGACGCACGACATTATTATTATGTCCTTTTCGCGGCCTTGGAACGCATCGACGCTCGCAATTTCTATTTCTTGGTACAGCTTGCTGTGCAAAGAACCTTGGTACTGCATATATTGAACCAAGTAAGCTCTCTGACCTTCGTACGGGGTTATAACGCCAATTTGTTCTGGTTTGACGCCGCACTTTAAAAATCTGAAAATTGATCATTAATTATTATTCCAGCTATTTCAGTTTCATATAAACTTACTAATAGTTATTTATTATATAAGACGATAAAATTGTACTTCATCTTTGAGAGCGTTTTACAAATTTTTTTCTATAGATAGGACTTCAAGTTCAAAGAAAAATTAAAATGTCAAAGAAAATTACAATTTTTGGCAACAAACAACTCTGTCATTCCGACGTCTCTTGTCATAAATTTAATTCATTTAAATCATTTTATCTACCCTTGCTGTTAAACTGTTACTGTATCTACCCTTGCGGTTAAAGTGTTACTTTATCTACTCAAAACAGTTGATAAAAATATTAAATAATTCACCTAGTGGCGATTTTTTCGACATTGGCAGCTTCAGTGCGATTCAAATAACTCGTTCCCGATCCGGCTATCTCCTCCTGCCCTTGCGTGACGTGGAAGAACATGGGTCGGTCCGGTATCGGCCACGGAAAATCGATCTTTATGAGTTTGCGTTCGTCCGCGCATACCCCGTTCTGCAGACTGCCCTCGTAGAAGAAATTCGACGGGAACCTCGACAGCTCGGGATGCATGCGATACTGCACTTCTAAGCGAAACGGGCGAATTCCTAGCACGACGAGCCGTTCAAACAGACTTTGAGACAGGCCCGCACGAGCCGCTTTCTTGCACATCACGACCGGCCCTAACTGACAATGATCGCCCACCAATATCAGCTGTTTTACGCCCAGCACGACAGGGACCATACATTCCGGTTCGGTTGCCTGAAAACGACGCGTATTTTTAATACAACATAACAATTTAACAAATCAGAAAAATAATAGTAAATTGGAGACTGTGGTTGGCAAATAAATTGAAACAAACTTAATCTTACCACACAGTATTTTATTAACACTAGATGTACATTTCGACAACTAAGTTGTCACCTTTAGCACAGTGTACTGGTAGTACAAATACTGTGTGGTAAGGGTAAGTTTGTTTCAAATGAGTAAAAGCTGCACTTAAAGAACGAATACGCATGTTAAATTCTATTTCAACACGATGAAATTCTCTTAGTCGTTAATGAAAAGATAATTACCTGCATGCTTTCGTCGATAAGAATGGAATGAAATTTGAGTCTCGTCAATCGTGGATCTCCGGCTCCGACACAGGTACAGCAGATGACGTCGGCAGCTTCCAACAATTCCTTCTCGGCAGATTTTTTCAACATGCGATACCTTTTCTCATCGACGGAACTCAATTCGCCCGTTTCGTCCTTCAACTGTTGCAATTTTTGCAGCTCCGTGTTTGTTTCCATCTTGCGTATTTGATTGTGCAAAGCCAAAAAGCTGACCGGAGAATCGATGGCCTCGCGAGACTTTGCGCAAAGCCTCACCACTTTCAAGTTCGTTCTGTGAATTTTTTCCGTAAGCTGGTCGACCGCCGTGTTGCTGGGTGCGCAAACCAAGACGGGACCGCCGTTTTGTTTGACGAGTTGGTAGACAATCGTGGCCGACGTTACGGTTTTTCCGGTACCTGGTGGACCCTGGATTAACGACAAAGGGCGCTGCAAGGCATGTTTCACGGCGTAAACTTGCGAGCGATTCAAATCTGGTAAGTTCAAAGCGGAAAAGTGCTTGGGCAGGTGACACCTGAACAGAACATCTTCGACTTCGTGTCCCAACAAACGATGATAGATGTACGGCGAGACGGACGTGTCGTCGACGGCGAATTTACGAAGCGCTAATTGCATCCTACAAACAAACAAAATCGAATCGAATATTTTTCTTTTAGTTTCGTCAATCCACTTACCTGTCAAAGCTGGTACTTTTCCATATGAAATCAACAACGAAATTACTGTTGCATTCCGTCGGAGCCCCGGCGCTATTTTTAAGCTCAATTCCAATGTCCTCGCCATAATTGTCCGGCACTTTGATGACGTGACCGACACCAGACCACGGTTTGTGCATCTCGCCCACGTATCGTAATCTTAACTCGTCGCCGTGCATAAGTTTCATATCTCCGTCGGTTTTCGCTAAAGTGAAGTAAGCTATCGTCTTCTTATTCAACCCCACGTCCCATCGCACTTCAATGTTTTCTTGGGTTTGCGATTCTTTCAGTCGCTTATCGTAATCCGCTTCGAGCTTCACGAGGGGCCCGAAAATATTCTGGTATTGATAACCATCCTCGTAACGTAATAAAACCTACCAATACGATACCATAACGTCAAAGTTTCAAACACTAAACGTATTTACCTGTTGCGGTTCCTCATCGACGCCGGGTTTTTCCAAATCTTGAAACGTAGCGTCGACGTTTTCCTTCCACAACTCTTCGAGTTTGTTGATTTGCTGCGCAGAAATCTGACGGGCTCTCAGTTGCTCCTGCTCGGAGGGTATTTTCACCAGCCACGTCAAAAAACAACGATCGGAAATCAACGGTTTCCATTGATCTTGGTCCCAATTCATGTCCTGAAAAAAGGCACTTAACTGAAATACTGACTGTGACGTCGATGACATCGCTAACCTTTAAAGAATTTTGAGCGGCGCACGGCTGTCGACATAACAAGACAACGACAGAATCGGCCTTCGCCGGGATGAACCCCAAGACAAAAACGTTCCTAACACCGCAACTGTAGCACTCTAATATCGTTTCACCCAGCGGTCCGTCTTTGTGTAACGTCACTTCTTTATGTTTCGCCCTAACCTGGAAGAAATAGTCTAAAATTTAAAATTTCCGTAAAATACGAACTAACCAAATGGTTGATTATGTGGCTCCCCGACGTGTTTCCCCGTCCGTTGCAAAACCACTTCTTGCACAAGTTGCACATGACCACGCAGTTGGGCTCGTGTATCCCGCAATACTTGCACGCGTAGTCGGGAAGCTCCTTGCTGTTGTAGAACTCCTCGTCGTCCTCTTCGAACTGCAATTCGCCCAACGCAGTTGTCGCGGACGCCAATTTTCCGCCCACATTTGCGTTTTTGCTCGAGATACCGTTCACCTAAAAGGCAAAATTTGCAGTAACAAAATTTGCATCACCATTTCCAAACGGGTGAAAATATTACCTGTATGGCCGACACTTGGGGGCCGTTGTAGTCAATCTGCGACGCTTGCGTCTGCGAAGGTATCGTGAAGTCGGTGAAATCGCAGTCGGAGCCCTGCGTGTCGGCCCCGATCAAATCCGCCTCTTCCGTGTCCAAAAACGTGAGGGTTTGCGAACTCGGACCATATGCATCGACACTCATTTTTAATGGTTGATTTTTCGATTGCAATTAAATTTAACGGCGCACATCCAATATCTGGTTGATTGGTGTTGCGTATAGCGGTCAGAGTATTCGAATTGCGTCGACGTATAGCGTTTACTTTAAATTATCTATGACTGTCGCGACCGCCATGTTCTTTGAATAATCATCATTTGTTTTGACGTCACTGGATTTTTAACCTTGCGAAACGGCGCGATTTTCAAAATTAAAATTTTTGAGATTTTACCCATTGAGCAATACGTACATAATCGTAGATTCCCGCTGAGCATTGAATACAATTGAAAAATATAAATTATTTGATTTTGTAATTAAGTAATTAAGAATGAAATTAAAATCGGCGATTCATACTAACTTCGTTGTCGGCACGTTGGCATCATTGACGTACTTCCCTAACGTTATTTTACGCGCCAAATTTAAATTTAACAGGAGTTAACTGTGTACCCCGGACCCTGTGTAACTGAATTGTCGTTTACGATTGCACATCGCATCTTTTTTGTAACTGCACATGCGAAACCTGCGTGTCTTCTAATTTACTTTTTGAATTGACGTTTTAATTGACGCGTAATATACGTCCATTTATTATGGAATTGGTGAATTCGTTTTGTCCGATTTTATTTCCGCTTAATTTCGCCGAAAGTACATTATTTGAATTCGTACGTCGTAGCGCGTGTCTTCGTACTTCCTGTTTTGCGCGTTGCGACATGTAGCTGCGCCATATTGCAAATAGGCGGCTGCGGTATACGGTAGCGAAAAGTGTTCGTATGTAAAGATTGCGTTCATTTACAACTTGTAAGTTTTAATGCATGGATTGTATATAGTAAATCTGTATGTTCATTGAATTGAACGGATGCTTGGCGAATATCCATCATCCTGAATAGGGCCTGCGCGTTCATTTTGTGTGTGTATCTATCGTTCACTTGACGCAATGTATGAAAATTGCGATCCCATTTAATCTTGTTTGTTTTTATGCATGGTTCGGGCTTCGGAAAATCTAGTTACGGTAACAGGATTAAGTTTGTTGTTGTACTCGCGACTATAAAAGAATGCCGCTGCTTCCACTAAGTCACCACACCCAACTTACAAGTGAGGACGTTTATGGAGCTAGTGATTGTCAATAGCTTTGTTTTGGTATTAAAACAGCGTGGATGCTAGCGACGTCGTGTCTTATTTTTCAACGCCAACAGCATGACCATGTCTTGTTGCCAGTCGGATGAGGTTAGAGAACAGAAACGCATTAACCAAGAAATTGAGAAGCAACTTCGGAGAGACAAACGAGATGCACGAAGGGAACTCAAACTTCTTCTGCTGGGTGAGTCGAATTGTTTAATTTTCATTCGCATAAAATTCTTTCGTGAATATCCGAGATGCACTACGACTTAATTGTCAAGTCGTAATACACATTTAAATATCAATTTTTGTGGTGTTTTTCAACGTTTAACTAATTTAAATGTTCAATGATCTATTGACACTCGTTATCTAATCGATTAACAATTTACGTTGTCATTTCGCGCAAGATTTACAATCACTTTAATCGTTAAAGATGCGGATTAAACGTCGTTACTTTCTTTAATTAAATTAGTTATCTGTGTGATGTAGAAATTAGATATTTTTTAGTTTCAGAAAATCCTTGATTTAATTATTTTCCATATTTACAAACTACTTATCATTGCCAGAATGACATAATCAATTTTGTTCTAAATGAACGCTCGGCATTAAATCAACTGACATTATACTATATATCTAATTAATAAATGTGTAATAATTTGTGTTGGCATTTTGTAATCTGGGTAATTTGTGTGGTGTGGTATATTTGTAAGCATACACAGGCTGTTCAAATAAAGCTCCATATCTCATGGTTTAATTAATCAAAAAATCTGCGAATCTGCAGTGGTAGCACTGATAGCTGTTCAATTATTTAATTAAAAATGTCAAATTGACACTTACAACGGTTACTTACAACTCCTTTCTCTTCAATTGCGTGTCGCCAACTTTATAAAATAAACGCGGCTTACTTTAATGAGGAACTTAATTGAAGGCAGGATACTTGGATAAATTTTCACACAAATTTACGCGATCAAGTTGACGAGCGAAACTGCGAACGTTTCATGAATACGTCGATAGGTTAGTTACATTTGACAGATGCGATCGCCCAAGTATATTTATCGTACGTTACGTTTCCTAGGACATCAACAAAATTTTCTACGGCGATTTCAACGGCGATTTTCCAGTGAATGGTAGATTTTCAAACAAAAGTTGTTTGAAATTACATAATCATTGCTTTTTCGATAACTGGTGCCGTTTTCGAGTTGATGAGAGTAAATTTTCACTTCCGATTGATATGTTGCAAAATCACACATACAAATTTTAAGTTTTTAGTTTCATAACGGCATGCCAAAAATAGTCGGAATCGGCCTTCAAGACGTGCAAATCCGTTAAAGACTCTACGTCCAAAATTTCCATGATTTTCTTTCTCATACGCAAAGTATAAGAAAATAAAAATATTAAATGCGGAATTTGTTTAGAAAATCGTGGGAAGGTGGGACATGAAAGTCATGATACGAAGCTGCGCTGTTTTATCTACGATTCGGGCAAAAAGCTATGATATTAATGATTTTCGTCGCTAAAGTTACGTTTACGTCACAGAAATGTCAAATTTGTCAGGGAAACGTATTCGTCGACGTCAGTATTTCATTTGGTGAAGAATACTTATCAGCCTTCAAAATGACATTTACACAATTTCATTTTAAACGTCACATTTGACGTTTCTTAAGATATTCGCGGCTTTTAATTCGTGCAGTGACGAACGACGCATGTATCGTAAAACACGTAAGCAGCTCTCAAAATGTTTTCCATTCTGGCTGTTGTGGTACGTTTGACATACATTGTGTCCCATTTATTTTCAGTCCAATTTTAGTATTTTTTTGCAACGTAGAATAGCTCTATTTATTGCCAAAAACCCAATTGTCTTCTTTAAATGCAAAGCAACCTGCGATGGCAAAAATGAAGAAATCACTTTAGAGAAATTTTTTTATCGCAAAATTTTACTAGTAATAATTGTTCAGAATTGCCCAAAAACCCCAAATTCAAAATTTCATTTCTCTATTTTACTGTTTGCAATTACTAAACTTGGACTAAAAATAAAAAAGATATGAGGGTGTTACACTCTTAAGTGGGACACACTGTATGTAGTTATTATTTCAAGTGGGTCTAACGCGCTTGTAGAAATGTAAATGTCCTATCTCTCATCTTCAGGTAGCTCTTCTCGGTCTCACTGACTTAGAAGAACTTAAAATCTGTTGATACAACTTGCCCCGGTAGCTAATTCAAAAATTAAATCTAAATTGTTTGTCTTGACATTTAAATATATTGAGTGATCCATCTCGGCTGGAGCTATTTAAATTAAACATCGTTTTTGCGTCCCTAAGTGATGACAGTTGACGAATGACAATTCACACCGCAATTATTACAATCATATTCCCTACAACGACGTATATTAGAATTATGATCCAGTCTCCCGCATACTGAACATGTAATTTTTGACAGATGCTTTGTCGGTATCTTCCGTCTTTGTTCCGCAACGGCTTGTGGACTGATGTCGGGTAGGTCGTTCACTGGAGCCCTCTTCGCATTCGGTGCACTTCGGTTGAAACGACAAATTTTAATTTCGGATAACCGCTTGCTTGTTTTTGTTTAAAGCGAGGCTCACTTCTAACAGTCGATCCGTGACTGGTCCCCTGGTCCCGTTTCCATACAAATTACAAATTTTAAACGTAAACGTTTCTTTTTCAAAGGTACCGGCGAGTCGGGAAAATCCACGTTCATCAAGCAGATGCGGATCATCCACGGCGCCGGTTATTCGGACGAAGACAAACGCGGCTTCATAAAGCTCGTCTACCAGAACATCTTCATGGCGATGCAGAGCATGATCCGCGCGATGGATCTTCTGAAAATTCGATACGCAGAGTCTTCCAGTATAGTGAGTGCACGTCGCTTGGTCTGATTTTTTTTTTTTATTGACTTGCGATTCGTTGCAGGAAAAAGCAGATTTAATCCGCGGCGTCGATTACGAAACGGTGACGACGTTCGAGAGCCCGTACGTGGACGCCATAAAAGATTTGTGGAACGACGGCGGAATCCAGGAGTGCTACGACCGTCGAAGGGAATACCAACTGACCGACTCCGCTAAATAGTAAGTGTGATTTTCTGGACACGACGGAGTACTTTTACACGGTTTGTTCGAATTTGGAATTTTAAATACACCAGGGGAGACGGTTGAGTCGATGTCGTCGACGTTTCGAATCGATCCACATCGGTCGACTAAATTGTTTGCAATGCGATTTATTAATAAATGTTACGTCGTACGGCGAATTGGTTCTTATCTACGTTCGAGTTGGGCGGAATCGCAGTAAATATTTATTGAAAAACATCTCGTTACGTCCTTGTTATATAATAACGTAGTTGAATTGCATTGATTAACTTCGAGGCTGTTGATAACTAATCCGTTAATTTTTGTTTTCAATGAATTGTCTTATCAGGTTTTGCTTTATTTTTTTATAATAAACTCTGTGATATTTTTTCATTTCGAGAGATAATTTATTATAATGAACTTGAGTATGACTCGATGGAATTTTTCCACACTTTTGGATTATAATTAATGAATGCGTTCACTTTAGATGACACAATATTTTACAATCGCCTATTTTCTCTACAAGTAAATTTTATTAATTACCAAGTTGGTTTGATGTGGATTGATTTTTGAGATTAAAAAAAAAAGTATCGCAAATGAAATTTTAATAAAGATTTAGATTCGGATTGTTTACGTTGATGAAAAAATACACGGAAAAGAATTTGCAAATAGTCTTGACTATCCGTTGCAGTTACTTAATGGAAATAGACAGAGTGGCAGCGCCGGACTACTTGCCGACAGAGCAGGATATTTTACGCGTCCGCGTACCTACAACCGGGATAATCGAGTATCCCTTTGACCTGGATGAGATAAGGTTTAGGTACGGGCGGCATGTCACTTAAGTTTCGGTGTTGCTTTCCTAATCTGTATCGTAACATTGCGAGGGGGCTCACGGACACGGACACACACACGTACACCTCGTCATTTTATGCTCATGTGTTTTCTTTTGTGCTGGATGCATGCTGCATGCTTGTGTTGGTTACAGTTATCTTTCTGATCTTGAAAGAATACAAGATTCTGAATATCTACCTACCGAGCAAGATATTCTTCGGGCTCGAGCACCCACCACAGGAATTATAGAATATCCTTTTGATCTAGACTCCATAATTTTTAGGTATGGGTATTCACCTATTTATGTTTAGTTTTTATTGAAATGTTCTTGTTATACGACAATCCGAACTTTAAGTAGCGCTGAACGTTACAAATTGACAAATCAATTTGTTTGCGTCACGATTCGGTTTAATTGTTTAAAATTTATATTCACTGCATATTTTCTACGACTCGTTTCTCCGGATTTAAAGTGTTACGAAATCTGATTCATTTAAAAAACTAGTAAAATCGATCGAGGTATTTTTAAGTTCAGCACTACTTCGAGGCAACTTTGTTTTACTGTCGTGTCACGTGTACGTTTGGTTCACCAGTTTTGCGACGGTGTTAAAGTCCATAGTTTTACCAAATTTAATTGTCGTACTTGCGATTAGTATCGTAGAAAATTATAAAATAAAGTTGCTTTGTAATAATGATAATTTTTACTAACATTGAGGATGATGTCGTGATGATTTTATTTTTTGTCACTGACTGGTTTAAACGAAGCGAGGCGTTTGTTAATTCGTCGATGATTTTATTTATAATTTTATAAATTTAAATGTCTGAAAAAAATCACGACACAATATTTCTGAATTTGATACATCTTGCGACGATGATAACGTTGTCTTGCCGAGTGCAATTTTTGTGTCTGCAACGGTTATGGATTTGTGAACGGTTGTGTTGAGGATTTTTTTGCAACACTATAATTTGTAACTTCAGAAATCAGATACAGATTGTTTGAATTCGATTCGTACACACGAAAAATGTATTAAGCTCGAAGAGTATAAGAAATTGTATTTCAGCAGAAATATTAGTTGGTCACCCCTGCTCGTTATAATGTATACAATTTTTATATTCATCAACTTTTTTTATGCACGAAGAAAATCGAGATAATCTCACTGACAAAGACGCAAATTTTAATTAAAATTGTTGAAATTACTTACAATAAACAGTTTTATTTGAAGATAATTCGACTAAATTCGACTGACGTGTAATAAGAACACCGTGGGGACAATTATTAGGACCTGCACAGAAAAATTAATAAAACAATCAATTTTTGTTTTAAATTTAGATTACCTTTTTTTAAAATTAAATTTAAACTTGACGATAATTTCCGTCACTCTCGCAATTTAAGTGGTTTTATTCTATAATTTTTACGCTTATTTCGCACAAGTTTATTATTTGGCATTTTGCTCATTTTGCACGATTTTTACGACGATAGTCACACATAGTCGTAGAACTAACACCTCTTCAATAAAATACGTCAGTAACGAAAACTTTTCATTAACATTGCATGATTTATACGCTCCGCTTAATAATTATTCTTGTGAGCGACTGCGTTGTGTGGAATAATTTGTCGCCGCGTTTTGCAGAATGGTCGACGTCGGCGGTCAACGATCGGAAAGAAGAAAATGGATCCACTGTTTCGAGAATGTCACGTCGATCATTTTCCTGGTCGCGCTGAGCGAGTACGACCAAATTCTCTTTGAATCTGAAAACGAGGTACGTCCGATGCTTTTTTTGTTCGGTTTCTTTATCACGTTCGGTGCTTTTTAGAACCGTATGGAAGAATCCAAGGCACTTTTTAAGACTATCATAACGTATCCATGGTTCACACAGTCGTCCGTTATCCTATTTTTAAACAAAAAAGATCTGCTGGAGGAGAAAATAATGTATTCTCATCTTGTGGATTATTTTCCTGAATATGAAGGTACGTTACGTATTAAATCTTCACCTAATTAAATAGTTCGAAACATTTTCTTACAAAAGTAAAGTCAACGTTGACCAATTTTTTTTTATTATTTTAATCGTATGTATAAAAAAAATCTCTTGGAATATACATATTTTATCGAGTAATTATATTATATCTAGAAAAATGAGAACAAATATATTCGCATAAATAAAAAAATAGTCTGCGTTAGGTGGAACCTGCAAATAAAAAAAATGTCTTAAATTATCCGTAACTATAATTATTATATATATTATATATGAAAACTGAAAAAATTTCTTCCTCAGATAATGCCCTTTTGCATGCATCGACGAACCAAAGATACTAAATTACACGTACCAAAGTACGAACACGTCTTAACTTTAATTAATTAACAAGTTACGATGAAAAAACTAAATTTTGGGTCAATGCTAGTAAGGCGGAGGTTAAATCGTTTCTTTAGTTTTTACTTTGATTAACGTTTCGTCCGCGACCCTCGAGTAAACTAAAAAATTACGTCGATATTGATTTATTGAAGTAATTGAATGAATTGTAAGGCTCGTCAGATTATACGAATTGATCGTAAAGTTACGGTATGCAGCTTTCAAATTTTTTCATCAGTAGATCAATACTGTTAATTAAATTATATGAGTGGGTAAGTACTCTTACGTAATTTACGAGAAGCCTTATTATGGAAATGTCGACGATTGCTCGGCAGGACCTTAAATATTATTTAAATGTTGTTGTCAAGGTCCGAAGCAAGATCATGTCCAGGCGAGGGAGTACGTTTTGAAACTGTACTTGCGTGAAAATCCCGATCCCGATCGCAGTTGTTATTCGCATTTTACGACGGCCACAGGTTAAAGTGATGCGAGTTCGGTCGCTAGAGTAAATTTTAGAAAATTTGCTTTGTGGGCTTCTATTTGAAACGTTAAAATCGGTTGACGTATTCAGCTTCGTGTAACTTTTTAGTATTTTTTTTTTTTTTTAGTTAAATGGGCGTTGAAAATCTACGGTAGTCCTGTTTATCGTTTGCCCGTTTGACTCTGACCGTAAAATTTTACTATCTGATAAACGTTCACTTACAATTGTTGTTGCTAATCAATAGTACCTGCGATTATGTAGTGAAGTAGACGCTAATATTTTTATTTCTTAGGTCTTCAGAGAGATGCGATAGCAGCTAGAGAATTCATTTTACGGATGTTTGTAGATCTAAACCCAGACAGTGAGAAAATCATCTATTCTCACTTTACGTGTGCTACAGGTATATATTTAAGTGTCGAACTGTGATAACTGCATGTTGTACGATTCTAACTGTTCAATTTAGAATTCGATAATTGGGAATGGCACTATGAATAAATGATTTTTTAACGAGGTATTTATGTATCGCTAAATATGCTTTCTTTCCCGATGTAAATATCGGGATATCGGTGCGATTATATTAATATCTTGTACTTACAAATATGTTTTTCATGCTTTCTGGATATGGATTGTTTCTGCATGGGGTTTGTGAAATTCCGCGGGCGCGTTTTTGCATGCGTTTTGTTTTGAATAGACACTGAGAATATCAAACTGGTGTTTTGTGCCGTTAAAGACACGATAATGCAGTCGGCTTTGAAGGAATTCAACTTGGCTTAATGTTCTGTTTGCGTAAACGTATGTATAGTAAATGTTTTGATGATTTTAGTTAACGTTAGTGTAGTATTTGCAAATGGTTCATGTTCTGTAGCGTGTTGTAAGTAACTGTGTTGTGTATTTTATTTTCGTTTGTGATGTATGAAATTTATGTAAAATTTTTAGGTTATTGAATTTATTTGAAATATTTTATGTACCTGAATTACCAACCTTGATATTGTTTATTTATTAGTTTATAAAACCGTAAAGTTTTTCAATACAATTTTAAGCATTTTTAAGAATCTCACTAACGCATCTTACCTACGGTTTAAAGATACATGTTTTTTTTTATTATTAAATGTGGTATTATTTTTCTGTGAGAATGTTATTTAATCTAAATGGTTTCATTTCTAGATACCGAGAACATAAAATTCGTCTTTGCTGCCGTCAAAGACACAATACTACAATCCAATCTACGGGAATACAACTTGGTGTAGAAAACTGTATTTTTTGTGTAATGAATCGCAATTGTAATAAAACCAAGGATAAAATGTGATGTTATTCTAATTTTACTCTCGATTAAACTCTTCTGTGTGCGAGTGTGCGCTTAGCTTAGTGACCGCTGTTAAAGTAATTCTAGTGCCATTTAATAGTATGGTGTATCTCAAAGGATTTAAGCCAAAGTGTTTTTAAATAGTGCGAAATCAATTGGACTATTTACGATTAATATATATAAATATATATAAATAGTATTGTTATTTATAACACATTAATTTAATTGTAGTTTAGTATCCGTTTCTCTATGAAATTGCAAGATGCCGATATTACACGTATAGTAATCGGTAACCTATTGGAAAAGTTATAAGTGCCTTCTCGTGCCGCTGCTCGGTCACCGACAACAATAAATTAAAGTGGACGCGGCAAGTGTACCTACAATTTTCTTAACACACAAACAAACAAACGAACCATCAAAACTTTAACTGTTCCAATAGATTCAAGAATACTTATAGACAGTAAGAGAAATTACAGAGTGTATTCGGAAAGCTATTAACTGGCGTTTATTGTTAGTGAGCTTTCGTTGCGTAATAATCAATTTAATTATACTAATGGCAGATTTATAAACACATGTAGGAGCTTGGTTCTATGTGGGTATAAGAAAGTGTGAATGACGAGTGATTGTGACCATAGTACATTTGTATATCATTCTTGTCAAAGTATACATTTTTTCTGAAACTAGCATTTTTATTTTTAACCCAATTCATGAAACGTTCCACATTAGAGATGATTTAGCCGCCGAAAAAGTGCGAATTAATTCTCTGCATACACACGCCCTTAACTGGCCGCACTTTTTTTAATCTGCAAAAAGGAAATAACTTCTTTACTTTAACAGTACATGTATGTTACTATGTACTTACTCTGTAAATAATGATCTGAATGCACTCGATTTTATTTTTATAAAATAAATTCTGTCTTGTTTTTTATACACATGTTTGCATTGATGTCGTGTTTACTAGATTTTAATTTACATACGATAGGATATTTATAGCATTTTTCGATTTAACTTTTTAAATTTTATTCGGCCAGTGATAAGAGGGCGTCGTATTAAATTACTAGTGCCCAGACACATAAAGGTATCAAGTGTTCCCATTTACGTATGTGGTATACCTTAGTGATCGATTTATAATTTTCTAATATTCTAGTATCATATTTCCATAGTTTTTTTACGGACCCTTTAATATTAAACGTATAACTCAGTCTTAACCACAATTTGCTTCTTTTGGAAAGTCTCCGTAAAATTAGAACAAAAAGTCGAAAATTTTAAGCGACATTTGCACAATATATCAATTTAATAATTTTGACATTGCACATAGAAAGTGGAACAAAATCCTGATGAAAGTTTACGACCCAGTTCCGAAATTTTAGCCGAATGCTGGAATGTTTGCAGACAATATAGTTTTAGCTGTAATTGCTTGTAAGTTATCAGAAAACAAGATTAAAACAATTTTGATTATTTATGTAATTTGCGATATCAAATATTTATTATTAAAACATTCACAGTATTAAAAATAAAATTAATATTCAAATAACACTATCTGCGTTGACTTTGTTAAAAAAATTGTGTATTTTATTGCTTAATTCCGGACCTATTTTACGTACGGTTGTCAAAAGACCAGCGGCTCGTCGAATGGGAATGTCTTTTAAAACTTTACTCCCGTCTTTTCTCCGCTCGTATTCCTAAAAACGTGCAATTCAAGTTGAACTGAAATTATTTATAATTGCTGACACGTACGTTAAGTAAAGTAACGGGTGTCGGATATTTGGCCAATATCGCTTCGGCACCTTCTAATCTCACCATTTCGAATGTCGTTAATTGTTGTTGCCACAATCGCTGCAGACCGTTGCCGTTTTTATCAACGGTTACACAATCTCGGTTATCTTTCAAGACGTACCATTCAGAATCTTTCAGTTTGTCCCTATGTTTTAGCCTATAAAAAATTAATTTAAAAAATTAAATTAAATTGCTGCTATATAACCCAAACGCGTACTTTTCTGGTAATTTAGCTATTGACTTAGTAAACTGGCCGAGTAAACCGACAACGTCTTCCAACGACTCCAAAAATCGATGACAGCAATGACACTGCACTTGCAATTCCGTCAGAGCAAATTCGAGTTCTCGTTTTGTAATTTTCGGTGAATTCACATAGTTGGAAAATCTTTTGTCTGGTGATTTTGCTTTAATCCGTCCATTTTGTTTACCTTTCCAAAATCTACACAAGCAAAAATTTAATTAACACAAACGTACGTATTAGCTATAATTACTTAAAGTATTTTTCCATTCCAAATATTCCTAGGAATAAAGTTTTGTTTGGTAAAATTTCCCGAATTGAATTTATCATTGACGTGAAAGAGTTCGTTACTATCGAGTTGACGACTTCGTCCCATCGCAAAAAAAGTACAGACTCCTTTACATCTTCTCTATTCATATCAAGCTATAATTGATAAGATTTAAAAAAAATAAATTTTAAGTTACATAAAATATACATCGTCCGTTCTCGTCCACGATATTAAATTCGGGACAATTTGGGGTTCGATCTTGAATTTCATTCCGAGAGCTTCAAGATTTGGAGTAACGTCGACGCCGAACTGCAATGAAAAATCTGGATCCATCGACAGGAATAAATTCTGCAAACAAAGTGATAAATTTCTTTAACGGTTTTAAATCGCAACTTACGTCAAATTCCGGATTGTTGTTATTCGGCAATTTAAGTAAATTCTTCGACTTTTCGGACGTCGTCTTCTGGGACTTGTCTTTAGCGTCACCTGTAAACGATCGTGGAGCATCGTTATTAGAAGCGTTTTAAAATCTAAAAAATAAACATAAATTTTAAACTTACTTATCGAATCTGGTGTTAGAAATAAATCGTCGTTTAAATTGTACTTTTTCCTTAAATTATCGATTATATCTGAACTTTGGCGACTTAACGCGTCTGAATGTTGTAGGTCCGAAAATTCTGTACGATATTTAACGTCCATTGCGTTTTAAAATTGTTGTCATACGTACAAATTTGACAGTTCATAAACAGAATTGCCAACTAATTTCCAACAAGACGACAAGACGTATTATCACGAATGTGATAATAAAATGTTCAGATAAAAGATTGACATTTATTATTTTATATTCGGCTTAATTATGCCGTCAATTTTACATATATTACAATACAATTTTAAAACGATAAAATTATGTGGGTAATACAGAAAACTACACTTTACACTCCATATTGGTTGATTATCGATGGCTGACTGTAACCTCATTTCGTACCTAATTTCGCAACATACCATGGTAAGTTCACAATAGTATTTTCTTATAGAAAGTGGTATTGTATTATAAATAACATTGAATTATTATTAAAAACTATTACGAATAATTTTAAAATTTGCAACAAATTTGTGAAAAGATTTGAAGTGTGTTTTAAGCTATCGGACGGACATATGTTCTTCATTAGATGTGAACGATCCAGGTAGTACCAAAATATTTCCTTGTGTACTGTCAAATGTTAACTTAACAAATACAATAAATACATTTTACTGCGAATTTATTAAATAAATTCATTAGTTAGCAACAAATTATGCATAACTTGGTGATTAGATGATGAAATTACTAACTTAGGTAGTAAGTTTTTATCGTTTCAAGTTTGATTGAGCAAAGATTTTTTTCAACTGGATTTCATCATGAATAATTTGTGCAATTGCTAAATGTAATTGAGATAGTAATCGAATATGGCAACCCGGCGGGCGCTCTTAACAGCAACAATGGAACCTTTACCTAACACGAACGATCCTCTACGGGAACTTTTCGAAGCTTGCAAAACTGGAGATATTGCAAAGGTCAGGAAACTCATTACACCGCAAACCGTTAACGCCAGAGACACGGCGGGGCGAAAATCTACACCTTTACACTTCGCAGCTGGTAGATTTTTTATTCCATATTTTTATTATAAATTACGAAATGTGTAATTGTAGGTTATGGACGTAGAGACATCGTTGAATTTCTGTTGTCCGCCGGAGCGTCGATTCAAGCCAGAGACGACGGTGGCTTACATCCCTTGCACAACGCATGTTCTTTCGGACACGCGGACGTCGTCAGACTTTTATTAGAAGCCGGGGCGAATCCCAACACGCGCGATAACTGGAACTACACTCCGTTGCACGAGGCGGCCATTAAGGGGAAAATCGACGTTTGCATCGGTAAATCCGTATTTTACATCGAAGCGTACGGCGTCAAGTTGTGTTCTTTTATAGCTTTGCTTCAACACGGAGCGGACGTCAACATACGAAACACCGAAGGTAAAACGGCGCTGGAACTGGCGGATTCCTCGACGAGGCCCGTGTTGACCGGTGAGTATCGCAAAGACGAACTTTTGGAAGCGGCGAGATCAGGATCGGAAGAACGTCTGTTGGCTCTTTTGAATCCCTTAAATGTGAACTGCCACGCGAGCGACGGACGACGTTCCACGCCCTTGCATTTGGCGGCTGGGTATAACAGAAATAGGGTGGTTCAGTTATTGTTGCAACACGGCGCCGACGTTCATGCGAAAGACAAGGGGTAAGTGAGATATTTTTTTAAATTTCTGAGTAATATCGACAAGAACGACTTCGCTGACAACATTACTGTTTTTTTTTTCTTTTTTTATTACTACTGAAGTGTCATCGGCGAATAACACTGTATTGTGCGATGTAATTGTTGGTAGTTCATTTATGTAAAGGAGGAAAAGCAGGGGACCCAAAATGGATCCCTGTGGTACGCCTCTTTCTATTGATTCCCATTCAATTTTAGTGCAACGCCTCTGATAACTCATAAGACTGAGTTTCTTAAAGTTGATACTATAAAAGGCTTTTGTTAGATCGATAAACATTCCTATAGTGTCTTTGCCTGTGTTTATCGCGTCCATAATATCCGTATACCTCGTTTAACGACCCGATGCAGTTTAGAGTCTCTTATTGCATAACAATCACGATTTTCAAGTCTGCTATTTGTTTTGCAAGTTTAACTACCGAATCAAAAGAGTCAATTTTATTTAATATCTGACTCACCTGGGCAGTCTCCTCTTCGAGTTTACAGCCTTGTTTACCGTTATTTTTTGTAGTGCATTATTACAAAACCATTTTATATTCTGATTGTAAAATTTAACTACGTTTAACCTAATCCAAATAAATAAAACCCATTTTACTGTATAAAAAAAATCGTTTTAGCGGATTAGTTCCTTTACACAATGCGTGTTCTTATGGACATTTCGAAGTAACCGAAATGTTGATAAAACACGGCGCGAATGTAAACGCAAATGATCTGTGGGCCTTCACCCCTCTGCACGAAGCAGCCTCGAAATCACGAGTTGAAGTCTGCTCCTTGCTCTTAAGCGAAGGGGCCGATCCGACGCAACTCAACTGCCACTCCAAGTCCGCGATCGACGTCGCGCCCACGAGAGAGTTACAAGAAAGACTGGCTTGTATATTCCCGCACGTATTTACACACGTACGCAATTAACGTCTTACGTTTCAGATGAGTATAAAGGACACTGCCTCTTGGAAGCTGCCAGACAGGCCGACACAACGAAAATTAAAAAATATCTCACGCCGGACGTGATAAACTTTAAACACCCGTACACCGGCGATACCGCTTTGCACGGCGTCGTTAACTCTCTTTATCCGAAGCGCAAGCAAGTTTTAGAAACTTTGGTTCGTAAGGGCGCGCATATAAACGAAAAGAACAAAGATTTTCTGACGCCGCTGCATATATCCGCCGATAATTCGCACTACGACCTCATGGATTTGTTGTTGAGACACGGGGCCAAGGTAAACGCTCTGGAAGCTCTCGGGCAGACCGCTTTGCATAGATGCGCTCGGGAAGACAACATGCAAGGTTGCAGGATATTAATGTCTTATAACGTCGATCCTTCCATCGTTTCGTTGCAAGGTTATACAGCGGCTCAGGTTGCTTCGGAAAACGTTTTGAAAATTCTACAAGGTAAATTTTAAAAAATCATTGAGTACGTCGTTAAAATTACGTTATTGGTTTAGATCCCCCGGCGGAGAATGCAGATGTCGAAGGCCAGCTGTTAGAAGCGGCTAAAGCAGGCGACTTGGAACAAGTGCAGAGATTACTGGGCTCGTTTCCGCACACGGTTAATTGTCGCGATTTGGACGGTAGACATTCAACGCCGTTGCATTTTGCGTCCGGCTATAATAGAGTTTCGGTGGTCGAATATCTTTTGCAACTAGGAGCGGATGTTCACGCCAAAGATAAGGGGTGTGTTAACCAATGATTCGGTGAATAAATAGATTTTACGATTTTAATTTTTAGTGGGCTCGTTCCTCTGCACAACGCTTGTTCTTATGGACATTACGAAGTGACTGAATTGTTGGTGAAGCACGGAGCGAGCGTAAACGTAGCCGATCTTTGGAAATTTACTCCTTTACACGAAGCGGCAGCTAAAGGAAAATATGAAATAGTTAAATTATTATTAAAGGTAAGTTCTGTATGAATTAGTAATTAAGAACTATTATTTATCATAATTTGTTTTTAATCATTGCGTTGTGCGAAGATATACAGCTTGTTGCTTTGTTGTTTATATACCAATTGTCGAGGCACTGTAAAAATAATCTGATTACTCGAATTATATCACATCTACACTCTTATCTTGATTGAAAATTATCTGAATAACTAAGTTATAAATAGCTTAGTTCCTGAGAACCTTTTTTTTTACGTACAACATGTGTTGAGCTTTGTTCGTTATTTACGTTTATCAACAAAAGTTACTAATCAAAAATGAAGAACAAAATGCATGAATTTAAATTAGAAAAGAAGAGCATAAGAAAGAAATTTAATTTCTTTAGTAAACTGTATAAAACGGACGTGCGTTTCAACCGGCGATTAACTCCGACAGTGTTCTAAGCGAAGATTTTTTTCTTTAGCACGGAGCGGATCCGAGCAAAAAGAATCGCGATGGGGCCACGCCTCTGGATTTGGTCAGGGACGGAGACCAAGACGTCGCCGACTTGCTCCGGGGGAACGCCGCTCTTTTGGATGCCGCGAAAAAAGGCAACTTGTTGAGAGTGCAGCGATTGGTTACGTCCGATAATATCAACTGCAGAGACGCGCAAGGTCGAAATTCGACGCCCCTGCACCTGGCGGGTAATTGGATACTTGCCGTTTCACGGTGCATGATTGAGTCGTTATTTTGTTGCGTTTCAGCCGGGTATAATAACGTGGAAGTGGCCGAATTCTTGTTGGATCACGGCGCGGATGTGAACGCACAGGATAAAGGGGGACTCATTCCGTTGCACAACGCGTCGAGTTACGGTCATTTGGACATCGCCGCGTTGCTAATCAAGTTTAATACGGTGGTGAACGCGACTGATAAATGGGGATTTACGCCGTTACACGAGGCTGCGCAGAAAGGACGGACGCAGTTGTGCGCTTTGTTGGTAAGTGTGTACCTATTAACCTAGAAAAAATTATTTGAGTTTATTTCCTTGTTTGCAGCTTGCGCACGGGGCCGATCCTTTCCTCAAAAATCAAGAAGGGCAGGTGCCCGTCGATTTGGCTTCTGCCGACGATGTACGTTGTTTGTTACAAGATGCCATGGCCTCGCAACAAGTATTACCTACGACTGCAGCTCCGCCATCGAGACCACCTTCTGTTGTCTTGGCTCAAACTCCGAGCCCAACCATGCTTCCATTAAACACCGAAACCGTCATCATGCCGTCCGGCGCTTCCATGACACTGTCCGTTCCAATATCTAGTCGAAATAGTCTTTCGCTGCCGGTACCCGAAGGCTGTTGTTCATCTAGCGGTGGAAAATTAGAAAGTGGTGTACAAAATATGAATATAGTCAGTATCGCAAGTTTCTTAGCCAGGTGAGTTATAATTTCATTAGAACTTGGGACGAGTTTTAATTTCAATTATTTTATTCAGTAAATTATTTAATTGTTCATTTTTTTTTATAGTCTGAGTCTCGAACACCTGTTCGAGGTCTTCGAACGGGAACAGATAACGTTGGATATTTTAGCCGAAATGAGTCACGAAGATTTAAAACAAGTGGGGATAACGGCGTACGGTTTCAGGCATAAATTGATCAAAGGTATGGAACGTCTCATGGCAAGTTGTGGTGGTTTGTGGTCAACTCCGTCCAATCCTGGAACGTTGCTAGTGGATTTGTTAACCGACGATAAGGAATTTATCGCAGTGGAAGACGAAATGCAGAATAGCATTCGTGAACACAGAGATAACGGACATGCCGGTGGTATATTTTCAAGATACAACATTGTTAGAGTAAGTCTATTATTTTTCATAATGTGTTAAACTGACAATATCTTCAAGATAGACGGAACAAAACTAATCAAACGGCTTAAATATAAGATCGCTCAAAAATATCACGAATATATTCGCCGAATTATTTTATCTTTAAATTTTATTTGTAGATTAAGATGTTTCATATTTATTTTGAAAAATGTTCTGTTTTAAATTAATTTACAGATTCAAAAAGTTCAAAATAGGAAATTGTGGGAGAGATACACTCACAGAAGGCAAGAAGTTGCCGAGGAAAACAACAACCAAAGCAACGAGAGGATGCTGTTTCACGGCTCGCCTTTCATCAACGCCATCGTACAAAAAGGTTTTGATGAAAGGCACGCGTATATCGGTGGTATGTTCGGAGCTGGAATTTACTTTGCCGAGCATTCGTCCAAAAGTAACCAATATGTGTACGGAATTGGTGGTGGTACGGGATGTCCAATACATAAAGATAGATCGTGTTATATATGTCATAGGTGAGTTCGTTGTTAAAGCGTAATATTTTTGATTTATTTATGTTGTTTTCAGACACTTGTTGTTATGCAGAGTGACGTTGGGAAAGTCATTTTTGCAATTTAGTGCAATGAAAATGGCTCACGCGCCGCCGGGTCATCATTCGGTGGCGGGAAGACCATCAGCCGGTGGATTAAATTTCCCCGAATACGTAGTGTACAGAGGCGAACAAGCTTATCCCGAATATTTCATTACGTACCAAATCGTCAAGCCCGAAGACTGTTCCAGCAGTGCGGAATCGGAAGTTAGGTGATTCCATCAGGAAAAATGGTTGATACCGTCGCAGCCATCGAACAGACCCAACTGTTGCAACATTGTGACCAATATGTTGCGCTGTTTTGTTCTAACCAAGACCAAGTGTTCGTGCCAAGAACATTGCAGTTGACATTTTACGATAGTGCACCAATAACAGACCAAACAAGAGTTGACCTAATTTATTACAATAAAAGTGTATTTGTACGTATTCAATTTATTTTAATATCGTACGTAGTTTGCTTTTTTTACACAGTTTCAATTCATATTAATTGAATCGACGTCAATTTTACGAAATCTTGGGCATAAATAAATGTAACATGTTATAAACTCTGTGACTTTGTTGTTAAAGTCATTTGACGTTATTTTAATACCTCCTGTACATAATTGTTCTGATAGACATTATTGATACATGTTAATTTATAATAATTGTTGGCTGTCTGTCTATAGTTTACGAAATTAATTTGAATTGTAATCAATTTTATGCCAACCATACATATGATTGTATTTTTAATAAACGAGCACATTAATTGGAATAATTCCCGGGTGCAATTCGCAACGCATCAAACGATTGTATTTGAAATCTATGTAATCGAAAAATTATAATAAATTTGTAAGTATTGCAATGTAAAAAAAATCAAATAATGTTCATAAAAATGTGATATTAAAACGTGTACATTATAAATAGTATTAATTATCGATATGTGGTGTGGTGTTCTTTTTCATTGTAACATATGTTTTGTTTATAAATGTTCTTGTGAAAATAAAGTTGTGTGCAAGTTATTCGGAAAGTTACAAACCCGTAAATTATGGTTTCCTATCATGTCAAACTATATACAGGTGCCTAGTATTTAAAAGATTCGAGTGTTCAACGGATAATGGCACAAAAATTTTATCACTTGGTGGGTTCGGTTGGGTTGGGTGATAAAAATAAATACCAGCATGTAAATCAAGTCATGTTTATTAATCTTGGAAATTATAACAGTTTTATAATAAATGCAAACTTTTTTTAAACAGCAATATATACATAAATAAAACTATCAATTACACTGTACCAAATCTACAATTTACAATATAAATAAGTGAAAAAAAAAAAAAAAATTAATATACGAACGAATAAATCATGAGTAAAACAACAGCTTGTAGGTTTATCACAAAATTACTGTAGTCCTGCAATCTTACACATATCGATGTAACGGTTTTGGCAAACGTGTGCACATTGCATAACCAATTTAATTAAATCGCGTTGGCCAACTTAACTCGTCTAACGCTCGAAAGGACATAAAAATGTGTGTAAAAACTCTACTTGTTAATAATTGAAAATTAACTAAGACTTATAAAATAATTATAGCAATCTCCGTTTCTATAAGCAAAATTTACATTTATTTAGTTAATTACAACTAATATGATGTATTCTTGAACAATGTTTCGTAAAAATATCTTTTACAACCTACACGGAAGACATATATTACTTTCATTTTCTAGTTCGCAAGTATAAAGTTTATCGTAAAAATAAAAAAAAAAAAACAACAGCCACAAGAATTCTTGAAGATATGAGAATGTTATCAGACCTAACTTAAAAAGAAATAGATTTAAGGACAAAGGCAACAGCCACTGATAAAAAATATAAAGAAAAACTTGAAAAATGTAAATTATAAAGTAATTCACTTTATGTATTAATTTAATTAATAAAATTATTAAGTGCAGTTGTCATGTAAGTAAATAGAAATTGTGCTAAGTAAGATTAGGATAAATTGTATTATCTCCGTTGATAATGCCCTAAAGGATCAATTTTTAAATCCACAATGATTTTAAGCTTTCGCCATTTAGTTGATGATAAGTTAATGGTACCTGTGCCAAATGGTAACTGTTTGACTGTAAACTATCTTGGCTGCAGCACAGATCAAAAAAAAAATCATTATTAATATTGATACATTGTTGATAGTTATGATTATATATTAATTATAACTCTTGGATTAACGATATTACTGTCCAGTTTCCACGATTTCGTTAATTTTAATTGTTACAATATATGCAACCTTATTACAATGCATTGTCCAGGGTTATCCGTCATTGTCAATTGCAATAGAAAAAACAGTTTTACTAATGAATACTGAAAAAGAATTTTTCACATAATCAACAACCAGTAGTTTCCTTCCTGGTGGGAAGCATTATTAAGAACTTCTTTATTCTAAATTTACATAGCCAAGATTCGTATACAATTTTTCGTACGCACGAAAATCGAGTGTCACCTTATTTTCCAACGGAACAAAAAACCCACGCAATACAAATTTCTGAAACCAGCACCGAAATAATACCAAAGGAAATTTCATTAAATATACGAGACATTTTTGTTTGTTTTTTTAATTAAAAACTGTAATCAAGAATTACGACGCATTAACGATGTACGGCGGAAGTTATGCAATAAATCAAAATATCTTTAATAAAACTCGTTTGAAAAAGAAACTTGGAAACATTACCGCCATTACATTTGAAATATTATTGAAGAAGTTAATGAAAATAATATATGTCGATCTAATACCGCAACTTCCATTAAAAAACTTATGAAATAAAAAAAAAAATATTGTAATGCGTATATAATATATAAATTTAAAAATATACAAATATAAAACTTACCAATTATATTAAATTTAATAACTATAAATATATCAAATAGCAAATTTGATGTTTCGACAAATAATACACAATAAATATTCAGATTTATACAATACAAATATTATGTACAATAAAAAGGTATGAATAACGCGATTCAGGCGACTTAAATAAATAGATGTGGAGAAAGAGAAGAAATTCAATAAACGATAAAACTAATCAAAACATATTTCGTATTTTACATTTTAATAATAGCAACGAAACCTGCATCCGCGGAAAACACGCACAAGCACGACCGATTTAGTACTTTCGCTTTGTCTTTAGCTAATTAAAAGAAAAACAACTACAACGATTCCAAGTAGATTTCAAAACTCAATTTTGAATCCTTAACAAATTACAGTCGTTATAGACATGATGATCTCGACTGACTGACAATTAGTAATAATCAAACAAATTAACTATACACTTTGATAGAGCTATGGAAACATTTTGTTGATAATAATACTTTTCATTTAAACATTCACACAAGCATACATACATATAACAGCCATATGTATGTAAACATCCATAGGATGTAAACAGATTTAATTGTAGGAAAAGAACCACCAAGTTACTTTGTCCGATCCGATTCATTCGAAAGCTGCAACGGAAAAATTTCATCATCGAGAAATACGTTCGTTTCCACTTACGTGAGGGCGTTCTCGTCATCATTTGCGTCGAACAATTTTGATTTTGACTCTTCGACACGCTCTCCGGAGTTGAATTTAAAAAATCCCATATCAATATGGTATCGTCGTGCGAACTGCTTACTATTTGGAACTCGTCGAATTGTAAACGAAACACACGACCCGTGTGTTCCTGACGCAAAAAAAACGCAAAGTGAGGCAAATCGCGTTACGACGCGCGCGAAAAACTTACCACCAACGTCCGGAGGCAAAGCGAATTCGCCGGTTTTCTGGGATCCAACGCCGCGAGAAGATCCCACACTTTTATCTTGCCGTCGTAGGCACCGCTCACTATTCGTTTTGAATCAAAACGAATGCAACGGACCAACTCCTCGTGGCCTTCCAATATTCGCAAACAGATCCCGTATTCGATATCCCACAACCTGCAAACAATCAAGTCAATCATAAAATTTATTTCAAAAATACTGAAAAATTGGTATTAATCAATTGGAAAATGTTGGTACATAATAAAGAATCCATTATATGATTTTTTATGGCAATGTTTACTAAAGATCATTCATTTACATTAGTACACAATGCGCAGAAACGAATTTTCATGAAGACGATTTCATATCTAGATTGTAGGGGAGGTCGGTAATCAGTTGCGTGAAATTAGTACGTAAAACCAAAACTGATGAAACGTGTTTGACGGACGGATACACCCATAGTGCGGTGGGGTGTAAATAACATTAAACGTTTTTTATTGGAAACGTCGAAAAACATTTGTATTCTGACATTTATTGTAATAGATTTATAAGAAAAGTACGTTTTAAACATTTCGATGTTGAAAACATAAAATTTGTCGTCCAACATAGAACTAACACCTACAATGCAAACACCACTTATGATATTCTACAGTGACAATTTAAAAAAAATCAACTCACCTTATCGTATTATCAGAACTACCGCTAACGACTAATCTATCACGATACTGCAAACAAGCGATTCCTCTTTTATGACCATTTAACGTTCGCACAAATTCACATGTCGACGTATTCCACACTTTTATAGTCCTATCACCCGACGCGGACACTATGTACTTTTCATCAAAGTCAACCACGTTCACTGCAGCCCTATGTCCCACCAACACTCTACGTAACGTTATTTCCGTCTGCGATGTCATATCCCAAACGGCTATCGATCTATCCTAAAAAAAAAAAGACAACGTCTTAATGGAGGAAGATAGTGAAACGTTCAAAAACTTATCAGGGGAGAGGAGAATGAAGGAGTGATGTGTAGTATGTAGTATAATTTTTTTTCTGGTAACTGTGAAACTCGGTAAGTAACTTTATGAATTTTTCGCTGTGACATTTATATGAACTTTTATCAAAATTTTAACATAAAATATTACGAATAAAGTTTAAAAATTTGTGGTATAAAGAATTTCCGTGGACTCTTTAAGCCCCCACTCAAATTTACATTTACGATAATCGATCAAAGTTAATAAAATAAAAATACTTACTTTTGAACAAGTAACCATCATACCATTATTAAATCTAAGATGCAACACGGCCTCGCAATGGTGTATCAACGTATTGACCATCACTCCAGTGTTTACATTCCACACCCTGACCGTAGAATCGCTGGAGCCGCTAATTATGACCTTATCATCGTACTGTAGACATAACACGGAGCCGGTGTGCCCCGTCAAAACTTTCGTCGATTGCAACGATCCCCTGTCCCATATCTTAATCGTGTTGTCTCTGAGACCGGAGACGATTTTCTGATCGTCGTATTGCAAACAATAAACACCTTTGCTATTTTCAGATCTGCAATTAATTCGTTGTAATATGTGCCTGCCCATTCGCCAATTATTTTCTATACTGTCGATGTCTTGTATAATTTTCGGGTATAACGATCTATAAAAAGTGTGCGATCGGTGATTTTCGCCGGGCCGCGGTTTAAATAAATATTGTATCCTGAAACGAAACACAACGACGATGAAAAACGTACGACGCATATAAAAAACGTCAATACGAACCACTGTCGACGCTCCGCTAATCCTCTCCATAAAGAGTCTGTCCTAACTTTCCTCTCGATTAATTTTTTCCAAAGCATCCCTTCCGATATGACGCGTAACCATTCTTTGCAAACTAACTCGGCTGCGCATAAACTTTCCGCGTCTAAATACGATAGGATATTTTCCGCCACGTGATCCAATCCCTTTTCTAAAAATTAAACCGTTAACCAACGAAAATGCGCGAGTCGGAAAACACTTGCTCGGCAGAAGTGAAATGAAATCTCGCTGAAGCATGGGTTTCAAATAAGAATTGATGTGTCCGTGTTGATAGTGACACATTCGCGCCAACAAATTCTCCACAAACTCCACCTGATCCGTTTCGCTCCATTTTTCAAAATATTTTATGCAAGTTTCACGTTCGGCGTTAAAAGTCGCAGAAGGTTCTTTTTTCCTCGCCGGATCGTACAGTATTGTGATGGGATACTAAAAGCAAATAAATTGTCTACGAAACATCGAAAATAATACGTGTGTCGTGCGATGACATTTATAGGTTATATTACATTGTTTCGTTTTTATTACTTTTAATGAGCTTTAATGTTTTGATAATTACTT
The DNA here is from genome assembly GCA_959613385.1 of Geotrupes spiniger. Classification (NCBI taxonomy): domain Eukaryota; kingdom Metazoa; phylum Arthropoda; class Insecta; order Coleoptera; family Geotrupidae; genus Geotrupes; species Geotrupes spiniger. The sequence continues at coordinate 142,384 of OY390737.1, read as the reverse complement.
AATAGTCACATGTACATAAATAGGCCAGAATTAACAAATTAATCACACTAAATAAGACCATAAAGGCATCTTATTTTAACTTAATGGGAGGGAAAACTAACAATAATGAATGTGAGGATGAAGCTGAAATTTGCATTTAAATAATGATTTTAAAATGTTTAATTGAAATTTGACAGTTGACAGATAATGTTAAGTTTCATGCAGTACATCACAAAGATCGTTTAAATCTCAACATCTTGACAATGAAATATGGGGCACATGTGTTCGCGTATTCGGTTACGATTTGCGACGATTCTCGGCGAAATAACAACATTTCATATTTACCTGTGTATTACTATTCGAATCTTCGATCACTTTATCTGTTTCCATTTTTATCATCGTATCTTATAAAAGCAGATAGAAAGTAGATCAAATACACAGACACACGAGTATTATTAATAACCCTGATACATTATTCCAACGCGCGAATGGAGCCTACGTCGTTCGGACGCTACGCATAGTTTAAAATACACCGAAGAAAATTTCACTAATCGCGAGCAGCACACAACGTTTCTGTCACAATAACGAGAAGAGTCGGCTATGGATTACTCATGTCCTCCGGTGACGTCACTAGCGAAACTACAATTTCCCTCTGTCGATAACACGAAATCGAGCCGCGAAATACGAATTTCAACGGGACGTTACGCAATTATTTCGTCGAGTGTTCGTGTGCGACGACAGCTTCGATTTCGATAATGGATCAGTTGTTGTTCGAGTGTTGTTTCTAATTATGGACGAGATGGGATCTCTTAATAATTTCGCAAAATGTGGAAAAAAAATTATAGGAGCCGGCATGAATTACAAGTAAGGGTGCATTTGATTAAAACGCAACGCCCGATTAAATTTGCTTAAAATTTCAAATAATGTAAAAAATATTAATTTTCATTAGATGTGACGTGAAAGTCAATGTCGCATATTAATAACATTTTAAGTTATTGTTTTCGATATTAATTCGTGGAATTTAAAAAAATGACAATTGAAAAAGTTAGTTATTTTTCAGACGTCGGGGTCAACAAGATGCGATTACATCGATGCAAATCAAAGGTTATTTGATTTATAAAAAAATAATGTTATCTGTTTATAAACAATGTATTTTCTACATTGGTAATTTAAAGTAAGCTGTGTTTATTTTGTAAAGTTGGCGACGCGCAATTGAAGAGAAAGGAGTTGTTGGCCACTGTCAGTTATATTACTGAAAACACATTTGTAATTAAATAATTGAACAGCTATCAGTGCCGCAAATCTTAGGAGGAAAACCAATAAAATCACAGCCTAACTTAATGAGGAATTTAATTAAATTGTATATCGAACTTGTTCACGCCAAGGTTATGTGGTATGTCACAGGAATGACAATAAATTGCCGACAAAACTGTGCTTTTGCCAACATGTCGATCGCAGCGATTACGGACGCACTTTTTGATACGAAACTTGATTACGGTTTTACATCGTTCACAATTTATGAAAATGTGTTCAAAGAGCTGACTTGATAGATGATTCAAGCCCTTTGCAAAGAGACGGCGTAGATCTAATGTAATGATCAACGTTGACACATCCCAAGCAATTTATATTCAATCATATCCTACAATCGATGCCAAAGTAATACTCCCATGTGTTTGAAGACCTATGTCAAAGAAACCACTTGGCCGAAATAACATTGTTACAACCGCCTTGTTTACCATCTATAAAGCATTTACGGCATCCTTCCAAAAATCCAGTCTCGCTACCAATATGCAAAATAATTACCCTTTGGCCTGCACTAGATGGTCGCTTCATACCGCCACTATAACCGTTTACTTGTTGAACTCCACCTCGATAATGGTCAAAACTATCCTTATTATCCGGGTTTACTTTTTCAACCCATCCGAACTGTCGAGTATGATTTGTACCACACCAGGTTTCGTCCGTGTAGACGATTTCCTATCCTATTGCATTAACACTGGTTTATTTAATTTCCTAAATGAAAATTTCATGTTTTTAACCATCGGTACAATGTTCTCTGCGAAAATTCGGGTAAACCTGGAACTTCAGTTGTATTTCAGAGTACAATTCTTTTACGGTCGGAAATTTCCGTTCCGTATAAAAGTTGAATACCTTTCTCTTTCTTATTACCCCTTGCAAAAATTAGTCACATTCGATTCTTTTTCTACCAGTTTTTGGTGTAAAAGGACTTACTATTTGTGATACTTTGTGAGCTGATTTGATTTGCTTGTATTTTTAGAGCCCTCCTAAAAGTTACAAAAGCCGCCGAACCCAAAGAACCGGTAATGTTTTTGAAACCATCGACCTCTTACATAACCGAAGGACAGAACATTATAGTACGTAGCTTCCATTTCGTTAACGATTCATACATGCAAAAGTTTTTAGTTGCCGAAAGGTTTCGCCGTCAACGAAGAAATCGAACTGGGAGTGATTATCGGAAGAACTTGCAAAAATGTTTCCGAAGAGGAGGCGTTGGGATACGTCGGTGGATATTGTGCGGCTTTAGACATGACCGCCACATGTCAAATGGTATGCATGTCTTCAATTTTTTTAATTAATTGTAGCGTTTTATATTTATAGTCGATCGTATTTCGTTTCAGAAAGAAGCTCGCGCTAAAGGCCTGCCCTGGTCCATCGGAAAAGGTTTCGACACCGCATGCCCGGTGAGCCGTTTCATATCCAAGCAAGAAATTCGCGACCCCGACGACGTCGATTTATTTTGCATAGTGAACGGTAAAGAAAGACAATGCGGCAATACCAGCGATCTGATATTTAACGTATCAAAATTGGTGAGTTTCGTATCGAGATACATGACACTAGAACCGAACGATTTGATTCTTACTGGATCGCCGCCGGGAATGGGCCCGGTGTATCCGGGCGACTGCATAGAAAGTGGGATTAGAAACGTCGTCACGATGAAGTACTCTGTTGAATGAAAATTGTCTGGAGCATTAAATCGATTGCAAATTAATCATCGGCGTTTTTTTTTTACAAACCTAGTCTAGCGCATTTTTCCAGCTTCGTATACATCTGTTTCGAATTTGTAGTGTACGTTTTGGCGGTATATTTGTTTTTCTTGCAACATAAATTAATAAGATTTGGTTGATTTCCGGGTTTCACTCTTAACTTTTTTCCATCGAGCTTTCAATTTCTTAGATTTAGAATTATCTTCATTTATTTCAGTCAATTGATTCTGTATCAGACATCGTGTACTCAGGATCAGCATCACTATCGTAATCATCTGAAGTCGCCTCATAAGAAATTTAGATTAACAATTAAACTTACGGGTAAATTTTTACACATTTCCATTATTCTTTTAGTTCTTGATTACATTTTGTACTGTAACTTGAAAGAAAAACACCAATTTTTAAACTTTATTAGTGATATTTGATGCTAAAACTGACTTACGTGCATACTGATGCTCATACAATTGCTCGTCTGAACTTGTTGTGACATGCACACTATGTGAAAATTCATGAAGTTGAAAATTCAATTTAGAAATTGAATGCTTGTCTTATGTTGTTGAGCACGCACACATAATTCCGATAAAAGTCAATAAACGACAACATTTATTGTAAATATATTTTTGATTAAACTAGTAACTAAGTAAATGAAGGACACATCTTAAATTTATTTACACGTAATTTTCTACATAACACATCTTTTCGAAATAAAAAATGAGATGAAATAGTTAATAAATATATTAGGTTTAATAATTTATTTAAATGAATCAAAACAAACAATCTTAAAACTAGTTAATAATATATTAAACACAGTAAATAATATTTAAGCGATAATATAAAACAGTTTTCCAAATAAAACATTCCAATATCCTAAACAGATCTATGAGTATATAAGATAAAACTTAGTTTTCTTTACGTATGTATATTACCGCACCTAGATGTAAAAAACGTGTACACAAATGTCCGCAAAGATAATCGAAGATTTACATTCGAATTCCTCATCGATTGTAAAACGAATTTGAATATTAAATGCATTGCAGTAAAATATCGAAAGAAAATGAAGGAGCGCGCAACAGACGCACGATTTAGTAAAATTTATATAAACGAGCAACAGCGGCTGTATATAGTCGAAAAATAGAATTTCAATATCCAAGTACTAGATCATCGATCAATGAAAATTCGAATAATACATAATTTGGCACTTTATACAACATAACAAATGCACAAAACTATCTGTAATCATAAATTATGTTAAATTATTTAACAAATAATAAAAATATATATATATCGATATTTCATTAAAAACAATTATAACGTTTAACAAAATTCCCGTGTACTATTCAACAAATTTATATCTAAGACTAATGGATAAAATTATATTCAACTTAGTACTTATAAAAAAGGGATGCTATTAAATATAAGGCACATAATTCATTTTTTTACAGAGATATCGACGATAAATATCTTACAGGGTTAATACTTATGCTAATGTAATAGTTCTTTGCAAAAACGTAAATATAATCCTATAAAGGTCTGGTGAAATTCGCCGGGAACATTCCTTTTTCTCCGTTCGGTTCCTTCACGCCCATCAACCACCCCTCCTCCTGCATGAAATAGAATCAATTTTCATATTACAAGTGAAAATGGTTAGTACTGACCTGCTCCTCCGGATCGTCGTATTCTATAACGTGGATAATTTCTCCGACGTCAAACGATAGTTCATCGACGTCTTCTCTATTGTACTTGTACGTGGCCTTCACTCTGTATAGCACACCTGGAGGTAGGTTTTCAGTACTAGCACCTAAAATTTTTAATTTCAAATGTTTTAAGTCAACTAATAAGGTAATGATTTAATTTTAATTATTTAAGATCGAATTAAATCAACTCGAAATTAGCAAACGTAAACTCGTATCAGACTTACACCTATTTTCTAGACAGAGTATCAGATTAGTGAAAGTACACTATGGTTTATTTCAGGCCCAATGTAATAAATAAGTGAAACGTGGTAAGAGATCGTATGACTATACAACGGATATGCGATAAAAGCAAACAATAAGCACAAAGCAATGTCAATGTTTTAAAGTATGCCAGAAGTTAATTGTAAAATATTTGAAACCAGAGCTGTGATGTTCACTTTAATTTCAAAACAAACTAAATTCTGGAGTGATCAAGTTCTTTTTTTGGGATGACGTTGAAATAATTAGATAGCATACGTAATAGTACTAAAATATCGCGACTTTTATCATGCAAGCATGTAATTCGTCTGACACTCTTTGAATAACCAAAATTCGATTACCGAAATTTAAATTCTAATTCTACTGCGGCAACGAAACCTATTTCAACACAACATTAGTATTATTATAAAGGGACGTGCACTAAAACTGCAAAGTAAACTTACCGACTGGTATGTCATACAACTCTTCGACATGCTTATTGGAAGGTTTTGCAATGCTATTGGACACGGTCTCGCTAGCGGGGTTTGCGACGGGTTCGGAATTTGAAGCTCCGTTTACTTCGGGTTTCTCTGTTTTAGGGGAATTTGCAATGTCTGGCGCTGAAACTGGGATTTCCTGTGAAAGTGGGGTGTCTGGCGTCGTGGGGGTCGAGGGCGTGAAGGGAGGCGGGGTCGAGGGTGGCGTACTGTCCGTGGATAAACGCGAAGTGGGCTGTGTAACACTCTTAGGGGATTCAGGCTCGTTAGCGGATAAAGGAAATTCGTCAGCTGCAAAACACACGTTATTAGTCAGGCGGAAATTAAAAATCGTTAGCTTTAGAAAGGGCGCTTGCGACTGTTATTACGACACGTCTTGTGCAAGTTGTTTTAAAAATATGCAGTGCGATTAAGGGAATTAAGATTTACTCCAGATGTTACATATTTAATAATAAAAAGGATCGTACAGTTGTAGCAGATGCAAAATTAACTTTAATATAACTTGTAAGTTGGCCATAAATCTACAAATTGTATATAATAATTAAATGAAAAACACGAGTGAAAAAAATTAAACAATTTGTATCAAGAGAATTAAAATACAAACAAGTCGAAAAGAAAAGAAGCAAGAGAATCTAATAAATCAACCACTGAAATAATTTCAATTAAATTAATGACATGATACAAACGAGACACAAATTCTCCTGATTGCACTGTATTTTAAAAATTATACCACTGTGAATTATACATCAATTGGATATAATTTTCGCATATTTCTAAAACAACAATTAATAATTTGTTAAATAACACAACAGCAAACTTGGAACCGAAACCGAAAAATACTTACGAATGGAAGAAATATTTTTAACCGGCGATATGTTATTAATATGCGAAGTTGATGTGTCGTTTGTTCTCGGCAAACTCGTACCGTTAGTTTTCTTAATGGTGTAAGACGATCGTTGGCTCTCGTTGGCCAGCGTGTCGACGAGACCTTCCAACACGCCAAACACCTGTGAAACGTAACTTTTAATCGGACACCGAAAACGGCGATCGAACCCACCTTTGCGCTTTCGGAATGGAAGATTTGTTCGGCGTTGAACAGCGTCTGCAGGTTTGTGACTAAAAATAATATTCTAGAATCGTACAGCGCGGGCAGCTCGTCGTGCAGCTCCGAGTTTAGTATTTCGTATGTTCTCTTCGCCTCTTCCAACTGCTCCCTGCCCTTTGAAATTTTTCCCTCGTCTCGCTTTTTGGCCATGTTCAGCTGGAGGGCTTGAAAACTGTGCCTTTGGCTGTCGTAGTCCACTAGTTTACGACCTCTTTTATCGATTTTTTTCTAAAAGTAAAAAAATTATCACAATTATATTGAATCAGCAATTATAGCTATTACAGAATATTATATTAAGGTGATGCCAAACTGACAAAAGTGAATTTAGAATTTAAATGTAGGATAATACCAATTCATCAGAAAATGTTATGGCCGCTAGTCGCCCCAACCTTTATTTAGTTAACATTTACAACTGCTGTCAAATACATGTAGTCTACTATAAGGATGGATAATAAACAACAAATAATTCTTATAGTATCTCAGATTCATTGAGCTGCTACAAAGCAATTGCTTCACGTATAAATCTAATCCGTGCTGGCATGTGCTTCATGCTTGGCTTATGATTAAAAATCGTCTTAGGGACGGACTGTTAATTAAAGTTTCATGATGACAGTAAATCATTATACGCCATTATAATCTGACATTTGTAAAACGAAATTGCTCATACTCTGTCTGGCGAACAGATATCGAGAATTGTTTTAATCATTTTGACGCCCATAAATTCGAGAGGCGTGTCAATTTCTGTTCGCCGGACAAATGTACATACGTTTAAAAAAACGCATCACCCTTACGTACCCTCATTTCAGGAAACTGACTTTGATAGGTGTTTAACGGGATGCACACTTGGTCGGTCAGTTTGTGGTAGAAGTCCTGCCAGAAAGCGTCCACCGATTGCGACTGTACGAATAGTAAATCGTGTCCCGACCATTGACTCTCGTAGATATCTCCTATGGCTTCCAATAACGATTTCGATGCTACTTGGACAGCTGAAAATTAAAGAAAAAAAAAATGCAACGAGATATTTAATTAGCGCAACAATTAGTTTATCAATTAATTTTAGGTAAAGCAAAATTTTAGTAAAATCATACGATAGTCTGTGGTTTACTTTCGAATTCGAATGACTTATTTTGTCGGTTTAAAGGTAAAACTCAGTAAATACAAGTTCTCATTTCATTACCTGTTAATAACTGTGAAAAAAAAAAACATATTCCGTACATTGCTAGAATTTTACTGTAAATGTGAATACTACTTGCAAGCTATAATTGTGTTTAGTAATAATCAAAAAAATTCAATACAACGGCAGTAAAAGGGAATGCCGTACTTCATGAATTTTACCTTTGAAATACCCCAGGAATTTCAACACATAGTAAATGAATAAACAATTTTAAACGTCGATTAACCGTTTAATTTTTGAACATAACGTTTTGAAAATAACAAAACATAAATTTGTACTTATTTTAATAAATAAAAATATGAAAAAATGAAATTAATCTTCTTCGAAATCAGTTTCATCGGCTGCTGGTTCTGGTGCTAATTGTTCTTTTTGCAAAACAGTAGGCAGATTTCTGTACCAACTGTGTAATTCTTCAGGAATCAGACCACCGTCGCAGAGTTTGATATGATCCATTCTTTTCTTGTCGTTGACGAAGATAAGCAGATTTCAGAATGTGAAGTTCCTCACGGCGTCTACCTCTACCTTTCACTGGTGTTGTTTGAAAATCTGAGCTGTGACTGTATTTATAGAAAATAACATCTGGATTATTTTGTTCATATTTGAGGCCCTTCATTTTCAGCCATTCAACTTTATTGCCTTCTTCATCCTTGATTTTATTACGATTGCTTGTCTGAACTTGTTGTGACATGAACAAGTACATCAGAGTGATAAAAATTCATATAAATGTCACGGTGAAAAATTCATCAAGTTACTTACTGAGTTTCACAGTTACCAGGAAAAGATTATATTGTACACGATGAAATTTACTTCTCGGTAGAATGGCGTAGAAACTATATAATTTTTCATAAGATAACACGTCAAAATATTGTAACTAAGTTTAACTAAATTTTCATCAAACCTGCACTTGGTGACATTTAACCTTTAAACCGACGATTTGTTCCTACAATTGGTTTGTTCCCATAAACTCGTAACTCATCCGTAGATTGCTAAGATTGTTCAATAACGCGATAAGATCGCATGTGGCTCGATTACAAACTATATGTTTTCCTTCGACTAATAGCCCACTAAAACCTAAGCAAACTAATTCAAAATACAAACGAACGACGACATCTCAAGCGCATTATTTATTCTAGCGGTGCTTTGAAACAAATTAAAGGGATAATAAAACTAGTTTCATTATGGAGAAATCGTCGTCGATATCCTTAGAGTTAACGATACCACTGTAGACTAGCGATTCCCAACATATTTTTGTTCTTCAGAAACACAATCGCTAACATTGCAAGTAGTGATGTTTTTTAACTCGGTCGTCGTTTTTAGTGAGAGTTAAAAAACTGCGAAAGCGTTAAAAAAGTTCCATAGCGTGTCGTTTTTCACTCCTTGACTGATCGTTTTTACTTTCATGTACTTTATGTATATGAAAGGAAAACATTTTTTTTTTGATAACAGTGTACTGTCACAGAAAAAGTTTGGTCACTAGCATTTTAATTGAAACGAAATTGACCACAATGATTATTTACATGCGATCACCACCGGCTATCAAAGTGATAATCAAATGCTAATAACGATAGAGATAGTGATATCCATGCTGTACGACCGATAAAGTTATTTAGTGTTGAAAAGATGCATGCTCCAAATATTGCCAGAAAATAAACCTTGGCTAAATTTAAATATTAAATTGTTTGTACAGCATCTAAATGCACACAACTCGTTGTTCACGGACGTACGGAAATAAATCCTAGCACAACTACTACACAAAATTCTCAACTTTTTAAAAATGCGTTTTAGTGAGTCATTAATTAAGGTTATACACAATACGTCCAATAGTAGCGAAATGGCACCGTTAACGGTGCCAAAATTACTATAAATTTGATTCATTTGAAGTGCTGTAATAATAATGTCAGTGAATTTGGCAGCTTCCAATGTGCCCCGCTGTCGAGTTTTTCTGATTGAATTCTTCAATAGCATGCAGATGTTGAAATGTTGGTCGTAACGTTGCTTATTTTCTGCAGTTTCCATAAACTTTTATAAACGAAATAAATACCTTTATAATCGCATGTAGATACATTAAATATGCACGATAAAAGTTTTCCATAAGGAACTAAATCAATTACAGATTAAGCAATCGTAAAAGCCTACTCACGGCGATATTAAAATATGCAGCTTATTCAAGTGATAGAGGATAGTGATTCATCCGAAAGATAATGTGAACGTGCTCATTTAATATCTGCATAGTTCACTTCAAACGTCCACGCCACTGTTGATTTGCAGTTGGCATATAAAATAACATTCTCACTATGAATTTATGCAAACAATCAACACACATATTTCTATTTATAAGAATTTGTAAACTGATGCCGTTATGCTCGTCGCGTGTCCAACAAAATCGATCGAATAGACGTTGCTGGGAGTGTTACTTAAAACATCTTTTATTAATTAATTTATCAATTTTTGTAAGTAATGGCTTTCTTTTTCACAATCGCATTAATATAATGAAAGTACAAATTCCTTAATATAATTATTACGTGTGAAGTTTCATTGAATGCAAATTGAACGCTCACTTTAATTTGGTATTCTATCATTGACTGCAAGTAAAGAATTTCTTGATAAAAAACGTACGTAAGAGAAACACTATATAATATAATTTAAGTGTATTACTCAATGATACTAATGTAAAAATTGACAAAAATACAACAATGTGAGAGGGCCAGTTGAAAATATGAAAAAGATTTAATACATTTGAAATATTTGATAATGACACATGTCAACAAATCCAAAAATCTGCAGTGTTCCGCACTGAACTTTCTTATATTTTGTTGTACCCCATTCTTCGAAGGAACTCTTCAAAGTTTGTTTAAATATCTTTGTCTTTTATAAGAACAATTTTTGCGATAACTCGTACGGTTTTCGAGATAAGGAAAAACTGTAAACCATCACTTGTTCCCGTTGAGATATTGCTTAAAAAAAAAAAACTTTTTCTTTCTTGCGATATACAAATCTTCAAATTTCAAGTTTCAAGTTTCATAGCTCTAGCTATAATTGTTTGGTTGCTATAGTTTGGGTTTTTTAAATCCAAATTTGTTTTATTTTGTTGTTCAATTAAATAACATATTCGAGAACGCGTTAAAATAGTTCGTTTCCAATAGCTACTTGAACTAATTCCTCCGTACATCTTTAAATAGATAAAACAAACATAAATGACGCAACTATTGGAGTTTTAGTGCAGTGCATAATTTCAAGTTCTAACATTAGCCATGCATAGGTCGTAATCGTAATACTTCGGATTACATGAATTAGCAATTTTTTGGATTTCATACATCGAATGTCATTTACAACAACAATTTAACGTTAAAAACAAAGCGCATCATAAAAAAAAACTTAATCAGGCAAGTTTTTGTCATAAGATACGTGCGCAAATTAGCAAATTGTGCGACTGCGCGATGTCGTCTATTTTCATAATTAATACAATCGTAAATTTTTATCATTGTGCATAACTCGTATAAAAATACTCACTTCTGACGGCGCGAAGATAGTTGTTGAATTCTTTTTGTAACCTATTGGCGGCGTTTTGTTGTTTTGTGAAGTTCTGGAGGTGCTCGTCGAATATGTCGTCTGCTGTCCGATCAACCTTTCCCAGGTTTTGTAATAACTGAAAAGAGAGTAAATAATTAGTGGACGTGGAATTGATAATTCTCGAGGAAAAAAAATTTCTACCTCGTTGGAACAATCCATCATTTTCGCTCGGTAGCCACGTACTAATTACGCATCGAAAACACAAATCGCTCTAAATAAATGCGTAATTATCATGCGTGTGCGGTCAACGGAGGAAATGGTATTGGGCAATTTTTAAGAAATTTACCATAGTGTGTGGTAGCGAACGGGGAGCATATCGAGATAAACAATTTATAAATAGCGAATTAGATAAATGGAAGTTGACATTAGCAAGCAAACAATCATAATGTGCGTTGCTCGGTCGACAAAGAAAATTGCAACGGTTTAATCGCCTACCGTAAATTGAAACTTCCCGATATAATAAATAACAGCGGGCAAATCACTATGCCAATTACGTAAATTTGATTTTTTTATTACTTCGTCTTTATTGCTGACGCAAGTATAACAAACGTAATTGTTTTCGCATCCAATTAATAAGCATGAAGTTGCAAAGTATTGATATACTTTATTAGCAATATATTTATAATGAATTGATTGGTGCGTGAAATTGTAAGTAGCTATTAGAAATTAAATCAATAAATATATAAATAAATGCACGCCTCTTTTATCGATTCACAGTCGCTTTCTGTTTAATTGTACGATTACAACGAATGTCATAATTTGTATTTATAACGATTGTGTTTTAGTACAGGTGTGTCCGCCGCACACATTTTTGTCTTTCTTTACTAATCGTTAATTAAAAGAAACATGTTGTGATTGTGACCTTCGAATTAAATATCTATATGCTCAATGAAACAGGTGGAAAATATTGTAATGATAAAACGCGGTGCACAAATGATGAACATGAATGTGAATACTACCTCATTGAGAATTATGTTAAGGGTTAGAAACTGAAACTCCTAAGCATAAACGAATATTCAAATTCAATGCTGCTATGTTAGGGTTTGATAGTTTCCACCCGGTTGTTATTAAAATTTAATCGTGCGGTGCACAAGTCCAAGGAGCCTACATGGTGGTGAATGTTTTAAAATGCCGTTCGAACAACCCACTCACAACGAGAGATACAGGACACCCACCATGTCAAACTCGACACGGCGTCACCAAAGATCCAAATAAAGTATCGAAAAAATGTAATTTACACTTAAAATGTCGTGAATTTCTCCATTGAGTCACAGTAGTGATTCGATAGCAAGTAAATGTCTATAATCGTACAGATTGAGATACTAGTATATGAGTGGCCGCGAAAATTCGGGCGAATCTGGAACTTCAGTTGTAATTTCAGAGCACAATTCTTTTACAGTTTGAAATTTCCATTCCATGTAAAAGTTGAATACTTTTCCCTTTCTTATTACCCCTTGCAAAAAATCGTCAAGTTCGATTCTTTTTCTACCGGTTTTTGGTGTAAAATGTGACTCTATCTTCACTTTCGAATTCATTACCTCATTACGATCTTGTGGTCTAACAGTTTTAGCCGTTCATTCCACGACTTTCTTCACATCAATAGTTGGTCCATTCTTATCTTTTCCGTCTTGAAAAAACTGTGACATTTATTATTACTTGTTTGACTTCTTTGGTGCAATGCTTCGGAATTTTTGCATAAATAATAGTACATTGATTATAAATAAAGATATTCAGCAACTAAATAACATTTCGTGCTTTTATATGAATCTGTAATGATTATTTACCATAAGTGTATTCAATATCATGTTATTAATTCGGTCATAAATACAAGAATACGTAATGAACAATACACTTAAATACTATTACGTACAATACAGTTACCTACAAATACCTCCACATTTTTTCACACTCTACTTAACACCGTATAACAGATTTCGCGTCTAATAAAAAATACCTCGGCGAACCATTCCGTTAATTTAAATTCAGACTCGCACTCTTCCTCGCCATTCCTACCTTCACGACCAAAATTTGCGACACTTCTACTGCTACATGTGCCGCACGGAAAACATCGCGAAAAGCGGAAAGCGGAAAGACGCGGTTTGCTCGATTTCATAACCGCTCTGCGTTTCGTAATCCCCACATGAATAAATAATCTCCGAACGTCTATTTTCACCAACTACACTCGCATAAATCTCATGAATATGGTTCCTATAAATAAATACGCACGTTACGGATTTAAAACGGCGCGACATTCGATATATAAAGTCGCCAGTTTCTGCGTCGAGTAATTAAAAAAAAAAAATGTACATTTTTCAGTATTGCTTTATAGTAATTGGTGAATAAAATTAATTAACACGGTTGCAGGTTCTTTAACACGATTATGTGGTAGTAAATATTTGTAATTAAATATGTCATGAAGGAATGTTGTGATTTGAAGATAGCAAAGAGTTGAACGAAAAAATGATGAAGTGAGCCCAACTTCTTGATCAAGATCATTTTGAATGGAGAAATTAATGAGCCAACCAAACTACATTCGATTAACCACCAAAAGTGCGATACGAGTGATGAGATCAACAGTGAAGTAACGCTAATCAAGACCCACCTCAACTTTTATTTGACATTATTAACTCATTTAGTTTATATTTAAGAGCATGGTCGGTCATAGACATTATTGCCATTTAGTGTGCATTGTATTATTCAATTTGGGACAAATACCGAAACTATTTAAATTATGTTGAACTGGCAAGCCAAAAATTAGCCATACTGTATCTTTCATAAATAACTATGAATAATTTCCTATACGCAAAATTCCGCCATCACCTCACAATTTTTTTTTTAACCCAATTCTCCGAAACATCTAATTTAATCGTCTGTTCGTTGGCTAGTTCGCTCATCAAAAATCAATCAATACGAAATGTAGAGCGCCTTTGCGCGCATAATCACAAAATGTCATTTACATTCCACCTCTTGATTTAACGTCATCAGACCGCAATCATTGCCGTTTTGTTCCTATTACTGGAGGAAATAATTGAACGGTATCAAGGTCAACATTACGAATACCAATTACAAGTACAATTCCATAAATACCTTCTCGGCGATATTTTCTCAAAACGTAAATATTTCGCTCCCGGATATTTCGATTAGCTTAAAAATGTACGGCTCTAAATTGTGGATGTTGCTTATATTATCACGGTGGCGTGTGTAGAGGAAAAAATAGGATGTTTGCGGAAAAATAAATACGTAATAGATAAATAAAATACAAATGCAAACATTTGTATTTACGATTCGATACCTAGATACCTTCTAGAGAAGGAATTGTATGTAAGTGGCACAAACTATTAAATTCTATAAGGTTTGGTATAGAACTGTGGATTAAAACAAATTATTATCAAGTTAGGATGAATCGTAAAGTAACATTTTCAGCAAGCGTTTGGAATAAATGTGTTGACCTAACGGTAAAATACAGTTTTATTTATTATCGACTCGTAATAAAGATGGTTTGATGTTAATGTTAGATATTTCGCAAATATTTAACGCACGTATGCAGAAAAACTTTCAAATTTCAAACTTTCACATTTTCATGGTTATAGTGAAATTGTATTTTTTGTTTGTTTACATAATTAATGTAATATTTATGACGGCTTAAAGTACTTACTAATCATCCTAAACACCAATGAGGATAACATTGAAAATATATATTCCACAACGAAAGAATGTTCATCAATTGAAAATAGGACTATCTTAGTATTATTGGACTGAAAAGTATTGTCAGTGGAAGTTTTATAACTCGTACACAAGGGTACTAGCACAGACATCTCCGTACTAGCGAAAATCAGGGATAAACGGCGATGAGAAATGCAAGAGTACTTTTAAAAGGATCGATGCACGTGTTGTCAGAGCGAAGAATAATACGGATCTGATGCTACGACTTCTAATAAACTGTACGCGCAGTCTAACCAAGCACCCAGCGATGAACCTTCACTCGGCGGCAATGACGACGATTTTAAATCTACATATAATGTCCGCATCCATCAGTTACTCTTCATGGACCTGTTTAATTAATGTTCATAACACCTTTAAGGTGTAATATTGATTAGTCCATCATCATGTAAATTTAAAATTTTTATCAAATTACTGTCGATATTAAAAAAGAAAATGTAGACAATTCTACAACGCTTGGCCACAATTAATTCGTCATAAGGTATTGTGTTCCGTGCATTAAGTGCTCGTTTGCCTGTGAGTGGTTCGGGATGATCTTGAATCGGTACTGCAACTATATTCGCATCTGCACAAACGAAGTTCGTATACGAACGATGTTTTCCTCGTCCATGTCCAATTAAGTCCGTTTAATATAAATTACTACGCAGACGTTAATCATTTTAAGATAAATTTCGTTTTGCATGAACTTCTGTAAGTAGCAAATTCCAAGACTAAATACCCGTTCATGTTTATTTACGTTTATTTATTCGTACGCGTATTCCATTTTTACTTATGAATATATTCCATGTTTATAAAACATGTATTTACCTCTGGTCGATATATGTAAATTTAGTAACGGTAATTATTGCCGCTTATTTATTTCAGTGGCAAACGGCGCTGTCCAACTTAGATTTCATTGAACGGGGTAAAAATAGTGAAACTTCAATAATAACGACTTCCTTATGGTACATGGTCGTGACGAAGAGTGTACACGTGTACACATTTTAGGACCAAGCTTTTTCACAGCTATATACCCACACTTAGAATGAGCTAATAGATTTAATTAACTAGACATAAATATAATTTATCACAAGCAAATATTTGATGGCATTAATACATTGTTTGCATTTTCAATGTTTCAATTGTACCATGAAGAGACTGGTCACACCTTAAAGTTTTTAGTTTTTTTTCCGTTACTTTGTATGTGTGTACACATAAACAAAGAATTTATTCAGTACATAGTACGTATTGGCACATCCTGAAAGATAAATCAATAAACAAATTTATTGATTTGATTAATATTTACTATGTTGGCGATTGCGCCATAAGTCGTCCACGCATTTTTTCGACGACTTGAATTGAACCGTTTATACCTGAATGTAAATTAGTTCGCTTCATAACCAGATTCAATTACGACACAATCGCCCGTTTAACGCTATGAATTGGTTCTCGGGCGCAGCGACATTGCCGTCTAGAAAAGCGCTTATCAGTTTAACGTACATATTAATTTAATATGTACAGGCAAACAACTGTAATGAGTTCCCGTTAAGCAACTGATACATATTACTTAACACATTGGTTCTGGTACAGTCGGTCTGCGTCGATCGAAATTGTCACCAGTTTTCAATACAAAGTCGTTAGAAAAGACTGCGACGATATGATATATTTATAATGGAGAGTGGATACAAGTTGAGCGCCATTGTCACATAATATGTTGTAGGCAATGTTAGCTGGAACGCAGACGTTTACGTAACAGTCAGTCGAGTTTATTCCAGTGATTGATATCAAAATAACTTCCTTCTGAAGCCACACAACGCTGTGCTCTCCTCATAGCAATCCTGGAACTCCGATACTGGAATAACCTGGTCGGGTACAGCCGTTTCAATGTTTTCGACTGTTCTAAAATGAGTTGATTTTTCAACTTCAAGAAGAGAAAAAATTCACAAGGACTCAAGTCAAGCGAATAAGGAGGCCGAGGAGCCACAGGAATGTTTTTACTGGCCAAGAACTCGTCTATTGAAATTGCTGTGTGACAAGGAGCATCATCGTGACGCAACACCCAGTTGTTCCTGATGTTTGGTCTCGCACGAGTGATCCTTTTTCGAAGTTTTTCAAAAACCTCCCTGACCGTTTGGCCTTGAGGTAAAAACTCTTTGTGGACGATTCCGTGGATATCGAAAAAATTAGCACGCATTTGATCTTCGATTTCGTCTTCATCGCTTTTTTGGGCCTTGGAGAGATTGGAGTGTGCAACTCCAAGCTCTGGCGCTTGATTTCTGGGTCGTACTCAAACACCCAAGACTCGTCATTAGTAATGACGCGTTCATTTTCAATCGAATCCAAAAGTCAACGCACCTTTCCCTGCCAATTGTTTGTTCTTCTACGTTGTTATCATTTCTTTTGACGTTGATGTTTTCATTTACTTGATAATTAGTGTTCATATACATTTTACTACTTTAATATTATATTTTTTCCCGTTGTGCACTTTAGTTAATCGGTTTACTTCATTGTTATCATTTAGCAGTTGAAATGTTTTTTTTTTTATATAATTCTAACAATGTGGAAGTAGAGTTGGCGCAATACATCAAATAAGCGAATAAAACATCGACGCCGACCATTTTCAACACGACGTACTATTAATAACGCGCCAACGCGTGACAGATAATGCGACCTCGCAATTTCGCGTTTAATTGATAAAATCGCTCCTACTCCGTTACCTATCCCAATCTAAATCTTCGCGAATCGTTTAATGCGCCGACATTAGATAACTGAGCCCCTGCGTTCTGTTTCTTTGCCTTGCAATTTATCTTTGCGCTCTATTTATATTCCGCAGCTATGACGGTTCGGGATTCTCGATGGCCGCTTTGTTACGACGTCGTTTTATTTGCGATGGTTTCGGAACTAATTTAAATGCATTCGCGACGGTTAAATGTCAAATTATTCACTGTCGCCAGTGTTGATGGGATATTAGAGGACGAAATATTTCGACCCTGGTTATATGAGTTCATATTATTATTTACGCGACTTAAAGAAACGCCAGTAAATAACAAAAATACAAAAAAACGTAGAATTTTATCTATTTGTATATTTCTGGAATAGTCCAAGTTTCGTGGTTAGATACTGACATGTGTATCATGAATATGGTTACAAGGAACAATATTGCTGATGTCTCCTAGGTGTTTGGTGACGCTTGACGCAAACAAATAAAAGAATTCTTGGTGTTTGTGTTAATATCCATCGTAAAATCGAATAATACATGCAATGACGTTGATGTTACGTATACTGAAATCAATGAGAGATGGATTCAACAACATTCCAAAGAGATATTAGCCTAGGGTGCTGCGAGCACACGGTACGTTACTAACAATTAAAGTTGACACATAAATTACCGAATATGTTTTAATTAAACGTGCATTCTTTATCGGATTAAAGAGCTGGTCAATCATAAAATCAAAAGTGGCTTCAAACATTAACTACGTGAAAATTTGTGTACGCGGATCCCACCAATTCTAGTTCCGTTACTTGTTAGGCACCACTTATAAGGGGCCGAGGAGATTAAAATGTAAAATGCAATTGCGTGACGCATACATATCGAGTTGAATAATAAATTACCCGTGAAAATTCTCGACGGAATTTCACAATATTACGTTATGGTCGGCATTTCCACCTTATTTGAAAACGGTATTTGTGGACACTCATGTTTACGCAACAGGTGTCGGGTCTTCGCAGAGATTTATGTAACCTGTTCGTCCGATACAGTTCGTTCGAGCGGTGTAGTCGGCTAACAAATCTGCAACTCATCGCGCGTCCTTTCGTTTTCTACAAATGCAGCCGTGCTAGCAATGCTAGGCATTTTCGAATGTGGGATGTCGTGAAATGTTACTAGACTGGACGGAAACGATTGTAAAAACGCACACGTTCGCCGGATTCGCTTCTAATATTTCGATTTTCAATCGCGAATTAATATCGATGGTAGTTCTGAAAACGGCGAATAGGCAGGCATCTCGCACACTCGGCAATTCCGCAAAGTAGCAAAATCATACGGAATTACAAGGACGTCGTGTTTATAACGTTAATTAACACACGCCGGTACAGAAATGTGTGCATGGAAATAACCACCTGACATGGGCTCGGTAAATTATCATGTGTGCGTATGTCACAAGCTAGGCGTCACGAATGTAAAATCGACCAACTAGTAGAGACATCCAAGTCGTTTTTCAATTCAAACGAAACTATAAACATTGCAACGACAAAAAAGGTTCAATTACACACAAAGTTATTTTTGTATCGCTTGTTTTTCATACCGGGGGCCTGTGTTTATTGTTATTTAGAGTCACGGCGAATGTCTGCTTGTAGGTGTACATACTTACAAAGTAAACAAAATCATCCCAAGTATATTTTTAAATTTCTCGTTTCACGGATTCAATTCAACAACTCCTCCCAGGTGAAAGACTGTCGCAACAAAACTCCCCGCTAACGGCTAATTTGGCCAGAAATATTTGAACGTCACTTTCATTGACCCCCAAAATCGTTGAAATTTCTGAATTATTTTTTTTTGTGAATATTCCAATATTGCCGAGTTAATATTGATTTTTTATGGGATCTTGGTGCAATTAAATATAAATAATATTAATCAAAACCAAAAACATTTTCTGCAAGATTGTGGCGGAAATTTCTAGTCATATCAGAAAGCTTTGAATGCCTCCCAAGTTAACTCAACCCTCAACCTCAACCTCAAAGTTGTGCTTATTAGTGACAAGTAACGGTCGTGAAATATACCCTGGTTTGTAAATAGTAGTTTGTACAACAAGAGTGGATATGATGTCCATATTGCATGAGAGCGTAGTGAGGGCCCCAAACGGGCTAATGCGATATGGACGATCCACCCGAGTTGTACAGTTCAATTTTCCTTCGACCAAAAGGCCACGACTTAAATATTTTTCATACGTTCAATGCAATTGAAAACATTGATTCGTTTATTATTATTCACCTGCAACAGCTTTGATAAAAACACGTAATAAATCGCATCGATCAATATTAGACGCGTAGTAATAAAAATACCAATAGGATGTTTTCATCAAGTGAAAGATACGCGATTGCTTTTAAATCGCAGTCAATAGCAACGTTGGGATTTATTTTCGGTTCGCAAAATTCGACTCCGGGATTCCGTAAAAATGAAAGACTGCAGGCAGACCTCGGACGCTATTTATAAGTCGCTAAGTAAGTTAACAATCGCCGTTAAACAAACACGTCTGATATTTTTTCAGTCACACACACACACACACACACACAATCACGTGATAACGCGTAATTTATCGACGTCGATGCGAAAAGGAGCTTGGAATTATAGAGACGGCGCTTTATTTTTAATTCGAAATCGGAAAATCTGGACAAGATAACATTTGCCAGTGGAACGGCGTCAGTGCCAAGTTGTGCTATTCTAAGTGCGAGTTATTTTATTCCAAAGGCTCGGTCCGAAAGTATCGGAGAAGTGGTGATACGCGGGCATCAACGAAAATAGCGGGCTGCAATACACAATATATTTATAAATCAAATTTAACGAGACGTAAAAACTCCAGCAATTACAAAACGTACCGGAAACGTCGGAAGTTTATTTAGAGTTTGTTTCGCTGCGCGATAGTAATACGTAGGGTATTTATACGGAATGCATATCTGACACACTTTCTTAGAAAGTAGGAAAACAACCTGCCCGTGGCTACTACAATTTGCTTAAAAGATGAGCCCCGCCACTCGGGGGGGGGGGAAACAAATTTCGCAAAAAACACATAGTGCAACATTTTTGGTACTACACACATTCAAATTCAATGTAGGCGAAGATATTTCAGCATGCCTTTTATAGAATTCCGTATGTGGGTTACTGAAATGGTATCTGCATGTCGCCTTATTCGCGCAAACACTTGTTAATGTACATTAACGAAATCAAACAACGCAAATAAACTATTTTTAACTTTAAATTTTAAACAACGCAACGACCGGTTAAACTAATCGATTACGATCTGTATTGACTACGTTAACTCCGATTTTTAAAACTTTATGGGAATTGGGCCAAGGGATCACATAACCTAACAATTATTTTAAAGGGGGTGTCACTGACCTTTTCTTTTGCCCTTCCTGCGTGTTTCTGCACGGACTTCGCCAATAAAGATCCTCGACTTTCTGCCATTTCTTGCTCACAAACAGACCCTATTTTTAACGATTCACCACAATCTCACCTTAAAAAATATTGGTAACCAAGGAGTGATGTAAGCAACTGATCAAACACAACCGACTTCTAGCTCTATCTCACTGTCACTTAAAGTATGCAACGCCGAGGGCGATTAGTGTATCAACCCATACAGGTATCTGCATAGTCGCGAACGCGCGGCACAGATGGCGGCAGCTACCCAATGCCTGTTTGATTATAAATTATTGGTTTGCATATAAAACATTTTAGACACAAACACATAATTTTTTTTAATTATTACTATGACAATTATTATTTGTTTATTTCAACTTGCAAAAAACGCGTGTCATGTAACCAACCGTTCAGTGAAATTTGTTCGACAAATCGCAATTGAAACGAACTTTCCAAAAATGGGACGTTAATTTTTTTTTAAATAAATTTGCAAGAATCAAATATGAAATCAGCAACCCAGTCAATTGCAATATTTTGTACTTTTATCTACGTAATTTTTTTATAATCAAATTTTGTACTTTTGTAATTCGCGCCAATAAAAAGTTCAATATATTTTTTTTCTATTCCGAATTTTTTGGGTTTCTCGTGTCGGTAATTTTCCAACGTGAAGTAGAAATACCGTCTGGATTTAAAATCGACAATGGGCGATTTGAAACGTCGCAAGTCGTGCAAATCTCCGTCGTAAATTTCCGTACTCGTCGATTTCCCGCCATTTCTACGCGGACCAGTGTTATTGTAAGTACCCCTCTAACGCGGTAATGAAGCAAGTACACGCTTGTAGCCGCTAATCGATGACTGTCATTCCTTCTTGATTATAAGCCGATTTCAAATCCAGAGGTTACATTAACTTCGATGTTGACAGTGGTTTCATATTATCGGTATTAATAGTGAAAAATACAGTCTGGAATGGAGAAGAGAATCGAGTTGGAGAAACGTGGAAAGAATCCCGCAGACGTACGTATTTTATTCAAAAAATCATAAACATGTCCTCATTAATAAAACAGCATGTGCTTCAAGTTCGAAATTCGTGCAATATTCGGCGTTTCTCGACCTTTTCGTTGTATAATATCAAACGAATTTGAATTGTAGTTAATTATTTTCACTCCACGCAAACTTTAGGCGAATTATTGAAATAAAGTGTAACGATTTTTTTTTCAGATTAAGGAATTAAACTTGGACAATTGCCGCAGCATGAGCATCGTCGGTCTCACGGACGAGTTCTGCACTTTGGAATCGCTGAGTCTCATTAATGTCGGGTTAACATCGCTGAAGGGATTTCCAAAGCTTCCGAATTTGAAAAAGCTGGAGCTCAGCGATAACAGGTAGGCTTAAAAATTTGTTAAATACTTGCGTTTTACCACCGATGCAAATTTCGATTTTAGAATCAACAACGGTTTAAATGTCCTGTCCACGAGCCCCAAGTTGACCCACTTGAACCTGAGCGGGAATAAGATCAAAGATCTCGACACGTTACAACCTCTGCAGGACTTCAAGAATTTGCACATTTTGGATTTGTTCAACAATGACGTTACTACGTCTATCGAAAATTACAGAGAGAAAATTTTCAAGCTCATACCGAGTCTGAAGTTCTTGGACGGGTGAGTCGATGGGTTTTGTGTTGTGCGTAAAAATAATTGTTTTGTGTTGAAATAAATTTCGTGTGCCTTTTAATTATAAGAATGATATAAGTTATTACTATTGGTCCCCAATGTGTTTTAAGGCCTATATCAAAGAAACCGCTCGGTGGAAAAAATTAAATATAAATTGTTACAACCGGCAATCATTTCCACGTAACATACTGTAAGTTCAAATTTTGTGTCGGTACGTTTAGAAGTTAGAAGTGCAAAAAAGCATCTGATTTTTACGATATCTAACGGTTAGCCGACTTTACAATATTTTTCCTACTTAACCATTCAAAATTGTAACTTCGACTGGATCCAATATGTTGTGCACAGAGGGAAATTTAATTTTTTCAACATTATACAAACTAGCCGTAAATCGTAATTTTCGTGATCTCACACGAAAGCGGAATGTAGTTCTAAGTAAATGTCAACTTGTGCCCATCTCGAAATGCATATTGACATTTAATTGTACCCGTTATTTGATTATTGGGAGCGTCATATGTCAGATAAGTATACCGTAAACCTTTGAATGGCGACGATTACGTTACCCACGAATTGAGCAGAGTTGCTTATGGCAGACGACTCGGCCGTATCGGAATTATTAGCAGTACGACTACCTCGCGTAATATCCTCTATGATGCAATGAGGAAAGGGAGCGTCCTCGGTATCAATTTCATCATTGCATTGTTCGTCATCATAACTATCACTTGACTCGTCCGACAATTCATCATCATCGTCACCTTCTCCTAAGTTAATTATAAGTGGTTCCATAATTTCGTCTATAAGGTGTTCTTTTTCTATGTACGATGTGTCAATTTTTCTTACAACGCTCAATTGTAAAGTCGGCTATTCGTTAGATATCACAAAAATCGGATGCTTTTTTGCACTTCCCTACTGAACCTACCTAAACGTACCAGCACAAAAATTTGAACTTACAGTATGTTACATAGAAATGACTGCTGGTTGTAACGATGTATATTTCATTTTTTTCTTTGGCATAGGTCTTCAAACACAGGGGACTATTACTTTGGCACTGATAGTAGATGTTAAGTTTTAATATAATAATAACCTTCATGCGTAAAGTTTGTGGTCATAATGTGTAACTGTTTATAGTTATGATGCTGAGGACCACGAACTAGACAGTGATGTTGATGAAGAGGTGAACGGGAATGAAGATGATTCTGAAGATGAAGGTGGGTATTTTGCTAATATATTAATTATCATATGTTTTTCTTCAATCACGGATGTCATTGATTGAAAGTTTTGAATCGTGTGGTTCTTAAATCGAATATTTAGCTTCCCAGATCATATTTAAGACTACTGACATACATTTGATGAAACATTCAACGCTTTGACGTTGGTTTTATCGTATTATGTGAATGATATAAATGTGCATTTGCTAGAAAATCATTGCCTTTTTAAGGAAATAAAAACAACTGACCACGAAGTGTAGTACTTTTTTCAAAATAATTTTTTATTTTATTCTAATGGCACCAACTTGGCCACTGCAATTACAGCGTATTAAAAAAAAAAACAAGTTTTATCTATTCGTTAGGACATAAGGTAATTGCAATTATGAAGCGGAACTAAGACTACGGCGTACATCTGCGTTTTATATACGCATTTCTTATCTACTCCTAATTCCTGGTAATTTCGATGACGTGATGTCTTCCTACAGGTCTTGCAGGGACATAACTCAATATGCGCACGTTTGAACGTCCTGCACTTAGCATTATTTACATCGGTGACTTTAATTGTCCTATTATGATGTGTCTGTATCAAAAAGTACAGGACATTCTTATTCTATACATCTGCTGACTTTGTTTTACATATTTCTGTTTTTAATTAGTTTAAACACTTTTTCAATGTGCATTTTGGGTCATTTCGAATATAAATGTATTCAAATTGTTTAAATTTTCATTTATTAAAAATTTCCTACACAGTGTGATGTGATTGGCCAGGACCAGGTGTTGAGGGTAGTTTAGGTAGAAATCAAATGCGTCACTATTCTACCAGAACATGAGTTATGTGTTTTATGTCGTTTTGTAACTGGTTTTGCAATGTCCCCGTTAATCATGTTGATACATCAGCGAAACATATGCGATGGTATATCTCGTATCCGCTCGCTAATTCCTTGACGTATCGAGTGCAACAAATGGTATTTTTTCATTACTACATCCACACCAAAGAAAGGAAAATAATTAATGTTAATTATTAGCTTATTTCTAATTAACAAATCATTCGTGTTATTATTAATTAATATTCACTAGCACAGTTTTTTCTCATAAAACTGCTTATGGTCAAGTGGTTCCAATTTGTCACCACTTTCTTTATTTAATAAAACCTCATCTAACAATCTGAGTATTAAGTCATCCATATTTTAATTCTGTGTTTGGAATATGGATTTCAAGTCGATTATTTAAATTGTTCTTAATTGTCATTTATTAAATAAAGACTTTCTTCGTTTAAAGGAACATCTTATGACGAGGAAGATGTCGACGATAGCCTGAAGTTGGATACTGTGTATTCAGAAAATCTTGACGACCTCTCCGACGAGGGCGATTACGAAGCAGGAGAGGAGGAGGAAGAAGACGAGGATGGCATCGAAGAAGAGGAAGACGAATTGGGAGACGAAGAAGCTCAAACACCGGAAGGTAAATGCGTAATTAGCCTTTATATATTATAACATAAATTTGATTAATTTGTTGTAGAGCAAATAAGGGGTAAGAAGAGAAAACTAGAGGACAATGAAGGAAATTAAATTAATAATAGTGATGGACATGGTTGCAGTGACCAATATTATTGAAAGATTGTCTCCGTTTAGTGAGAAGTGAGACAAACCTGGCTGTGCTACTCATAGTTAACAAACATCAGGATGTCACATACTTCTAACCGTTTATTAAAAAAAAAATGATTTATTGTTCAAAATTTAAATTTAAAAAAGTAGTTTTGTTGATAGCAAATATAACGTAGCAGCCAGTTTCATATAGTATATAAATATATAATATATATATATTTTGTATTATACATATTTCGTGTTTGTTCAGTCAAAATTTGTTTTTTCTTCATTTACGATTTTTAAAGCATAGTTTAATCATTGTTTTAAGAATGTTGTGTGGAGTATATTTTTGCCGACTTGGTTTTTGATTCTTTGAAAGTGAAAAAAAAACTCCACTTACGTGCACAATAAATTAACATCGTTTAGGTCGTATTTATATGTGTACATTTGTCCATACATGCTGTTTCATATCTATCGTACGTTTAGACTGATTCATGTGGGTGTAGTACTCATTATTTCTAGTGATTGCCTTTCTAATATGTATATAATGTGGTTACTGCACAGTTTGCGGAAAACAACTCTTCCATTCCCAATTTTGATATTGTTAAATTTGATGACAACAGCGAAACCTTCACTATATATTTTAATATGGAATGTTATATAAATGTAAAAATGTAAAAGAATTCCAAATTTGATTGTTTAAACCCAAATTTGTTGTTCTATTTCTAAATCTCTGCACAAATCGCTAGTTATTTCCAGTTGTCAGGACTGCGATTTCGTTGCTAAAGAATTTCATTGAAGGGCTCCAAAAAAAATTTCGACTTAAAACAGAACCATAATAGTAAATGTATGTAAAAGCAAGTACAAAAAAGACAGTTAATTATATACATTCTAATCATTAATCGTTTGTTTTTTTTACTATATTTATGTTTTTCTTCTTGTTATTATTTGGAAATTCATTGAGATTATTTCAAGGGTAACATAAAGGAAAAGGTAAGGGTGAGAATTCTATCTACATAAATTATTTATGTACGATGGAATTATTCGACGAGAAAATCGCACGTACAATAATTACATTTTGATCATTAGTGTCCGCATAATATGTTCCACATCAACAGTTCATTTCAGAATATATTTTTTACGATTTTATATTGTTACGTTTCCGAATGACGCGTCGCTGTTTTTCGATCTATTTTATCTTATTTCTCTTAGTATTATATTTTAATTTACGTGTGTAAGAGTAGTTTAAAAGAAAAAAGTGTATCTGTATTAAAGTTACAAATTTTATATAAGTGAGGAGCTGCGTGTGCATTAAAATTAATGTTACGATGTTATTTTTGTATGTGTGTGACTTACATTGTGTATATTTCGTTACACTGTAGATAAGTTTACCTATATGTGAGTAGTTTATCGTTTAATGCACACGCGTTTCTGACGAAGTAAAACAGTGTAATTCACTTATTTTGTTATTGAAAGTGTAATTTTCTGTGTAATTCGTATTAGTTGATAGAAATAGTAGTAATGCATTTTGTAACTGATATTTTATTATATGATCTTTTCTAATCGTAACTTTGTATTTGTCCGTTGTTTGAATTTAACTTTTCTTTTAACTAGGCAAGGTCCTGGGGATTATTTTTCATTTTATGTTTACGATACGGTTGTAAAAACACATGCAACGTAAATATCAAAACAAGCGGTAATACATAATGCGATATCATTTATTTTAAACTGTCTGTTTTTAAAGATTCTTCCGTAGAGTAAAAATGGTTTTTCAAAAGCATTGGTTTTACTCCGTACTTACTTGCCATTCCCTACCTGCAAAAGCCTTATTTGAAGGTACATATTGTATTCTAGTTGATCGTTGATGGAAAAATATATTTTCCTTGAACAACGAAGCTTGAATATTTCAGGTCAAACGAAAATTCAATCTCGACTGGCAAAGTTTGTGCATCACTATTGCAAAACGTTATGTAGTGCCGAGATTGAATTGATGAATGATGACAGGTACGTCTTCAATACCACATATAATCAAGGCAGATTCACGCTGGTTCACGGATGGCTCTAAGACAATTGCAGGAGCAAGGGCTGGAGTTTTCTGCCGTAAACCAAGGACTGAATTAGAATACAGCCTTGGAAAACATGCAACAATTCAACAGGATAAAGTCTGTGCCATTGAAATGTGCGCGAGATAGCTATTAAAAAGCCCTCGGCAGCACAGGACAATAAAAATATTTTCCGATAGCAGAACAGCACTGCAAGCACAAGGTACTTGAATACTGGCAGTAGTGCCGGGGAATGATACATTCCAAGATAGTACTGAAGGGCCCATCTGCTGCACATACCAGGACACTGTTGGGTTTAGGCAGGAAAGAAATCAAACAGAAACTTTTCATTAACAGATTTATTTAACCATCCTGTCAGGAACATAACTGTACAATCTTATTCGATATGGCCGCCCTTGGCCTTCGCGACTGCCTTCAGACGCTTAGGGTAAGCTTCGCACCTGGCCCGCAGGATCTCTACGGGAATTTTGTCCCAGGCTTTGAGCAGAGAGGATTTCAGGGCCTTGATGGTCGTGCGGGGCTTGAGGCAGGCCTCCTTTTCAAGGATGGACCAGATGGAAAAGTCCATAAGGTACAAATCCAGTGAGTTAGCCAGCCACTCCTGCTTTGAGATGAATTCAGGCATGTTATCGGCCAGCCACGCCTCAGCCTTATTCAATGTACGGGCAGGTGCTCGTCCTGTTGGAAGGTCCAACCAAAGTGGGCCCTAGTCCAAGGCGTCAGGCAACCCTCGAGAATTATCTCGATTTACACGTTGGTGTTCTCCTTGGACTCCTTCACAAAGTGCAGAGGGGTCTTGTGATGGTGGCCCAGACCATCACTCTGGTCGGATGTCTGTTCCGATCCACGTTCCTGCCAGCCTGATCGGCGGTGAACTATAAATAGTTGTGAGCTACAATAGACCCTTGCGGTCACAGTGGAGGGGCGATTAAACGTTCCATTTAGTATAACTAAACTAACTAACAACATGGGTAAGTCGGAGAAGTTACCGAAGAGGAAAATGCTGTGGGTTAAACTAATCGTAGGTTTTCGCATGAGGTGTGTGGCACTTTGAAGATGTGCACATTACACTTTTGTGCAGTATTTAGTTTTTGTTTCATTAATTTAGAGATTTTTCAGTAGAGTTATGCTGGCTCTTAGTGAGGACATGGAGATTTGCAATGTGGCCAAGCTGTAAGGAATCGCTGCATTGAGGGGTGAAGCACCGGAGAATAACAATAGTCGGTCGTGTTCTCGAAATGAATTCATGTTCTTTAGACACATAAAAGTTTATTTAATAAATTTTTGTTTTTCTATCTAAAACTGAATTTCTGTCTATCAACTGATTAAATTTGTATCTGCAATACAAATAATTTAAAATCGAACGTTAAATTGCAACTTTTGCTTTTCGGGGATTCGTACCAGGATCACATAAACGCGAAGAGGTATCGGAAGTAATTTTTTCCCGCTAAAACTAAAATCTAACGTTAGATTGCAACTTTTGCTTTTCGGGGATTCGTATCAGGATCACATAAACGGGAAGGGGTGTACCAGGAGCACATTTTCCCGCCAAAAGTAAAGCTTTTCGAGGATTCGTATCAGGATCACATGAACGCGAGGAGGTATCAGGAGTAAGACTCACACGCTGAATGCCAATCGGTAGTTTTAAATCATGACGATCTCTTCGTAAAATTTGAAATTTCATTCGTCATTCTTTCATACGTCTTATTTCACATACCTACCTTTTATTGTTAGGAAGGATTCGAGTAAATCTAAATTAAAAGAAAAAATATCAAATACAAAAATTAAAGACAATCTATTTTATTAAGTATGTGCGACAACTAAGTGAAAATTAATGACAATGATAAATGAAACGTCCTAGGGTAAATACAGATCCTAAATCCTGCATAACTAGGTCTCGTACCGAAGTGTTTAAATTAAAAATGAAAACAAAGCAAGTACGAATTATATTGTAACAACGTGAGGTAACATTCGTCTTGTACTTAAGTTTCCAAACTAATCGTCGTTAATTTATTGGTTCCGGAAGAATCTCAATCGGTTGTTTCAAACGGGGGCATGTTATTCAAACGGATTTATCACAGAATACGTATGGCATTTTAATTATCGTCAAACAAATGCGAAAAGGAAGCAAAGCGAAAAAAGCCGCTTCATTCGAGACGTATCACAAAGTGTAATTTGTAAAATGAAGATTGAAATAGCATTTCATTTTCATCCACTACTAATGAACACGTAATCGATAGCTGTTTAAATGTTTTATTTTTCTTTAAACGTTTCCTGAGAACAAAAACTAAAACTTAAGAACATCGAAAGAACATCCTAATCACAGAATTGATTTCCTTATACGATTGTATCATGTTCCAAATAATTTATTTTAAATATTTACAACGAATATAGCGTGTGGTAATGTCATAACTGAAAACTAAACTAAAAAAAATTCAGTTGCTATATAGAATTGTCGGTATTGAAATTTTCCACGTCTCAATTACTTTACACTATTTCAATTGTAGTTCAAAAACTAAAAGTTAACGACGCACGCAACCATTGAAACGTAAAATAATAGTAACGAGATTCAATTCCTAATCAACGAAATTTGATAAAACTTAGCAGCTAATTACATATGAATATTTCACGGCTTAGGTCAAACTTGCTAACATTTATTTGGGTTGGGTTGGGTTATTTTTAGATGTACCGCAATAATTTTGGACGATGGTCTTTGAAAGATTTACGATTAACTAAAAAATAAGTCGTGGAACTAGTTTACGTGATCAATATGACAGGAAGACATTTTGAGGTCGTTTGATTTATGGATTCATAAATGAGTCAAAGAAAAAAGTTAAATGGGGTAAAAATTTAAGGTATTTGCAGTACTAATCAAAAAAATTCAATCATCACAACAACAACAAGCTGAAAATGTAATATTTTTCAGTCACTAATAATGTAATACAGACTTGTAACGAACACCCGTACTCCATTATTTTGGTTTTCATTTCTGTTAATGAAATCTTTTTCAATAATCACTAAAACGCACCCATGAATGTAATAAACTACTTACAAAGACGTACATTTATTAAAAATTTGTACTGTATCTCCACCTTGCTTGCAAATTACGTAAATCATTAACTTGTAACAAATACCCACAAGAATAATGAAGGATTAAATCGACTAGATGAACTTTTGCTTGCCGCAACAACCAGCAAAACTTCAATTGAATGAAAACCAAAGGCAACGGAGTCCGAACTTAAGTAATTTAGATCAATGAAGAAAATTTCAATACGTGAGCCAACCAACGAATAAAATCACAAACATAAATAAGCAACTGTTACCGCAACTTTAATACTAAATTTTAAACGATTACGGATCTAAACAACCCAGGTTACAAATCGGCAAAAACTACATCAAAACGTCATAAACGAAAAATTTTCACTGTACATTTTAAAACTAATTAAGTATTACAAAGATAAATACACAGAAATGTACAATACGTAATGATTCCTTCTGTATGGATCACGACGCAAAATTCAAACGGAGAGAAAGAAAAATCAAGTGTTGACCTTAGCTTATTCGGAGAGATCATTAGTAAATACGAAGCTAACTTAAACAATAAAGGAGGATTGGTGTACACTCACAATGAACATGAAGAGAGATTATTAGCAGCCGTTCCATTCGGTCGACGATTGATCTTAAATTCTTTCGTTTATGTTCATTGCGAACGGGCACCTTGAAGTCCCTCGATAGGAACAAGCCGTGGTCTGTTTATATCACAATTCTGTTCTTGTTAAATAGGACAGTGCATACAGTTAACCGTAAAAAATCAAAATTTCAAATACATAAAACAAATATTTTCCTTCACGAAACAAACATAAACGGGATAAACACTGCCCTAAAAAACAACTTATGCTACGTGTACAAGAATTTTATTAATTTAATAACGAAGTAAACCACAAGAAATTATACTAGCGTACAAGCACTCGTTAAAAGTGTCTCATTTATTTGAACACATTGAAGCAGTCCGTGGCACTATTTTAAAATGCTTCAGCTCTGTTTAACTCTTTTCCGAGGTGGACCTATCGGCGGTATTTGTTGGGTCGCTAGGGCGCGAAATGCCTCCGCTATGAGGTGGGGATGGGTCTGTATCATGGACTTCCAACCCGGAGTCTCCATGACATCCGTTGCATGCCTGCTAACGCAAACATACAAATTCGCATGTAAATTTAAACCTTCGTCCAAAAGAGACAAAGATATACTCACGTATTGATGAAATCTATCGCTTGAGCTTTCAACTGATCCGCACTGTGAAGATCGGCCAGGATTAGTATTTCCGCTGCGTTTTCTATGGATAAATTTGTACACAGCGCCTCTTCGCACATGACTTTCAATCTTTCCAACGCGTACTAAAATTAATAAAAAAATATTTTACACCAAATCACTACTTCATTAAATTCATTTCATTACAGGTACAGAAACGAAGAAACGCAGAAATGAAAGGAAAAGAAAAAATATCTTCATTGCACTCCCGACTTTTAAATGAAATGAAATTAAACTTTTTACACATTTATTACTGCTACAATCACATGTAGTTATAATTTGAAACGTCAAATATACTTATAAACAGCACACTAGGCAACTATTCTAGAAACACATTGATTCTCTGGAACTTAAATACACTAAATTTCCAGGTGACTACCGCAACAATCTAATTCATATCTACAGTAGGAAAACATACTGCTCCGATTTTATTGACCGCAATCGTACAAATTAATTTAAAACCAATGTTTCAAAAGCCGATGAAGAAGAGTACATAAAACCAACTCACCTTATCTGCCGCCGCTAGTAGATCATCGGCCATTTTTTCTAAATTTGAGGCCTTCCCCGTGTAGATGAACCTCAACATTTCCCGCAAGACTTCGTGGTCCACGTCGGTTATGTCCACCCTGTTGTGTTTCCTCTCTTCCATTTCGTGCTCAAACATCGCCTGGAAGACCGGACTTCGTGCTGCAATCGAAACGAAACGTAAAATTATACGCGACGTTAAAGTCTCGAAATTGTCAAATACCTGCTAGTATAGACTTGTGTGCTTGAAATTCTCTACCCGCAACCGACAACGTTACGTCGCTAAATTTTTGATTTTCAAACAGAAGTCCGAGGTCGTCTGATAATCGACATTCAGGAACTTTAAATTGTACCGTGTTGGATTGACCTGATATATTAACGCTATCGGCGACAACACTAACCTAAAAAACATATATTTTGTTGGTTTTCATCACTCAGCTCAAAACACATTTCTTCGATTCAATGTATAAATATTCAAAATTTCAAATTTGACAGTCACCGAATAGATGAACTATCCGCGACAACAATAATCTAAAAACATATCGTATTTTGTTGGTTCTTACTCAGACCAAAACACTTGGATTTAATGTCTAATTATTCGAAATATAACCATAGTGTCACTCAAATCCATCACTATGCCAGCATATAGCTCGGGCAAGAAAACTGACAGAGACGTTAAAAATCGATGAGTAAAAACGTCGCAAGGGATCGATAGTTAATGAATAATGAAGCGTGTCGACATTCGGGCGTTTGTAGAATTTCCATTACATTTTAAGTAATAAGATACATTTCGATTTTGGTAATCTTCTCAATACTTTGGTGTTGCTCAAGAAAACCGTTTAATTACAGCATATTTGTTATTTCTATCTTGTTAAGTAACGTTGAAAGAACAATTTACTAAAATTATACTTATGCATCTGTCTTTAATTTGAAAAATTATCCACGGCTAAAGAAGTGTTCGCCTAATTTTGTTGATCAGTGTATAATCCTGTGATAGCAGTTACTCAACCTATCAATAAATTCAAAATATAAGTTCACAGGTAAAATATATTTTTTTAATATTCAATGTAAAGAACTACTAGTAGACAATATTTTCAATATCTAAACTTACCAGCAGGTATTTTTTAAGGTGTAAGGTTCAAGTGTAGTATTTATTCCTTTTACTAGTTTCAATGAGACATACTGAAGAAAACGTTAAATTTATTTTGTAGTAATTCATTAAAATGGATAGAAAGCTAATTAAAATAATTGATATTCGGAAAAAATATTTTGTGTAACGTCATATAAAAGATGGTAGAAAGGGAATGATAACATGAGAATTAATATAAAAACCACTGGTATTGATAATCTTAACCGCAAGTTATAGGTTTGCATTTCAGACCCTGTTTGTGTTAGATGCAATTCACCTTCCCCTTTATTCTTAATTTCTAATTTTTTAACACGACCGTCGTATGTCAAAGCGATCTTTCCATGTAAACTTATTTTGAGTTATGAAGCGCACAGCCTTTTTAGAATTCTAGAACGAAAAATTCTGACGATATATCAGAATTTTGTGTTTTATACGACACGCACACATTCCACACACATGGTTCTGATTTTGTCGATCAATGGTTTTTCACTACTTTCAAACGTTTATTTTCAACACTGCTTAATTGATTTATTTTCAATTTCCGTTTTTCACGAGAAATTTTACCACGCAGCACAGCACTTTGAATTATTTGCAGGTTAAACCGGAGCAGTTGCGTTCCTTACGTAACTGGTGATTCAAAACAGATGCAATTTACTTCGTAAATAATTTCATTCATTCAGCGTCGGTGAAAACACACAAGCACACATGTGACGATTTATACAGGGTGAGTCGGGAGAAACGGACCAAACTCCAGGAGTGTACTGTACATGTGAAAATAATGCAAAATAAACTCAATTGTTGTTATGCAATTTTTCAAGTTTTCAAGTTATAGCGTAATTAAAAACAAACAAAATTTCATGTATTAACGTTTTGGTTATATGTTCGTGTAATAAATGTTCAAAAATACCGCCATTCACCTCGTAAATAATTCAACGTATTAGAAATGCTGCAGCCGATCTTAAACAAAGACATTACTCAATCAGGAGAGCAACAGGTGCCCTACGTAGACGAAACAGAAAATGTGTAGCGGTTTTTGAACATTTATTAGAAAAACGCTACGATTACCAAAAACGTTAATACATGAAATTTTGTTTATTTTTAATTACACTATGATTTGAAAACAAATAAAAATCGCATAACAACAATTGAGTTTTTTTTATATTATTTTCACGTGTACAGTACACTCCTTGAGTTTGGTCCGTTCCTCCCGACTCACCCTGTACATAACAAACCATCGAAATCACATCTTGGTTACTTTAAATTTTGTTCATAATTTAAGTGTGCGACACGTACCTCACAAAATATCGTTAGTTTGTCGTCGGGAAGCAAACCGTTGGCCTCATCGAGCAGAAAATCTCTGCGGATGAACTTCTTAAAGCCCCAGTCCTTGCCCTGGACGAACCTGTACGCCCTTTGGCTTTCCATAGCCTTAGTCTCTTCGCGTTTGGCGTTCAATATACTAAACTTAAACTTCGCACGAACTTCACTTTTATTACACGAAACGAGCAACAAGTACAACGAAAGGTAGTCTTTGCTCTCTTCGTCCAGACCTTTAGGATTCACCCGAAGACACCTAGAAGCACAAATGAGTGTAGATTGTACATAATAAAATATTAGGTTGGGTTAATTTTTAATTGTCATACTAGTCAAAAAAAAAATATATTTCATTAGCTATTTACAAAATTATCAAAGTTTTATATAGTAAAATGACATTACACGTTAGTTACTTTTGTTTCGTACTTCTCAAGGCTGAATTAGATCAGTTTCGATTTTAATTAAATACTAGGGGAATAAAACGAAATTTATTAATGTCCTTCAATTTATAATTATTTCGCATTTCAACGTTGCGTAGCTCAAAAGTGCGTTTCACATCAAAAATAATAACAGAATAATTCTGATCATTTAATTAATTATAAATGGCGACGACGTTATTCTTTAAATAATTTTACGATTTTCCAATTAACAATCTAACCTAATAATACTAGCTATAAAAATCCATTGAATATTTACCATTTTAATTTATCATTGGCTCCAGCTGAGAAGGTGGACGACTTGAGTACTTCCCCCATTTCTTCCCGACAAAAACTAAAATTATTTATAGTCCACATATAGCTAAACTTAACCACTTTGACCTGAAACAAAAACAAAAAATCGTTCAAAGTTCGAATTGCACGTTTACGCGTCAAAACGTTTCACGAATTTAATTCATTATTATCTAAACAACCGAAAGAAAATACAATTAATCGTATACGCGATTAATTGTATTTTCTTTCGTTTGTTTGTTAATTAGACGGTCGAACCGCACGATTAAAAAAAAAAAAAAACGAAAATGTACTTGACATCGGTAAGTTTGGGTTTTGAATACCATGGTCGTAAAATTGCGAATAACCATATTGCACTGCACGCAGAATTTTCGTTGACTTCACGTAAAATTTGACAAGTGCCTGACTTTTAGGTTAAGGTTCGCCAACTGTGAACGCACAAACGCAACGAAACTAACGCGGAATTATATCTACGATCGTGTCGAAATCTGCGTTCGACAACGCCAAAAAAGTTGATGTAAAAAGTAAGACAATAGAATTGATGGATATGTATCTATAATAAAAAGTGGCGCGAGAAAATTGGGCGCAAATCAAAAGTAACGCTTACACTGCGTGCGTGCGTTCAGCTTTTGGTAAATTTAAGTTTTGCTGACGCACGTGCCACGAGTAAGTTACGCAATTAACTAACCTAACTTTAGTGCGTCACAATTGCGCATTTATTTTTATTTGGCCATTCTTAATGCAGTTACAGGTGATATTGCCTTGCACAATTGTTTTATTGCAATATTAAATTTGTACGGGTTTTATTTCCATTTTTTTTTAAGAAAAATATGTAAATCAAGCCCACATTTGAAATCTACATGTCAGGTAGTTCAGTTATCTGGCCAACCAAATTAGAACTGCTCTTCCACAATTATGGTTTGTTTACCATCAAAACTATAATTGTGGGAGAGCAATTTTAATTTGGTTGGCCAGATTCCTAACAGTGAAATCATCATAAACATCTAGAATCTAGAAATCGAAGTTTTCTCACGAAACCGTGAAAGATCGAAGGTGCGAATCTGCCTAAAGTGGGTCGCCCTTTGTTTGGTGGGTGTTCTCGCTCGAAATGATCTAGAAGAACTCACTTCTATCAAGAAGACGCACCTGAAGATGACAATTCTACAACGCGGTTCATTACCCGAGAAAGAAGCAGAGCAGAGTTTCCCCGCTAGAATCTACGCATCAACATCGACAACGAAAGGTGAAGAAGTTGAGTTAAACTATAAGGCTCTTTCTTACCTGTGTGTAACACCAATTTTCTGCAACGGGCGTGTTTACTTCTTGTGGCGGCGGGCTTGGTACTCGACTTACGGCCATACTGCTTGTCGGATGCAGGTTTGAAGTTACCCGAGCCGTTTGCCCGGCAGAGCAGTCACTCACTACCGGCAGCCTGAAACAAAAACAGAAAACCCCGTCAAAAATAGTTCGCAACTTACTACGAAATCGATTACGAATCGTGTCGATTATTTCCTCGACCTTGAGGTACTTGATCTGGGACGCATTTATAAGATTTAAATACGAATGTGTGTCAAACCTAGATAATAACTAATCAACGTTAAGAAGTCAATAAAATTTCATTCATTCGATTAATGCTAAATTTACATGAATTTTTAACGAGGGAACGTAACCGAAACACTGTTCAACCCAATCCAATCCATGAAGGACTGAATTTACTTTATAGTAATTTTTGAAAACGTCGAGTAGTTGGAATAATTGAATAACTAAACTTTGATTATGTTGAGTTCAAAACGCGAATGATCACAAGTAACTGATGTCAGTCACAGTCGACATGAATGACTCAAAAGGATGCAAAATCTGTTCGTTCGTAACACGAATGAGTGAAAAATTTCATAAAAGTTTTTAAATTAATGAAGTTGGAATTATGTTATTTTTCAAACGTGACGTAAATAATTCTGACCAATTTAAAAACTTTTAAAACGCCTTTGTAACCCAAGTGATTACGTCGTCAAAATATTTTCCTTTTGCAGATTTTCCGAAGATTATTTTTTACTGTGAACGAACAACTGGGGGAGGATATGGATACTCGTTTCAGGTCCATAACTCCCACCCCTCACACGAAATCAATGAACTAAGGTCGGCGATGTCTACTTGTAAGAGAATATCGATTACGAACACCGTACCAAAATAGTTTGAAAAATTATCCACTTGAGCGTCACAAAATAGATTCGTTTTACGTTGAGCGAGATTTAGATTTTTTCTCGCATGAATAATAATAATAATACATTATCCACAGACGATACATTCAAATCAGGGATTCCCAAAGTGGTCGATAGCGACCCATTGGTTGCCAAGTTTACCCACTTAACCAACCGCAAAGTTTTTAAATTGGTAAATATTTTCTATCAATATAAAAAAAACTGGAGATGGGATTTTTAAAGTAATTTGGCTAGGGGGGTATGAGGTATCAATTCGTTTTGGAAAAGGGGTCTCTTGCCCAAAATAGTCTGAGAATCCCTGATCTATGGAGTCAATTGCTCCGGCACATTTTTAACTTTTACTCGAGCGTCTGGAATACATGTGCACGTTGACTTTAACAAGATTTTGAGTTTCTTTGTTTCCTATTGCAAGGATTTGGATATACGGACCTCGACTTTGTGTCTTGCAAGTTTACAAGTCTGGCTAAACTAATACTGAACAACCGACTTACTAAATAAAACGGCCTTGTTTCAAATATCATTTGAATGGCGTATTGAAGATCTGTACCAACAGATGGACGCGATGGAATTGCCGCGTTATATAAAACATACGAGTATGATCAATTTCGGTTGAAATATCGATGTGCGATTTATGACATCGTACGTACACATAAGACATGTAGTCCATATAGTCCAACTAAGGGTTGGTTGATTTAATTATAAAAATACATACAAGTTGAAACTTTGTAGCATTAAGTTAATGTTTCATCGTTTGTATGAAATTCAATCTTTTAAGCCTGCTACTGATGCATAATTGATCAACGATGTTTCTGAGGTTATGCTAAATGTTGGCTTCGTCGTAATATTCTCCATTTGCGGAAAAAAAGTAGACCCTCACAATGAACAAAATCAAAAAAAAAACCAAAAGCAGAACGCGTCAGAAGAAGTAGATAAAAAATTGAAATGGAAATTGACCCAGAGCCGGATTTGAACCTTCAGAGTTGTTCACAAATTGCTAATGAGAACACACCCATAAAAAGGAAACGCCTGGAACTATGCTAAATAAAATAAATCCAGTGCCTAGTAGATCAGATTTGGTTATGGACCATCCCTCCCTGAATTACTCAACTGTAAAAACATGGTACAAAAATGACGTCGGCGCCACGTTCCGTTCGACAAAATGCACCGCACTGTACGAAGCTTATCGCGTAGACAATGGGAATTTTTAAGCATCATTGAACAGAACATATCGACCCCGATACTTGCGACCACGCAAATATTCCGAATAACCTAATCGGTCAGGCCCATACACAACAACAAAGAGTTTACGGTTTAATTTTATATACAAGTTAATTGTAACGTTGCAAATACGATCTCTTTCGGCATATAAACGAACAGAGTTTCGAAAACACTTTCTAGCCACTTTATGATTATTAGGCAATAAAAGTAGTACACGTTACTGAATCGCTACGATCTGAACGTACGGTGCAACAGCATCGATAAGAATGCTGCGTTCAGGACAAATATCTAATTTTAAATCCAATATTGGTTCTAACATTTGGCTAAAGACACCACAATAACGTGTGTGTGTGTGTGTGCTATACTGGGCGTTTAAAAGTGGAATACGAATGCCAAGGTTGTAAACAAAACAAACCCTAGTAGATGCGCTCAAAAACCATATGCAACTTCAACTTCAACTTCAACGTAGCAACATATATAACTGAAAGTTTTATAGTAATTTTATTATCACTTTCCTTTTCGTCGATTTCATTCAAGTTATTACAGCCGCAAATGGGTGGTTTACGCGTAACATTGCAACAATAACTTTCAAGCGCTTTGTAAACTAACGACGATAATTACTACAATAAAAGATAATATTTACGTAATAGCAACTTTAAAAAATTACAGTGTACATTTCACGACTCGCAGCTGTTATTAAACATTTAATAATTTCGCCATTAGATAGCCTATATATAGATGACACAAATACAAGATCACAAAAATCCTCGTCCTCGATTTTTTACGCGCTTTTATATTTATACTAATCGGGTCGATCATCGTTTGAAATTTGTTCGCGAATATTACGTGAAAAAAAAACGAATTAATCGTCGACGTCGATAAAATCCGCTGGTATAATTAAACTATTCTAACTGCACTTCTCGTCTATTCACTAGACTCGGAACGGCGTTGCTTTTTTGAATTTTAAACTAGCAGCGTACGCGCGGTGATGATTCTCGTTAAATTGCCCGCGAGTTCATCTACCTTTAGATCGACCGTTCAACAACTGCGAAGTGCATAATCTAGTTTAAATTTCCAGTGCGGATTTTCATATTTGAGAGCTGCGACGAATTCGCGATAAAATCGTCGAGTCAAAGTGTCTATTCTAATCGTACGATTAATTTAAATAAAACGGAGTGAATGATAAATCGATCGCGTGACTTGAGTTCAAATAAATTTAATTTGAGAAGAAAATACTAAGGGTAATCGTGGAGGCATTGTAAGAAGTGTATGAAGCAAGAAATAGGACAAGAAATGCTGTTGGATGAGTCAAGATTATTAAAAGGTCAAAGACAAAGTGGACACCAATGCCTCTGGAAGACTGAGGAACTGACTGACACATGATGTGATTGTCACTATACTGGCGATGAAAGTTAGTGATTGGATGGGAAAAGTGGATGTGCAACAGTAGGCCGTGTCGATTTTTTTAATTTCTTTTCCCAAAAATGAGGGGTGCCAAAAACTTGTGTTTAGGTTAGCCATTCACAATTATATTTAGAAGTCGCAATTATTTTTTTATTAATTTGTAATTTCTTCATTTAATTATTTTAATGTCATACGAATTTGAAACCATTACTACTAAACGAAGTTATTGCATCAGATTGACCCTTCACAGCGTTGTACTTTATATTATTTTTCACCTTCGTTGTTACCTTTCGTTTCTATTCATATTTATAAGTTTTTTTTTTATTGAAGCTTCGCCTCAGCCTCATATCCTCTCGATATTTTCTAAAATAAAAATATACTTCAAACCGTGCGTTCGGGATAAGCAAGACGAGTGCGCATTTGTCCGTCCAAGACATTACACTTATTTATGTACCAAGAAGCAATGCCATTTCGCGGGCTCTAATTAAATCTGCATTCATTGAATTGTACGAAACCTGAACATTGTTTATGTTCCTGCGAATCAGCAAACAAAGGCGGCGTTTAAATAGAGCGGCTAAATTTAAAATGAAAAAGGCAAACGTTTGAAATTATTTGCAGAACCAACTTCAGTTTTAATCTTTTACGGACGTTATGGATAATTTAAGGCTGCGACCGAAGTAAGAAAATAATGGGCAGACGATAAGATATTATTGGA
Organism: Geotrupes spiniger; assembly: GCA_959613385.1. Classification (NCBI taxonomy): domain Eukaryota; kingdom Metazoa; phylum Arthropoda; class Insecta; order Coleoptera; family Geotrupidae; genus Geotrupes; species Geotrupes spiniger. The sequence continues at coordinate 101,207 of OY390737.1, read as the reverse complement.
ACAATAAATCCTTATTCATCATTTGTAATTGTTTATTTCCGTATTAATGATGTGTGCATGAATTGAAAAAAGTTGTTAAATAAAGATAAAAATAATAAAAGAACTTGATGCGGCAACTGACTGCTACATGACTGCTACATACATAAAATTGAAGCAGAAAAGAATATTCACAGTTTCCGCATTCGTCAAAATTACTAGAAATGCTTCAAAATGTTGTTATTTTATCGTATGTCACTCACTTGGACGTATTACACAAGGATTTTACCAATGTGATAATGGAAGAAGTGTTGACCATGAGTAGAGACGAGGAGCTTAAGTAGAAATTCAACCAAGGCTATCAGAAGTTTCAATGTTATAGTGCACAATTTAGCTATGGGGGCCCGAGGTATCAGTTCATTTTGGAAAAGGGGTATCTTGCCCAAGTAGTTGGGAAAATAATGTAACGCACATTCGATCGTTATTTTCAAACAACGGTTCCAATGCAATGTTACGTTAGTGTGTATGTTGTTAATCACTCGAAGCACATTCGTTGTTAATCATTTACATAAAAATTTAAAAATTATTAATTTACATCAACATTACATGTTTGAGATATTCCTGAAACTCGACGACATCAATATTAACAATAAACTCTTGGCATAATGGATCAATATAGGATCCGTGTTTCAAATGCACGTGACTTGAATTATTTTCTCGCATTATGGAATCGGCATTTTTTAACTTATGCGTCACGAATCATGTTGTTCATGTTCTATTATTATTCCCGGAATATTTAACGTTTTATAGTTTCGTACGCGGAAATAGCTATGGCTACGGGGCGACGAATTAAGCAGACCTCCAATTCATTTAAATTAATCGAAATTCTTCGTCAGCCAGGGCTAAATTATAATTTCGGGATACGTCCCGTTTTTATTAATTATTTTTAGTGCAAAGTGTGAAAATTCCACCCCGGTTGCTGTGCCTTTTCCAAAGATTCCTGCGCTCGCAGGATTTCACTTCGGATTCCAGTTCATGTCGACGGATTTTTCGGTATGTGCGCGCACTTGCTTCGAACGCATTTATCAATCGCGCTGAACTATCGTGAATCGCCTCGGTGAAATGTTTCCTAGTTTCACCCGGCGCGAGGCCGAGAGAGCGAAAGGCCCTCGCTTTCCCTTCGTCGGCGTCGTTCGCCGTGTTCTTTATTCCTTATTTAACGCCCGCGCGCCACAATATCGATTTCTCTTTTCTGGGGAGATACGCACGCGGCCGTTTTGTTGCATAAAGGTTCAGAACCAATATCCAGGAGAAAGTAAATCGTGTGCGTGCGTGCCCGTTCGTGTGCGTACGCACACTGAACTCTACCGAATAATGTAAGTGTAGAAGAAGGGCGCTGCTAAAATGCGGTGCGAGTCAATCAAATAGGAAATATTGGTTTATTATACCTGTTCAACGTTGCGTAATTATAATGACAATGCGGAGCCGTAATTAGTTGGCTTATAATGTAATCTTATTGAGTATGAAAAGTATAATGTAAATGTGGGTTTGTCAACTATTATCATCAGAGCTTCGAACTAAAATTCGCTAACCATTAAGGGAAGACGAAACCATCCATTTGTGTCCAGTAGAAAACGAACTGAAACACTAACTTTCTACGGAACAAATTGCGGAACAATATACATAGTTTAGGATATCAAGTAAAATAAAGTGAAAATTTATTATTTCTTGAAGAACAGGAAGGAAATTTGACGATTATAAAATTTCATAAACGTACTATCTTAATTGTCGTGGAGTTGAATTATAACCTATTGCATGCATTTGTATTTTAGTTTACTCAAGGGAGTAATCGAAATATATTATAATTAACATTTGCGGATTTGAGCGCCGAAAAACTGGCAACTCTGTTCAATCATAACGATTAGCAATTTTTAAGCCTACATCGTACTTAATTTTATGCAAATTACATACAGAGTGATAAGGGTGATCAGGCCGATCACCCTCAACAATTGACAAAATCACATAGAGACGTTCGACTCTAACGCTTCCTTTGCAAAATATCCCATTGTCCAAAATCGCCACAGATCCACCATTGACAAAACCAAACAATTAAGGACATTTTTAATAAAATTTTACAGACAACGCTGTGGTCTTTCGACGAAGGTGGAACATTCAGACGTCGTCGAACTCGAGCCGAAACGACAGAGAACCGCGTTTAATTAACATTTCGCACTCATCGCCTATCCCGTTTCCCGGTTCGTGTGTGCGTTTCGTATCGCAACATAAGCAAATCAGAAATATCGTTAGGTTGTTGACTGAATTGTCCGTAGTATGTTGACCTCCCCGTTTTTCTACTGACGCCGCAGAGCAATGCACCGACTCTGACCTTCAATAAGCTCGACAATCTTCCAAATAACTGTGTTTCTCTTATCAAACGATGTGCGACCGTTCTCGTTATTATTAAAACGACGCAGAGTCATAATAAATACAACCAAGAGGCCTTAATGTATTCATACATATTGTCGAAGTTAATGTGCGACGAAGATTTTAACAAAGTATTTAATTTACTAATAACTTCAAACTATTACATTGCATTGTATTTCTAATGTGGTAAATTTTTTTATAGGGACCCGCATATACAATAAAAAAGTTTGTTTTTCAAGTTGTTAACTTGTCATAGCTTATGCCATAAACGATACGTAATATCACACATTTTATTGTGATAATCCGACGCGACGCGACGGTAGAGTGTCTTGTTACGTCCGTTCGTAAATAAACGATGCCATTACTTTTTTATCATTGACGACGCAATTTTAGTTCAACGAACTAATTTCTTAACGTCGAATATATTTACCACTAGCAAAGTGGCGGTCGAATATATTTACCACTAGCAAAGTGGCGGAGTGCACGAAACGGGGAAGAAAATAAAAAATGTTCGAGATGACTGGTGCGAAACGTGCGACAAAGAAAGACCCACAAAACTACAATTTCTAATATCCAAAAAGTATTCACCAAAATCATATCGCAAAAATTAGCAACACAAATGCGAACCAGCGAGGAACAGCGAGGCTTCCGCACAAACAGGCCCACCATCAACGCAATATTTATACGACGTCAACTAATAGAAAAATCCATTGAGTTTAACAAACCACCCTACCTCTGCTTTGTAGATTTCTCCAAAGCCTTTGATACGATACCACTTAAGGACGTACTAAAGGCTCTCCGCAAAAACAACATCGACAAAAAAACTATCCAAGTAGTAAAACAATTAAACGCGGAGAATAAAACAAGAATCAAAACACAAGAAGGATTAACAGAGGAAATCCCGGTATCAATTGGCATAAGATAAGGTGACAGCTTAAGCCCATGTCTCTTTAACATCATCATAGACCAAATAATAGAGAGTAAAAGACACCAACACAGGCTACAACAGCGGAAACAGGAAATTTCAAATCCTAGGCTACGCAGATGATGTAGCTCTCGTGTCCCAAAAACGAAGACGACTTACTACAAGGCCTCCTGCAACAATTAAACACTAACGCCAATATATTCAACCTTCACATCTCAACCCAGAAGACACAATCAATGGTGATATCTAAAGATCTCGTACGATGTAAACTAGAGGTTTAAATATCTCGGGGTCGAAATATCCAGCGACAATAACAACAAACAAGACGTGAAGACTCGGGCAACAAAGGCAGCAGTAATATCGGGTGCTCTCCGCGATACAATATGGAGGGACAAACATATGTCGACACGAAGTAAAGTTCGTATATATAAAACCTGTGTAAGACCAGTCTTAACATACGCAGCTGAGACAAGAGCCGACACCACAAGAACCAAACAAATCGTCAGAACAACAGAGATGATAACATTGAGATTCATCACCGGATTGAGCATTCGCGACAGGATCCGTGACATTTGTTCCAGTACATACTATTACACTGGGTGTATTAAGGTATCATTATCACTAATCAAATAAAATGCACTACTTTGCAGAACACAATAAACAGACAGTTCGGAAATTATTTGTACCAGGTAGATTTACAGGTCGTATGCTGCATTTCGGGCCCTCGTTCCAATGTTGTTGATCTCTTACGAAATGTCATTAATTTTGTCGTTTAACATTGAAATTTGATTACCTGTACGCCATTAAATCAGGGATACTATTGGTTATTACAAAACCAACAATACAAGAAAAACTCCATTCATTGCATAAATTATCAATAAATTTCGATCATTTTTCATTTCGCTTCGATTATATCTCGTTCTGTCGCGCATGACCTTTAACAATTACGACCTCGTCGTCATCTTCTTCCCATTCGAAGCAAAAACGTCGAAGTGTGAAAATACGCATAGCGAAATAATGGAAGTCGACCTTGGAATAATTCTCAAAAAAAAAAAAACACCCAATACAGCAAAAACGAGTTTCCTTGCCGAGGATCCAAAACGTTCGCGAAAAAATTGGCCTCCTCCCCGACACAAAACTCGTTACGTAACGCGGCGTTAGAATTTCCTCCGCTGGCGTGATCCGTTACGAATTAAAATCCGCGCGTTGCCGCAAAAATAGCTCCATGCGTCGACCTTGGCGCAAGGTTTATGTCATTTTGTCGCATTCGCGTAATTATTTTAGTCGTTTACAACAACAACAGGATGCCGATCGGATCGGTTAAAAAAAAGGGACGTTGAAAACCCAGCACGATTTGCATATTTAATTTTTAGATTTTAGACTGTTCAATGAAATGATGAATTGTGTTTCGCGTCGGTGAAATAATCCGTTAAATCGATCAATACATCCAAAATGATTAAGATTAGCATGGAGATCCGAGGTCAGTGAAACTTGAATTTATAATTTTAGATCAGGTATGAATCGTATATCGGTACCCATAACAGTATATTTTGTGGTTACGTTTCCACTTTGACGCGGAGCAGCTTCAAGTAACGACTGGTGAGCTAATTAGCACGTTCTATGCAATCGCCCGATGATGATCGTCAACAGCATACAAATCAGCAAATGAAAGACTAAATTAATTTCACTTTTTGAAATTGTAAGCAATAAAAGTGAATAAGATTGTAAAAATTTTAAAACGTCCAATACAGGAAAATTTGTCATGAGTTTGGTATCGCCGGTAAATTTTTACATGGAATTTAAATGAACTCGAGTTGTAATTAGGATAATAAAATTTGAGTTTGTTTAGATTCCTCGAGTCGTAAAAGCTACATCTGAACGTTTAAATTTTTGCAGTTTACAACCACAAATCAAACAATTTTCAACGTTCAAAACTAGCCAAACAATCACTCGCCACCGTAAAAATAACCAATTATCGACTAACCATCAGTTATAGCCGGGCAATATAATTTGCGTAATTCAGGGAGAGATGGCTCACCGGGTGGGCGTATTTCTACACCAGTCAATGCCAATAAGTAGTTACATCGGTAAATGAGTTGATAGTGCCCTTAAAATACTGAATAGGTGAGTTATGAATTATTTGAAGATCTGCTACTGTAGAAAATTGAGTTTCAGCTTTTAGAGCTACGGGAATTTGCCCTTTTAATCCAGACGCAATTATAGATTATGCCTTCTTGACCGTAGACCCTCACTATGAACAAAAGAAAAAAAAATACCCCAAAAACAGAACGCGTCGGAAGAAATAGATAAACAAATTGAAATGGAAATTGACCCAGAGCCAGATTTGAACCTTCAGAGTTGTTCACAAATTACACACCCATAAAAAGGAAACGCCTGGAACTATGCTACATAAAATAAATCCAGTGCCTAGTAAATCAGATTTGGTTAACCAGGCGAGAAAGGTAGAAAAACAAGTTGCCGCCGTCTTAACATCAAATGAAAAGCGAAGAACTGCAGACGAAAAGAAAGTTAAGAAAACCAAACCACAACAGAGAAAACAACCTGCTGAGATATCTAAGACTAAAACAGCTGTTGATTTCTCGTCCTCATCAGAAGACGACGTGTCAGATTTCCAAGCACAAGAATCAAATGACAGTCCTGATAGTAGCAGTGCTGAATACTTAGGATGTGGAGAAAATTATAGAAATACATCAAAACAAGATGACTGGGTCAAATGTTTACGATGTGAAAATTGGTTTCACGAAGGCTGCTCCAAGTTCCTAAGTTTGTGTGACCGGTGTGGTAAAGTTTTTTGCAAAAAAAAATTAAATTAGTTAGTTGAAGTCATGGGCCATCTCACCCAGACACTGCAGGTTAGATGGCCCGAAACCTTTTATAATTTTTTTTTATATTTTAGAAGAATTAACGTTTGTTTCGTTTGATTTTTACATCGTAGTTTATATCTATTGTTCGAATAAAAATAAATAAAAATAATTTTGTGATAAATAACAACAACAATTTCTTTTCGAAATGTGGGCAATCTCTCCCTGAATTACCCCAAATTAACTTTTACATAAAAAGTAATCATGAAACTTTATCTATCATAAATAGTTACGTTTCGTTGTACGACAGAATACGGAACTCGATTGCAAATCGTAACTTTTCATCGATACAATCGCATTTTTCCAAACCGCAAAACAGTAAACAGGAAACCTTAATCGACGAATTTAAAAAAAAAATCTCCAACGTTTCTATATCAAAATTCGGATAAGAAATTATAATCGTGAGTCGTGGCCGAGATTAGATTAGTACCTCAAGGTTCGCCTCATATCGAAACGGTATGTGTAATGCACGCATACGTGTGTGCATTTATACGAACAAGTAATTCGTTGGGCGTGCTTATAGTTCTTCAGTGGTTCTGGTAATTGGAACGGTTTCATAAAATTGGTAAAAAAATTTACTCGAGTTGTTGACATAACTTTATCGCCTTCACAAAATAACATTTTCTATTTTATGAAAAAATAATAATAGATGTTTAATAGAAACCTGATGTGGACAAATCTGAACAACCGACTTACTTAAATATATTTATAGTTTGTTTTCAACCACTGCAATTGATCGACTGACCATTTATGTGAGATGTGCGATGAATTTGCCACCTCAGTTCGACAAAGAATTTTACATGAATAAAAAATAGACCGTAGCTCAATTTGAGTCATCCTATATTGCGATAAATGTTAACTTTTAAATTGGCTGTCGTGCGATTTTTGGCACAAATGTGTTCACTTGTTCTGAGAGCTTAATTATTTTTATTTATATCGTTATGGTAATTCTGAAATTATAGAAAATGGGTTGTAATAGTTTGAAAAATAAACTACAGTGAACATACTTTCGACGTTGCAAATTTGTAGTAAATAATCTAATTTTGACCGACCGTTACCAAGTTATTATTATACATCAAACATCATCAAACATTAGCCACAGAGACACTTTCAAATTGTTTCATTCACGACGAAAAGATTATACCAGTGCCTTCATTACGCACATAAAAAAAATTAAAGTTACTACCTCCCACTATCATCTAACTTATTGTATTTTTACATTACCTGAGAAACGTGCATTCAACTGCACTTCAAGTCGTTTTCACGCAAGAACAACAAATAATACACAAGTTTTCTTTGTTCGTGTATTGCCAGTGTCACAGGTGATGCCATGCAAGAAACGCCCTGTACGGTAAACGCCTGCAGAATCGTCATTTTTCCGTCCACGTTTTGGACCTACAATTCCCGACAATTCCCGCAACTTAAAACGGGCGTTATTGGAGCAGGTGCGAAAACTCGTGTACTACACTCATTGCACTTTGCGACAGCGGTGCGTGCTTTGCTAATCCCACCTCGACAACTAAAATGGCAGATTTGGCGTAACTCCACCTGCAACAAATTACAATGGATGTAGCCGACTGAGTTTCTTGCTTGTAGCATTGCATTGTTAATTGTTACGGCACACATTTGCTAGTCAAATGTGCTATCAAGGCTTTGTACGTACCCATTCATTTACGACATCAATAGAATTCTGTTTTTTTTTTTTTATCGGAAGGAGGGTTCCGAAATTTTGTGTCTTTCCCGCGAGGCTATGATTGGAAGGATGGAACGAAATGCGATAAAAATTTTGCAGATTATCCCATTTTTCTCATTGGATTGGATTAAGTTGGGTTGGGTCGAGTTGGGTTGTATAAATACACATACAACGTTACCGATAAAATATGTAAAACAGTGACAAACGTTCATGTCGCCAAATAAATATGTTTTCTTATGTTAAACTGCAGAAAAGAAATCGTAAACTCCGTTTCATCTCAAATATAACTGCTGTGGTAAAACTTTTTCGACACCTCTATTGCATCAAAACGGTAACAGGTGCGGCACTGCTTATATATTGCGATGTTGAACAACCAATTGAGCGTGACTAAGCTCCGTAGGAGTTTAATGGAATGAGAGGGCGACCCGAGTTAACATCACATTCAAATACAATAAAACATTAGTTTACACAAACTAAGAATATCGTAAAATAATAAAGTTATTATAAAAAAATCGGCCAACTTTTCCAACGAAGGGAAAGGAAAAAAGTTAATAAATAAATTTATTAAATTAAAATTAATTTCAAACTTTTGTAGTTTACCAGTTGGAGAGGGCGGGGTTGCGCACAGACCTTGGTCAATATAAGAGTATTTTTATCGTAAATCCTCCGAAAATTCGTCACTGTATGATTTATCTGACGCCATAATTATAATAATTGGTCCTTTTCATCTTTATAATTTCATCGTCCAATCCTTCAATTTAACTTTTTTGAATGACATCTTAAAAATAATTATTTGAATAGAATCTTTATTTTAGTCATTGGGTTGTTTATTGCTTCAAGTAACGGCGGTGTTATTTCTTGCTGTTAAACACGACATTGATCAATTGTCTGTAGGCTAGGGTGTAATGAATGTTTGGTTTCACCAATTTCCGCCGCTTGATTTGTATCTTTGGCTCGATTAAGCAAGCCGCAAGGAAGACCTGCTCACGTGGGTAAGTTATTAAAAGATATAAAAACTTTCGTATCCAGTTGTTTGCGTCAAGTTGGTGCGTCGTTAAAAATAGCGTCCATATAAAGTTGTACATTGTTTCGCGAAGCGAACCCGCGCGAACAACTCTCGCGGAATATGTGGCGATCGAGCAAAGTAAAGTGCACCGAAATTGTGTCAAACTGCTCCAATTTCTGTGCAAACACAATTCGTTTCACTTGTTTGCTCGCCGCAGAAACTTTCGAAAATTTCCGAAACTGTTCAAATATTGTTTCCCGTTAAAGATCGCCAGAGTTGATAAATCTACGCTTAATACATAAATGTCGATGTAATGCGTACAGCGATCGGAATATAGAGAATTTCATTTCGTTTTAACTTTCAACTTTTAAGCAGCTTTTATCTTCATTTGTATCAATCAATACCGCTAAACACAAAAGTTCAATGCGCGACATTGCAGATTGTAGCGTGGAAATCAAATAAAAATGGTTGCGATTGATAAAATCATCTAAACTGTACCACAACAATACGCTGTTGGCAATACTTTTTTTAGAGCAAACATCGATTTATTCCTTAAAAAGTGCACCACTTCCACAAAAAAATGACAAAAAAATAACTCCCACTTAATTCCAAAGCCCAATGTACATAGATTATAAAAAATCCGTCCTCCCGTTTTAAACTAGCTGCTCTCGACGACGGACTCTATCGCCGCAATGTTTAATGAAAATTACAATAAAAAAAATTGTTGTTCGTATTCCATATGTGCTTAACGAACCCTCTGAGAAGAATTTCTAATCCGTTCTCTTATACTCCCAAAGTAAATTCGTAAAATTATGTATTTTTTCGGCCTCTAGAGTGGTTTTACCCGTTAAGACGTTACTGTCTCCATACAACCATGTAAATTATGAACAAACATTCATGCAAATGTTAACTCGCAACTTAATGCGAATAAGAAAATGAATGGGTTCTTGTGCTTCAATGAAAAAAACTGACAAATCATTATGTAAATTTTACACACAACCAGCTCCAAGCCGTCATAAATAAAATGATATCTTACAACACGAAATCTTTATTATAATTGACATATCACCAATGGCTATAATTCTGTAGGAGCCATAAAACTGACTTCGTTCAGATGCCTACCACAAATTCCCACTTTATTTAATTGAAAACGAAAATTACTTTACTGTGTAAAATTGAATTTATAAAACACAACAAATTAATCACCCAAAACAGATCAAAGGCAAACAAAGAGATCTAATTTCGTCGCGCACGGGGGCATCACATCCAACCACCCCATCTCGAACCATTTGCATATTTAGCCCTCTGTGATAAATCCGCCCTTTTAGCTCTCCACCCTCGTCTTTAAGCAGACAATGGCTGTGTAAAAAACTCGTTGTCTACTCGCAACGAATCTATTCGCATATAAAATGCATCTTTCGCAGTTTGTACAAAATTTGATTACGTCCGCGTCCACGCAGATACACTAAAAAAACTTCTTACTGCACAATAAACACGACATTCGACATTATCTCATCGCTGCGCGTGTAATCGACGGCGACGTCGGAATATTCTAATGCCAGTGTTTTGTGCATTTAGTTTAAGTTTTTGTAATTTATTCCTCCTGTCTCTGTAATCAAATCTTGAGATCAATTCGAATTCCAGGGGAAAACGTTTCATTTTTGCATCTCATCGATTGTCCTGATATTATACGCGGCCCCTTTTAACCAATTTAGCTGACGGAAGCAGTGGTAATGTCGCGAGTAGGAGCGCGTTGAAGGCGCACGTAACGAAATCGGTTAGGAAAGAAATTACAGCACCGAAAATACATTGTTGAAAATTTACGCAACCGGCGACGACGCCCGTTGAACAATATTTAGCTTTTACCTGTTGACTTAAACACTTGTCGAGTTATCGTACTTGCGCTAAATTGCATTTTTACCACGTCGCCGTCGTGAGAAAGACTCGAGTGAAAAGTGCAAAACTAGAATTACTCGGAAGCGATTTTTGATGCAAGTCAGCCATTTTAGCTTCGACAGTTTGGGCGCTACAGTACGTACGTACAGACACACACACACACACACACACACACCAACGTCATTCCGAAAACAGTCAGAATAGAGTAATCGGACGTCAACATGTGTGTTTTTGCGTTAAAATCTCGAAAACATTTTCATCATTACTATACTCACTTATACATAAAGCATAAGAAGGTAAACAATCGAAAAATCGAGCACATAGCAAGTGACTTGAGATGGAAAATATTTACATTACTAGATGGGTGAGTACACATTAATTCCCAAACACATATTATCCAGAATTTCTTGCAATAGCCAACAGTAAGATGTAGGATGAGCACGAAAAATGACCCACCATCAATGTTTGGCTCAGAGGGTTTCATACCAAATAACTTCTTACTCCGCCATAATAAAAATGCTATCGGCTACTATGAACGTAAAATGGTACACCGAGATTTGTGATTAATGATTCTTCTACCATAGACTCATAGAAAAAAAGTAGAGTTTGATGGCTACAACAACAGCGATCCAAATGAAAAGAAACTACCTACAGTATTTTCAGAACAAATTAATTCAATTGGCATGCTTAACGAGCATCCGAGTGTATGGCTATTCACCATTAAAAATATATAAAACAAATTGCACTAAGAAGGGCAAAATATTCAATCTAACCCAACCCAATCAAACTCAACCCAATTAAATACAATTCAACGTAATTCAATGTAATGTTTGATTATTTATTAAAAGTATTTATATGTTTACACAGCTTCTCATTTTTTCCAAAATACATCTCATAATGTATGCATGGTGATCTGATGATCCCACAGAGGGCGAAACAGTTGTCATCACATTCGCTGACTTTTATGTCTGCAACAACAATTAGTCTATAACCCCTCATGTCACTTGTGTTTGGCCACTAAACCTCCATAAAAACACAGTAACAGCGACAGTAAAAAATACATATGCGTAAAGCACACCTTCAACTAAATTCCTGCTCAAACAATAGTGGTGGAAGCTGCTCCAGCCCGTCTACTCTTAAAGAAACTTAAGAGAACGTTGAATTCTGTTAAGAAATTTCAACTCATGTGTCAACGGTTCAATGCTACTATGTTACTTTAAATTAGCCTGCAGCAAACAATCTTAAAATCATTGTATGTTATTGTTATTTATTCTCCACACTTTATGTAATTATATCAATCCTCACTATGGACTGTCATTAGAATATGCAACATATGTTCCTTCATTCATCAAATTTATATTTTTTTCTTATCTCCTTCCATCTACCTACAATTTGCCCAGATGACATGCAATCATGTGGATACTAGGGATACTTTTTATCACCATTGCTTGTATTCCACCAAAATAGTTTTTCACGTTAATTTTTTTTTATGACAAAGTCCACATTAAATTAATTTTCTAAACTTTGCAGTTCTATCGATTTCAATAAACATAGCGATAATTATACACGAGATGACCTCCAGGTCCGAAAAATCGCCCCGACGCTCTTAAAGCGCAGAAACCGCTAAAAGCTAGGTGTCTTTTCACGCGTAAAACGTAATATCCCCTGAAACAACCGGATTCCCTTGGATGGGCCGATGCACCCTAGAGGTCACTTGGACCCCATTCAACGCGCTCAGACACAAAGGATTTTTTAGTTCTTCTTCTTCTTCGGCGAGTCGTCGCTCTCGGTATACCTGCTAAACTAGACGCCGGACAAAAGATGCGCACATCGTCGCTTACACGTGAAATTGGGCAATTTGCAGCGCGACCTACATTGCTTCTAAACGACCCATGCGATGTTTTAGAACTATTTTAATTGGGCCTACGCTCAAGTCCGGCAACGTTCTTCGCACACACGGAAAAAGACAACGTCCAATTTATCATTCATCTTTTGAAACAATTATACTATTGAATTTTAATGAATGCCTATTTATAAATAATTAGTAACCGGTTTTTAAGTAATTTTCTTAGTTTAGCTTCAAAACCATTGCTTTCTTAAATCACTTACATTTATGCAAATACACTGATCGCCAAAAAAGCAGAGCACCCAGAAGGGACGATCGTACGAAGTTGAAATTTTGGTGACAAATCTGTGTTTAAGAACACTGTTAAAAAAATAATAATTGTGCACCGATTCTGATATCCAAATTAGATGAACATACGATATGTATGGATTTTGTAGTTGGTTACCACTATCCATTCTGTGATAACCAACTACAAAATCGATACTCATACACATCGTGGCAAAAATAATGGCAGCTTTATTTAACCAAATTATATCAATTCGAAGATAAATGGCGAGTTGACAATTATTCGCCTGCAATCTTCGATCATGAAAATTATTAAGTACGTAATCGTAAGTACGTAATAAACAAACGCCAAACTAACAAATTTTTAAAATAGCTCATTTCGTAAACTATACAGTCGCTGCATTACAATGGCCCACTGACAATGAGCTAAAACGAATCCATCGCATCGAAAGTAACTTGAACAGTGTAATAATTCTATTTAGATAATAAATTAAACACTTAACACAGATGCTATTCTCAACGCGAAATTTTCATTCGATTTATAACGCTCGTAATTAAATAACGGCCGAGTTTTACGAGTGATGTTATGTCAACTTGTTACTTAATCACGGCGACGCGTACAAAAAGTCGGTCGTGATGGACCGTACGTCGATGTGGTTACACGAAATTAAATTGAATTAATAATGTGATTTTCGTTGCTCAGGAAATTCATCGTGAGATAAAATTAAAATTCTTATTTGGATTGGTTTTAGAATACCTATTATTAGTGATTGGGCGAATTGAGTACCTTGGAAAGTTGAACACTCCTTTCAGGAATTGCACCATTAGAAAGTTAATAAACAAACGTACAATAAAAATCTGGTCTAGTTATGCTCATTATTCTTCGTTCTATATCATAAAATTATGAACTACAACTCCTTTCGAAACAATAAGAAAAATTGACATAAATTCATCATCCAAGGAAACAAACGTTCATAAGTCGTATCGTTAAAAAATAACAAAGAGTAACGCGACGAATAAACAAAAAATATTTCGCGTTCTCGATATAAGATTGCTGTGGATTATCACCTTCGCTGACAAACGTGCAGCACACGCACGTGGTCAGCCGTAAACACACGAGCTTGCACATTTGCTGTACTATTCAAATCTAAAATGTATACGAGACTATAATAAATCGAATGACTCACGATCGGGACGAATCGTTTTCGCGATTTGCGATTAAACGATATATACCTCAAGCTGCCCAAGAAACTGTATCACCAATAAAAGAAGACATTATAAGAACAATAATATCGACATTAGAAATGCATAAATTTGATCCAAGGAACGTAGTGAGCATGTAGCCACATAACTTGTATACTTATGCAATTCATATGCTTATGCCCATTGTGAACAGTGGCCAACAAATAATACAAACTATCTGCGCCCCAACATCTACGAACCGTATCTCCCCCATAGTAATTATCGCACGGAATTATCGAACTACATCAAAACTAGTGCCTTTCGACAATGCCATGTGTTCTGACTGAGCAAATTGCAAAGATAATGGCAAAGCAAATATTAGACAGCGTACACATCAATTAATATTTATACATTACGCAATCATTAGAAACCATAGTAAGTATTTTTAAACCGTAGAAATTCTGAAACGCTATCGCTTTTCCCCGTTCGTATTAATGGAACGTGCCAAAGTAAAAGCCGATCATTAAACAATGCGACGAAAACTGAAATAAACCCAGATAAATCGTTTCCAGCGCTGCTAAAATTAAATCGATCAAAATATTTTCAATAACAAGTTCATGGGTCGCGCATTCGAAAACAAGACGCCAAAGTCGAACGGCTTGAAAACGTCAATTACATTGCAAGCGCATTTATAATGCAATCGCAATGTGGTATATTCTGTCCGGCGAACACAAACCGAGAAGCCCCTCCCCATACAAGCATCGGTCATTATCCAGAGAATAGTACTAGCACTTCATTACCAATGATAACAACGATTTCAAAATTGAAAGTAGTGATGCGTGCCGCCAGGATTAAATTACGAACATTTGTGCGTTTGTGTTGACGATATTATCGTACAGTTACAAAATCATAATCAAAATTTAATAACAGTTAATAACAATATACAGAGGGTTCATGTCAAGCTAAACCGCATTTGTTCAACATAATTTTCGCTTAGATTTGAACAAACGCAATGCCACTACTAGTAGTCAACTAGAAACTAAAGGAGTTACGATTGTTAACTCGTATCAATGGTGTCCCGACTAATATTTTGAGATGAAAAGTCTTTCAGGCACGTTTTGACCTGCTCTGCATTTGACGCATATACGCTATTTAACAACAACGAAATCATGATCAAGTTCAAATCAAAATCTGCCCCTGATATTTTACTACATAACAAGCTTGCGCTTAGGTTGAAAGTTCATTTGCGTTTTGAAATTCGTTGGAGCTTGAATGATAATACACCCGTCTACTAATTTATTTCAAGAGATTGCAAAGTGATTACATAGTTAAATAAAGCGAATTAAAATAAAGCGATTGAAAAAGAATTTACAAAGTGCTTAGTTACCTACGCGCGTTAATAACGTAACCACACATTTCTGCAGTTTATGAAAAAGTAACAGGGTAAGTACCGAAAAACGTACTTTTTGAAATTACTTTAGAAATGTTGTCACCTAAAATTATAAACGTTCAATTTTCTTTGTTTTCGACTTTTTACGCCGATTGGTACCTAATACAATTTTTCTATACCACAGTGACTATATCCAAGTTTATCAATGAGTAAGTTTGTGAGCATACCTAAAAACACCCAGCACCTAGGTGTGCAAATTCAACAGTTTTATTATTGTTTTTTTAAGTAGTTTCTTAAACACATTTTTTTATTTGCAGGTTTACTGCGAGTTTTATGATGGCAGACACGAAAAAAATGCAGACAATACAGTTTGGACTACTTGAAGTTTGGATTTATTCCATTTCTATCAATTCAACACTTGCCGATGTGTCTCATATGTGAAAAAGTAACGATGCCATGAACCCTTCAAAAATGAAACACCACTTATCAAGAGTACATGCTGACAAAAAAGTAAGCCCTCGTCATTCTTTCAAGCAGTTAAAGAAAAACTAGAGAAAAAGCCATCCATAAGATCGATGTTTGCATCATCATCTATGCAAGACGTTGATGGTTTACGAGCGTCCTATAATATATCTTTACTAACAGCGAAGTCGGGGAAACCCCCTCACAATTGAAGAGCAGCTTAGTCATCAGGTTCATCCATCACACTGAATCTTTTATTTTTTTATCTTTACTTTGCGATTGTGATGTGTTTTTTTTTTTTTCAAAAAATATTTATTACCGACCGCAAAGTTTTTAAATTAATAAGTATTTTGTATCAATAGGAAAAAAACTAGACAGGATTTTTAAAGTAATTTGTCTGTGAGATATAAGTTCATTTTGGAAAAGCGGTGTCTTGAATTTGGGAATTCCTGTTCTAGGTTAATAAAATTTAGATTTATTAACTCAAGTACCATCAAGAATACACTTAGTCCTAATATCTAAAAACATGAAAACAACGTTTATGTATCTGCAGTGTAATAACTCAACGATACAAGCACTCCATTTCGTGTTTTTTTTTTTATTTTCAATTTCTTAATTTTATTTATCCGCTAGTGTTTAGAATTTACAACAATTTTGCTGGCTTTGAATATGTTTTGGTTCGATTGAATTTACTTTAAATTTTTTCAATGTGGTTTCTTTGTCTGTTCTTATAATATTCCTATGCAAATATTTGTGTGACATCGCCATTGACACCTTAACATAAAATATTAAGTTACCACAAATATATTGACATGCACGCAAGCCTCAGTTATAAATTGAAAATAACCAAAACTAACAAGCAGCAATTAAGTATACATTGTCGACTGAAAAACAAGAATAGCGTTCGCTTAAAATATGATTGCCTTCTTAAATAGAAACCATACAACACAAATGTCGAATTTGTAACAAATGTTTCATACCGATCACAGAACTGGCGATAAATGAATACAAAAGATATGAAAGTGCAAGTTAACTTATAAATAAAAATTCATAAATTTAACAAAACCCTACCACTTGATTTTATCGCTGTCAAGACAAAACTCTATATTGCAAGAACGTTAAATATATAACCAACTAGAATTTACGAAATATCGTCCGAAACAGACGAAAATCTCCAGCCTACCTGAATAAACAATTACATTACCGTGGCCGTCTCGTTTTATTCGACCACGCCGATA
Organism: Geotrupes spiniger; assembly: GCA_959613385.1. NCBI lineage: Eukaryota > Metazoa > Arthropoda > Insecta > Coleoptera > Geotrupidae > Geotrupes > Geotrupes spiniger. The sequence continues at coordinate 84,002 of OY390737.1, read as the reverse complement.
CGCTTTATCTTTTTCGAATAAACACAGAAACAATTTAAGAAGTCGCATTTACAATCTAGGTTGTTTAAAATTATGTAATAACATCTCGGACGATTATTAAAAATCGCACACAAGGTCTGGCGATTTTCCATTGACAACTTTATAATTTCACACTTCGGAGTACATAAACGCCACTTAGGCCACGGTCCTAAATGTAGAAAGTTTCAAAACTAAAACCATGGCATTTGAGTGCGACTTTTCATGGTGATACTAGTCGGCATTTTGAGGTCATTGAAAATCTCTCGATTGAGGCAACGAGCCGTGCTCTACATAAGCTTGACATACATCTACAACTTAAATATATGTGGGTGACACTATTGTTAACGTGCGAGTATTGTTTGTTGTTCGGACGAATCCGCAAACGAACGCAAAAATCAACTCACCTCGCTAGAGCCATTTTGACATCTGATAATCCGAGTTTTCGTTCGTAAATACGCTACTATCTGGATCGGAAATACGACCCTATCTATGCAACAACACGGAATCGGCTCGGTTTCTTTTTTCCCAAGTCGTATTCCTCTGTTCCGGGTCGGGCACTTTCGTACGGGCACTTACAACTAACGAAACTTAAAAATACGCCGCGGAACTCGAAACGAACGAATTTAAAACACTAAACGGCACGAAACTACGAACGAGTTCCTACAGTTCCTCCCCATCTGCCATAAATGATAAAACTACGCCAGACGACGAAACGTCAAACCTCGCCAGAGTTCGGTTAAGGTTACGATCGTAGTCGTACGAGTAATCACGCAACGTTGTCAAATCGACTTAACAATAAATACAACAATACACAAGTGTACTTACGTTCGAATGCGTCTTTCTTATTAAAATCTTCCATGATTTGACTTAACCATTCGAGTGGGTTTGAAGTGTCACACGCGACCGCTTCGTTTAGCACTTTCGCGACGTCGCCGAGAACCGAGCACGTGGAATTATTTTTCGCACAATTTCACAAATAAAAACGTCAAACTAAAATCGACACGCGAAAATTAGAAAGTCATTTGCGTTTAAGAAAATAAAAAGATTTGGCAACAGCAAAGAATCGGCCATACTGGCGACCAGCGCGCGTGCGCAGTCGCTCCAAAGCCAACCTTGGAAACGAATTTATGTCGTTTAAATTTCTGTTTGTTTTAGTCGGACGCCCTCTGTGGTGACTCTTTGAAATGTGTAGTTCCCGTTGTTTTAATCGCTATGCTTGCGCTTGGAAAATTACATTGTAATAACGATTTAGTTTTAATCGAGCAGGTTGGGTCAAAAGTGATGGCCCGCCGCAATTATTGCGGCGAGAGTTGCCCGAAAGGCCTCAAATTATTGACCTCGTGTAGGAGGCCAGGTTCTTTAGTCTTTAGGAGGTTATAATAACAGGTCAAGAAAGTGTGTATTAACGCGTAATAAATCAGACTTAAAATAACCGATAAAACGTCAATTCTTGCAGTTGCAAATTTAGTTATTATCCAAGTGTAAAATGTATCAACATTGCATAAGTTTCGGGCGTTTAATGAATGTTATTGATTTAGACGTTTAGTGCACGCATATTTATATTCAGGGCCGCCTCGAGAGATTTTGTAACTCAAGGCTGAACATATTATATGCAATTGAAATGTTTTATCGCAAAACATAGGCGTTGGTTTATACTTTGTAAATTACAAAAATTACATCACGATTTCGACCGAAAAAAATGGCCATAGACCGAAGGTTAAGCAGAGGTCAAAACCACACAGGGATGAAGCTACGCTACCTGCGAAATGTGATGCCGACGACGGGTCAATATACCTATCTTATTGGTTTAAGTCCTTAGTCTGCGCCGTTATGTGGACGGAAACAATAAATACCATCGTTCATGGTAAGAGTCAAATAATAACATAAAATATACTTACATACTTGAAATCTTGAAATTCCAACTTGCTGTCCAAAGTTATTGGAGTTTTCGCGAACCTCTGAACACGATGGTTTAGAACAAATTGTGGTCTTAATCAACATTTTACTGTTAAGAATTGTTTCACGTAAGTTTATTTTGCACCCTCGTTTGACGTAGAAAACGTCACCCATTTTGTGTAATGAGTTTCGCCAATGGATTAAATAGAAGCTCGCAAAAGTCGGTTAAACAAAATCAAGTGTCCAGCGTCAAGTCACCGGTTCATACCAACTTTATTTATTATTTGTTGTATGTCACATTAACGCAATTTTGTAGGAATAACCTAATTAGAGTTTGTAAGCCTGCACGTATTGGCAGATGCCAATAGCAGTGTTCTTTTTACTTAAGATCATATCAAATCACACATTAGTTGAGTGTATCAGATCAGTTCCAACTTGTAAATAAAACAGTTTTCTTTTCTGTCAAATTCTAGATTATTATTATATTGAACACGATCTTCACTGAGGTGCTGCTAACGCAATGTTTGCCGTTAATTATTTTTAACTGAAAATTACACGTTTGATACAACTGCGTTGCCAACGACGGATTTACAAAATCATTAAATCGTATTGAAGAAAAACGACGAATTATGGCAAAACCCTATTTTGCGAAAATTCTTCGTTTTTCTTGTTCGATGTGTATTGCAATGTCAATTGCTTTAAAATTGACAGTTGTGTTGTGAAATGCCTGGTAAATAAAATTAAGTAATTATAATTTTATTACCTATAAATAACGATAATGGCTTTGAATAATAACAGTTTTGTGCTACACTAATTATGCAGTACATTAAGAAAATTTTGAGTGTACTTGATATTTATACATGTCGCGTTTTAAGTTAGGTTATGATAAATTATTTGTCATTTCGCTCAATTTTAAGATATGCACTCTAACAGGATCGAGGCTTTAAATTTATCTTTAACATCCTAGTAGGCTTTACTTTCATATATTATCTGAACGCTACACGTCGGCGACATTTCTGAATGGGGCAACTTTTCAAGTGAGATTACCGTAGACATCGAGTTAAATAAAAATCCGCGAAGTAACATTGCCGACGCTTACATCCAAGTAAGTCATGGCCTTGATTTCGTTTTGTCTGAATCGCTTGGTGCAAAATTATGCGGAATACATCACACTCAACTTAACCTGACTAATAACGAATTGGTAATTGAAGTTTTTATTGAAGTCTTTAAAATGCTCATATAATGGCTATTTATGTAACAAGTACACAATAGCTGTGTCCTTTTTACTTGAGACTCAGATCATATTAAATCACATATGAGTTGAGTGTATCAGATCAGTTCCAATTTGTAAATAAAACCGTTTTCTCTTCTGTCAAATACTAGATTTCAAAAATTACGTTTATATTGAAGAAGAAAAATAATCACGGAATTTATTTTCAATATATTTTGTGAGAATTTATAGATTTATACCATATATTATAACCATGAGTAACTCTAATGCAGAAGATATTATTTCGGTGCAGAGGGCACTGAAAATATCCACAGAACTCACTTGTACGCTTGCAAATAAAACGTTGCTGCTGGTGAGAGTTTCAGATTTATTCTAATATTTGCAGTAAAAAGAACACACCTAATGTGTATTAAATAATAATAAAAAATAACAACGACGACAATAGGGCATGTCCATTTTTTTGATTTTTTTACCAAAAACGAAACGTATCGAAAAGTTGCGTTTTGGTTAACCATTCACAATTATATTTACAAGAACTGGCAATTTTATATGGATTTGCTTGGTAAATGGCTACTTCAAAGTCGTTGGTATGTATGTACGTTTCATGTAAAAATCGCAGCTTGTTGAGTAATAAAATTGTCTATACAATATCTACAATTCGAAATTTCCCCTCATCGATAAAATTGAAAATAATTGTTATTTGTTCGAAATACGATTTTAAATCTATGACATTATCCAAGGTGAAATATATTTTTAGACTGCGTGTAGTCATCCACGTGCAATTCAGTTCAGATTTCGATAATTGTCGATGTAAATTATGTCCAAGGACAAAAAGGTTTTGCAAGCTTTATTTGATATAACAGTGCGATAGTTAAGCTTTCTAAATATTTCCTATAATTACGATCGGTTACTTTTTAAATGTTTTCACATACAAAACAATTATAACACAATTAAATAATTAACAATTAAATAATTAAATCGAAACGAAACGTAAATATATGCAACCAGTCATACACGCATTCATTTTCTAGTAATATATGGTTCCTATGTTGGCAGTAAACTTTGAACTAAAGCAAATTTCACAGATATTTGTACGTATTTCAAACTATCGTATGTCGGTTAATTTACTCGGCGTTTTCAATCATTCAAGATACATATTTTCTTACAATGGAACTACAACATTCAGTCACAAATACACCGGAAAAACGAGCCCAACGCACCAAAACGATGAGCTTAAAGGCGATGGAATCTCTAAACATAAAAAACGGGGAAAGCTCCGACGACGAAAAAACTAAATGTTATTACGAAGGTGACTATTCAATAAAATAAACGTCTTGTATGACCGATGTTTTCTAGATTCGTCGTCTTCGGAAGAAATTTTCGATGATTCAAGTGAATCGTCGTCCACGTCGGACGATAGTTCGGAATCGGAAAAAGAAGATGAATCAGACGAGTCTCGATCCCACACCGCTTGTCCACAACCTAAATATCTAGCGAAAAGCAAGAGTCACAATCGTACGGAAAGTAAAATTAAACCGACGAATGCCAAGTCGTACGTTATAAGATCGGAAGATTACTTTCAGAATCATTCCGAGAAGAAACACAAAACTTCGAGTCACACCTTAGACAACTTGCACAAACCTCGATTGTCGCAAGACGAATTAAAAAAATTGCTATCGACGTCCTTATCGGATAAGCACGAAGAGGTCACGTTAAAATTGCGTTTGCAGAACAAAAACAACTTCGACAAATGGATTTGTCTCCTCCACGAAGGTTTCAACATATTATTATTCGGATTGGGTTCGAAGAGGGATTTAATCCGTCGATTTCACGAGGAGTACTTGAGCAACTCGCCGGTGATAATCGTAAACGGATTTTTCCCCAGTCTCACGATGAAAGAAATTTTGGAATCGATCGTCGTCGAAATCTTGGACTGGAAAGAATGTCCGGGGAACGTGTTTGAGGCGAGCGATTTGATAGCAAATGAATTTGAAATTTTACCCGACTTGCATCTGTACGTGATTATCCACAACATTGAAGGAGAGATGCTGAGATCCAGTCTGAAAAATCAAACGGTTCTGGCGAAACTGGCCGCGATTAGAAACGTGCATCTGATCGCTTCGATAGATCACGTCAACGCGCCGTTAAGTATGTTCGTTTGTCGCGTAATTTCGGAAACTAAAAATTTCGTTTTTAGTTTGGGACCACAATAAGCTGAGCAAGTTTAATTTCATGTGGTGGGACGTCACGTCGTTTTCGCCGTACGTCGAAGAAACTGCGTTCGAAACATCGCTGATGATCAACAAGACCGGATCATTGGCGCTGTCTTCGTTGCGGAACGTCTTCCTGTCGCTGACTTCCAATTCCAAGGGGATATACCTGATCGTCGTTAGATATCAATTGGAGAACGCGGGCCAGTATTACCAAGGTGAGAGTTATCCATCTAGTTGAGTTGACCGATGTTGTCGTTGTTATTTTAGGGATGTTGTTTAAGGATTTGTATTGGGCGTGTCGCGAGGCTTTTTGGGTCAGCTCCGATTTGGCGCTTAGAGCACAGCTGACCGAATTCGTCGACCATAAAATGGTGAAATTTCGTCGATCCGCCGATGGATCCGAATATTTAGTGATTCCCATATCGAGTAATCTGTTGCAGCAATTTTTAAATGATCAATGATGCATCACTTAGAGACATGTTTTACTTTTTCTTTTAATCTTGTTCTGTCAATCACCATCTAATATTTAGTCATTATAATTTCACCTATAGGTGAAATGAACCTTCCAGTAGCCATCCACACACTTGTATACATTGTTATTTTTCATTGTACCATAATTCATGTGCCTTATTTATTCAATCTTTGTCCTTTTTATGTTTCATATCCATTTATGTTTCTCCTGTGAAACTTTACATTCATCGCAGTATTCCCAGCACGGCTCAAAAGACATGTAAACTGAACTAAAAAATTATTTTTGATTGGAATCAACTAAATATAGTACATGTGTTCAAGTTTTAATTAAATTAGATGCAATATTCTCCAACCATCGCCTCCGACCATCCATAAGTGCAATCGAACTATAAAAATATTAGAAGCTAAACAATGCCTTTCATCGGATCGATTTTATTATCTTTGACTGTACCGTAATTTCATTTTAACTGGAAATATGCAGAACAAAGAATATTAAATGCATTGAAGTTTTCAGAAAGTCATGTCAGTATGACCGTGTATATGTTCACCAAATTTATTTAAAATGTTATAGTGTAGTTTATATCAAAATTACTTGAAACGTGCAGGAAACAAAGAATGTTTTGTGTGATATAAGTAATATGTAGTAAGTAGAGATGCGGGGGCGAGAGGTTTAAAAGCACAAACATGGTAGTCTTGGTCATTGACGACATAACGCCTATAACCCCACGCCTGTCTTCATACCTCGGTTAATTGTTTATTGCCGTCTGTGTTCTGGTCCTGGCCTTATGCCACCAAAGCAGGGAGGTATAAATTATCACTGTGTGTGTGTGGGCGCGCGCGGGCCTGCTCTATCTTCGAAGCCATTAACACTATGAAATTTTAAACTTAAGATTTGTATATAGCGAGAGAGAACATGTCCTATTTTAAAAGCAATAAAAAAACGACCATTATTGGCATTCTTTACATTTTCTCTATTTCACTATTTACAGTTTCATGTGCCTGTCCCTTTCTCTTACGTCCCCCTGTGACACTCCTCTCCGCTCCTTTTTTCTTTTCTCCTCAATCTCTTTATTTGTCTCCTATCCACCTTATGTCTCATCCAAAATCTTTTTCCACTTTCTGCCCTTTATTTTCTCCTCAGTCTATTCTTTCCAATGCTTCGACTCATCTGTTCCCAGAACTCACACCTATACTCCTCATCCATACAATATTGATGACAACCCCCCCCCCCCCCCCCCCTGTCATCTTTTCTCCATCATTCTCTCTTTTTTCACGCCCCATACATTATTATGCTTCTCACACAAACCTATATTTTCATCCTTTCTCCAAATTTCACATCTTTTTTTAAAAGCAATATCTCAACCGGAAGTGATGGTTTCCTCTTATCTCGAAAACGGTAGGTGTTATCTAAAAAAAATGTTCTTATAAGAGTTAAAGAAATTTAATTTTAAACATCTTTTATTTGAAAAGTTTTTTCGAAAAATTGGTTATTATAAGTAAGTATAAGAAAGTTCAGTGCGGACCACTGCAGATTTTTTGTCTTATTTTTAGGTTAAATACAATTAAATCTTAATATTTTATTGGAGAGTAAACAAAGCAGCGCATTTTTTTTAATTAAATATAGTAAACGGTGATTGTTCGACCATCGCCAACACGCACACAGTTGCAAGCATTAAGAGATAATATACTCATGTGTTACTTTTTGCGTCGTAATCCTGTCCGCGCGATTTCGGGGTCGGCGCGCGTCTTCTTTGATTATCGATCGTGCCGGGCGCGCGTCGTCGTGGTTCATAGGTGCGGACGAGTGTCTGTGCGTCGAATAACAAAAGTCGCGGAACGTGCAAATTATGACGGGGGTCCGCGTTTAAAATGGCAGCGCGGCCCGAAATGGCATCGACGGAAAACGTAGACCATCATCGCCAGCAGCAGCAACAGCTCGCCCCACAGACGCCAGTTCTGACCGTTGCGTGTAGAATTCTGCGTTCGCCCTCCCACGAGTCGGTCACGACGGATCTATCGTTGTTTTCTGTGTCTTCGGCGGCGTCGGACGCTCATGCATGCAGACGTCTGCTCACCTTCAACAAGAGCGATGGGCAGTTCGGGAGGGGACACAGTCCCAATCCTGAAACCAGGAGTCAATCCAACACGAGGTACTACTTGTTTTTATGTACAATCGGTGGACATAAGCAACAATTTGTCATGTCAATTAAAAAAAAAAATTTAATTGACAGTTCCATTCTAGAAAACCAAATTTAAAGATGTTGTTTTACATCGACTTGATGAAGGAAATGTCGGCAACGGTCGAGTCAACCGTTGTGGATTTTCACAACTGTTTAATCAATTGTTAAATCAGTAAAATGGCCCTAAATGTTTTTTTTTTGTTTGTATTTTGTACCATTGTACTAAACGGTGCGAAAAATCGACAACTCGAGTTAAAGTTTCTATTAAAATCTGCATGGGTAGACATTTAATTGAAACTTGAAACAAAAAACGGTTCGGTTAGCCAAGAAGTTGTGTATAACATTTCTAAAAATGATAGAAATTGAAATGACGATATTGTAGAAATGTCCAGTTCAACTTGGGGAACAAATTCTCGTACCCTTGAAATGAGTACGTAAAAGACAAAAAACAAATTATTTCGTGTGTAGGTCGGATTTTAATGAAATTCATTTTCAATTTCAGCAGACCGGCGGACATTCCCGAAATTTTATGGTTCGAAGAAGAAACGGACTTGATAAGGAGCTGCGCTGCGCTTTCGTCAGCTTTGGGATTGCAGAAAAGTTTCAGCACAAGCGACATAAGTCAATTGCCGTCCCCAGAAGATACACCAATATTGCCCGTGCTTCGCTGTGCAGTCTCAGAATTGGCCCTGAACTCGTTACAGAGGTCCGGTTTTCTATTGGAAAACGCGCGCTTGGACCACACCTCGAGATCTTGTTCAACTTGGGTTGCAGTCGGTGATGTGGCATCCACATCTCAATTGCCGTCTCCCCACGGTGGACATTCTACTACCGCTCCGCCGGCCAGTACACCGCCGCCACCGACGTTTACTGCTGCCGATTTTATACGATCGGTGAACAAAAAGGTAGTTAGTTAGTTATAATGAATAGGGCAGTTAATTGCCCCTCCACTGCAACCGCAAGGGTCTCATGTGGCTAACAACTATTTATAGTTCACCCTCAATTCCCATTCTCTTTAGTTAAGGATTTTAAACTGTGAGATTTTGTCAACAAAATCTCTAACTGATCAACTGATATGTTGACGCCCATCAATTCTCGATTTCTGTTTGCCAGACAGAGAATAGCAAAATCAAACATATTTAATGTTAATCATTTTTATTTAGTGTGTAACATAAACTCGTCGAAATTTGTTTTTTTAAAAAGGAACCATTGAAATATTTATCTATTTACAGGTCCGTCAGAATTACATAAGACGAAGATTATTGACAACTTACAAGGCTTTAGAAAGATTATCACAGAGCGAATTCAACTTGGACAGAATAGAAGTGGCACCTTCGACGGCGACAGCGGCCATAAATCCGGAATGCACGACGAGCGGAGCAACGCGCCTCGCAGTTCCCGGAACAAACCAGCAACCAAAGACGACACCAATCAACAGCACAAATGCGGCCGTTTTAAGAGCGGCGAAACAACGGGCCACGAACAATCTTCCCTTGACGTTAAGAGACGTGGAACGAGAACGCGGCAAACCTCTTTCAAAATACGAGAGAAACATGATGATTTTTAACTGGTTACACACGCTGGATGACACGGCCATCGTCGAAGGCATACAGTGATAGCGTTCCGTAGAATATTTGATATCTTTTGTCCTCTCGTTGTGCTGTAAAGTATTGCAATTTATTCGCTCGAAATAATACTCACCAAAGGAACAGAAAAAACATATATGATTGTGGAGATAATAAAAATAATCGTTGATTGTCACTTCTGAATATTTTGTTTGTGTATATTAATGTTAAGTTTTATTATTTCGCTGTCGTTGAAAAATTTAAATATAAAAGACTTGAATTATACTATATCAACGTGTTTAATTTAATCCTGTTTTGCTAATGAATTTAATTTTGTAATTTTGCGTAGATTCCGGGGAGTAAAATCTATTCCGCTTTCTTCTTAACTCTTGATAGATTTAGATACTATGTAGACTTGAAGTACTGAATCGATTCATTTGCTTCGGTTTTATTTCTCATTAAAATAAAACATAATGCTTTTTTTCATTTTATTACTCCGGTAATGAAATGGAAACGTTAATAATCAGGTGCAAGTCGAAAAAGAGGTGTTTATATAACCAAAAAGAATCAATATGATCTTGGAATAATCATGGAAGACAAAACCAATACAACAAAAAAATATTTTATTACAAATGTATTGTACTAAAGAAAAGTAAACAATAAAATACAAACATATTCACAACACTGCTGAATTAAGCACTCAATATCAACTTAAATCAGCCCACAAACATCCAACAGTTTCATCAATGTATCAGCAAAGTCCTCGTTACCATCGTTCTAATAAAAAATGCACTTACATTAATTAAAAACAATGCACTTCAATTAGAAAACAAAGGAACGAACTTAAACGAATTGTACCTACAGATCCAAAGATAAGTTCATCACATTTGGAACAACACACCACTAAACTAATTAATTTTTCTCCTCCTTCTTCTCTTTCGGCTCTTCTTCCTTTTGCGTTTCAGTGCCGCCCGTACTGCTGCCACTGCTCGCTTCTCTTTCGGCAGCCATCTAAATACAAAACACAGATTAATACGTATTATCATAGTTTTAATTTTAGTCGTTAAACTGCACTTCTGAAGGAAATGCCTAAACAATTTCCTTCGTTCCAAAACTTTTACCTTTTTGTACGCCATTTCGAACAATTTCAACGACGATTGTTGTAATGTAGTCGTAGTTTTACGGATTTCTTCCGGATCGACATCGTCTTTTTTCGCCAGCAACTCTCGAACTTTGGCAATTTCCTCCTTCAGTTTGTCGCACTGTATAAAAGAATAATTTGAAAATATGTTACACCTAAGTTTTAGATTATTAAATTGTGCATTTTCAAATCACACAGAGTTAACTTACTTCTTCTTTAGGTAGTTGGTCTTTGAATTCTTCCATTTTAGTTTCGGTATCGTGTACGATGCCTTCGGCTTGATTTATAGCCTCAACCCTCTCCTTCTTAACCTTATCAGCTTGTGCATATTGTTCTGCGTTACGAACCATGTTCTCAATTTCGTCCTTGCTTAAACCGCCCGACGACTGGATGACAACTAAAATTTAAATTAAAATTAAAATCGATGGTTTCATAATTTCGATGGAAATTTACTTTGTTGTTCCTTTCCGGTTCCTTTGTCCCTAGCCGAGACGTGCACGATACCGTTGGCGTCGATATCGAAAGTTACTTCGATCTGGGGAACACCTCTAGGTGCGGGAGGAATCCCGACGAGTGTAAACTGCCCAAGTTGTTTATTATTCGCGGCCATCTCGCGTTCTCCTTGATGCACTTTAATTTCCACCTGAGTTTGTCCGTCGGCTGCAGTAGAGAACACCTGACTTTTTTTCGTAGGAATAGTCGTGTTACGAGAGATGAGACGCGTAAAGACACCACCGAGCGTTTCAATTCCCAAAGACAAAGGAGTGACGTCGAGTAAAAGGACGTCCGTCACATCGCCGGCCAAAACCCCACCTTGCACGGCAGCACCCACGGCGACAGCCTCGTCGGGATTCACCGCTCTGCTCGGTTGCTTGCCGAAGATTTCCTGAACGGTGCTCTGCACTTTGGGCATTCTCGTCATACCGCCCACCAAAAGGACCTCGCCGACGTCGCTCTTGGCCACCTCGGCGTCTTTCAACGCCTTCTGGCAAGGCTGAATCGTCTTTTTGATCAAATCGCTGACGAGACTTTCGAATTTCGAGCGGGTCAGCTTCAGATTCATGTGCTTGGGGCCGGACGCGTCCATTGTGAGGTACGGAAGATTGATGTCAGTCTGCAAGGCCGACGATAATTCGCACTTTGCTTTTTCAGCCGCCTCCTTGAGTCTCTGCATCGCCATCGGGTCTTTCGTTATGTCGATGCCTTGTTCCTTTTTGAATTCGGACACGAGGTGATTGACTAAGACGTTGTCGAAATCTTCACCTCCCAAAAATGTGTCGCCGTTGGTGGACTTGACTTCAAAGACGCCTTTTTGTATTTCGAGAATCGATATGTCAAACGTGCCGCCTCCCAAATCGTAGACGGCAATACTATAAAAGGAAATTCAACCAAAATAAATTCAATTACCTTTGATCATAAATTATAACTCAGCGTTTATGGGATTTTTTTTCAATGAATTCATTTTTAAACCAAGTTTTATCTGCCATGTTTCATTAAAGTTAACACTTGACGTGCAAATACACTTACATTTTATCTTCAGTTTTATCCATACCATACGCCAAAGCGGCAGCCGTGGGTTCGTTGATGACTCTCAAAACGTTCAACCCGGAAATCTGGCCGGCATCTTTGGTGGCTTGACGTTGCGAATCGTTGAAATACGCCGGGACGGTAACCACAGCGTTTTTAACCTTAGTATTCAAGTACTGTTCGGCAGTTTCCTTCATCTTAATCAAAACAAACGCACCAATTTGACTCGGGGAATACATCTTGCCGTCCGAACCTTGGACCCAAGCGTCGCCGTTGGACGCCCGCATGATTTTGTACGACACGTTATTCCTTCAAAGATATTTTTCAAATAAATTAACAAAGCTACTTAGATACTACACGTACATGTCTTTTTTAACTTCGGCGTCCTCGAATCTCCTGCCTATTAAACGTTTGGTCGCGTAAAAAGTATTCGAAGAATTGGTAACCGCCTGCCGCTTGGCCGGCATGCCAACCAATCGTTCACCTTCTTTCGTGAACGCCACGACGGACGGCGTCGTTCGCGAACCTTCGGCGTTTTCAATTACTTTGGCCTGCTTTCCTTCCATGACTGCGACGCACGAATTCGTCGTGCCCAAGTCGATACCGATGACGGCCCCCTTGACTCCTTCAGACCTAAATTTACGAAATCGACAGATTGAAAATATCCAAGAACGCAAACACTTACTTGTATCGCACTTGATCATACTTGGTATTGCCGAAAGCGGCCGCGACGTTCGACTGCAACAAATCAATTTTACAATTCGCAACGACGCATCGAAACGCCGAAATTGAGATCGCAACTATTACGCAAGTGGAGAAAAATGTGACAACTTACGTTTTTCAATAAGTTCGAGAAATTCCTCCTGTTTACCAGATCGGCCTGTAATTTCGAGCAGTCGGCGACTTTACGACCCAATATTCTCGCGGCGCTCAGCATTTTCGGTCGAACGAGACGGAATTTCGTCAAAAAACACCGAACGTTTCGCGTGCTTGCACTATGCACGGCTCCGTTGATAAAAGAAGAGAGCGTTACCGGAACGAAACGTCATATCGATCGACCAATCCGCGCATACGTCCTGAATTGCGGGAAAATTGGTTTTATTCTAGAATAGTCTGGTTCTCTACACGAAACAGATTAATTGTACAACCGGTGTACAATTGTAATGTAATGACTCGCAATTTTGTTATTTTGTTGACTTTTAGAATTATCACAAATTTATTATTACTAGATTTCACTATTTATATATATTATTTATAAAACATATCCCGTTGAAGAGTTGCATAATCCCGTCTCTCTCTTTTTAAAGTTCTCCGAATTTTTTCATCGTTTTTTATTAAATGACGTGTTTACTTGTTAGATTTAAAATATCGCGTAGTCATCTCAATTGACCGACCATTTTCCAGGTTTGTAATCGTTTCCTAGGAATATTAGCGCGAAATTACTACAATCATAACTTTGACGTTTAAATGGAATCATTTTGATGAATTGTTTAATTTGGAACCCTTTGATTTGAAGGAATAAAAAATGTCCCAATTTTATTTGAACGCGACAGTACTATTTTTTCTGACCTTTAAATTTCGTTCGTTTGAATTTTAGTGTAATGGAAATTGTGAACGCCTGCGTGTTGAACGTAAACAAAAATTATTTATATTACAATTCGTTCGAAGCGATTTGTAAAAGCATCGAACGTGCGAGCTTACGTGTAATTGTACGAAAACGTTGACCCTTGATCGTTTAATTATTGTTATTTTTCTGCAGGAAGAAGCGAGCTTAGCCAATTAATGAATTATGGATTGTAAATCGAAAAATTACGACTGGCGAAGCGTTTACGCGAACATCAAAAGTAATCACGACGATGCGTACGGAACCATTCAAGAGGCTATCGTTTTGGAAGAAAACGAGAAACCCATCCAGGTATAATTATTTAAATTTTTTTACAAACGCCGGGTGCAGGTATTATTTGAAAATTATCCCGTATATCGTGTGGCTGGTGCTTCGTTTTAAATGTTGCCCCAGTTTGTTTTAAGTACTAAAAGTATTTAAACAGGGTCAGGCTGCCCAAAGAAGTTTGAAGTTCTTGTTGTTATTATTATTATTATAAGTTATTTCGCAAACAAGAAAATAGTTTGTTTTACATGTGTTGCATGCCATGTTAACTTTGGAAATGACGTCCTTATCTCACTGCGACACCAAAATTAATAACAGTATTAATTTTCTTTAGGCGTTGGAAAAATACAAAGATGGGATTGTTAAAATAGACACCGCGTTAAACGTAAGAGTGGAATATCCGGAGAGTCCAGACGAAACGTGGATGGAAGCGTGCAAGATGATTCAAAAATTGAAAAGAACAAGAGCGGAAGTCCTTACGCGCATCAACAGTTTAAAAAAGCAATTCAGAGGAGTCACACTGGTCAGCGAAGAACACGGGAATCCTTCAGCAGACGTGTCGCTCTGGACTTACAGCGAACTCGCAAACGCTTTACAGAACCTGCAAATACAATTACCCACCAGATCGCCCGTGGTGATTTTTACTCATGATAATGCAAATATGTACAGGATATCGCCCGACGGTACCGTAGTCGCCGCAGAAGATTGCCAGAAAATCACGATTTATTCAATTGAAGGTGACGTCGAAATAACTCCATGAACAACCAAATTAACCGGCAAATTTCAGACCAAGTCCCTAGTTTTTTCCTGCAAGTCGGCGATTGGATGTATCCCTTAATTCCGGGAGTTTCTCCGTGTTACAGAACTGATTATCACTGTTACGTGTTTCCCGACATTGATTCCAACGTTGAAGGTAAGAATAATTTTCATCGCTTTGAATTTTGGTAGGAATTTTTAGGTATATCGGTGGGAATAATCGTGACGGGAGACGCCGACGATGTCCTGTACGAATTACTCACGAACATATTACACGGCGTCGTTGTACAACATGCCGAGCCTGCGGCTCAAATTACGAGTGAAAAAATATCATCGGGAATAGTTACAGGTGACAAAAATTGCTTTAGGAAATGAAATAATTTATAATTTTGTTATTGAACGCGACGACTTAACTTCTTATACATTAGGTGCGAGTTACTTGGCTCATGGTTTAATTGTCGGAGCCGAAAGCATTGGAAACTTATTAAGGTATGGCACACCGAAATTGTTAAACAACATCACTCCGGCAACTGGTGACAAAGTCGTGCCTCCGGCTGTACGTGACGGTATAAAAATTACTGAAACAGCGACAAATAAAACAGTACAAATCACCGGATATATAGGTACGTTATTATGTTGCTTGAATTTTGTTTTATGTACGTTGATTAGATAGTTTCATTTATCTTCATATTTCAGCCGAAAAGGTCGTTTATGCGACTTCAAAATTAGGGCAGTATCTTGCGCCGCACATCCAACGACAGGGATCTCGGTTGTTGCAGTCATCTTTAAATTATAGCGAAGAAGAAGCCGCGCAAAAAGTTAAAGGCGTGCTCACGGTAGCGGCGGGGGCAGTGGAAGGTCTTCAAGCAATTTACACCGGATTAGAACAATCGGGTAATATATTAGGTCGAAGCTTAAAAGAAAACACTGTGGAAATTGTAAAACACAAGTACGACAGATGAAAAAAATAATTCACGGTTAAAATGTGAAATATTTCTAGGTACGGAACGTCGGCTGCTAACGTGGCTGCTAATACCATGGACACTGTCGGCAATATAGTGCTCATTGGAAGAAATACTAATATTTTAACGTTGAAAGGGGTTGCTAAACAATCTGCCAAGGCAGCTGGAAAAGCAGTCGTTGCAGATTACGCACATGGTGCACAAAAGGAATCTACGAATGTAAAAATCGTGGAATTGTCGTAAGACGTACTGAATTTATCTACTCGTTTTTTTGATATTAATTTAATTTCATCGATGTTTCTGATACATGTGATTATAATGATTTTTTGTTGATGTTATTTATTGAATTGTTGTTAAAAGTGGGGGTCGCATAAAATAATAAAATCGTTTTGGAATTTTTCTGTACCTCTCGATCATGACGTTGTTAATCCTGCAATTTTAGGTTTAGTCAATAATGATTCCTCAAGGATTTGCATCAACCAAAAGTTGCATTTGAGGTCAGTGAAAGGCATCCTTTGTAGCTTCAATTCTTTTATAAACAACGTGCGCCTTTTGGTAAATTCGGAGTCGTCTAAATCGACATTAAAACATTAAATTTGGCTTCATTTCTATATTATTAAAAAAATTACACATGAAATTACAATAATTACAAAAAAAAACACCGACTAAAGAACTGTCGGTGTATCGTTATGCCGTCATCTGTGAGCGGTTGCCACTTTGGTACTACCAACGTCAAGAAGCAACTAGCCCTAGTCGACATCGGGCGCACTCTTGTGGGCGAAAATCGAATTACACGAGAAATAAGAATGGCGCCATCTTACGCTCGAACTACACCTCAGTCGGTAATAAAGATTGCCTTCCCAAAGGTTTGTCCACCGTATGTGTTCCATGAAAGACCCTCAGATGGCGCAGTATGTTGTTGCGTCATTGCGGGGATGGTGGGGGTCGTTACAAGTTCGACGTAATGGCGGCGTGAACTGGACGTGAATCGTTACATTATAATTGCAAGACACACCGAGAAACTGTAATTACATTAATCGACGTGCACGGCGCATGGTGGATAATGCTTTCAAAAATCGTGTCCGCGATTTCAGAACGACAACTTTGCCGGGCAGTTTTCGTCTGTCTTACACACTTATTACTGACGAATATCTTGCTCGATTCGTCAATAATTTCGAAATGTTAATTTAGAACTCATCTCCCTTTAAAACTAGACCCAACGACATTTTAGATTCGTGAATCTAAAGTTTGGTTAACATTATAATTTTAAATTTCCCAAGTTGTCTCCGAATCATGCAACCTAATAACATAAAAACGTCTTCATGTTCTAAGAAGAATAAGAGGTACGTCCGAAAACCAATCGGAACTCTTCTCGTTTTTATACTTCAAACCGTACCGGCTGTCGGTGACTCCGACCGTTACATTTTATACGATCGTTTGCACTTTATCGTTATATTTTACTATAGGAGCTAAGAATTTACACAAAAATGAGCAGCGACACTTGGGACGATATATTATTACAATGGGTGAGTTGTTAATTACATATTTCGTGAGAAATAAATTATAGATTCCATGTCCTAGGTAAATTGCCTAAAATTATTGGAACCGATAAAAAACTTTGACGATTTACAAAATGGTCTATTTATCGCACGTCTACTTGAAATTTTGTGAGTATATCTAATGTTTTTGTTCATGTTTGAATTGGTGTATTTTTACAGAGTTACCTCGAACGATGAATTACATGGCGACGTCTTTACGCACGTTCACGATTTAATCCACGCACATTACCCCAATTACGACCTGAAAACGGACAAACATTTGACGCACATTTGTTCGTTATTGATGCATTACTCGTGCATGGTACAACAGAACGAAATTTTGATAAAACCTCTGTGTCGAATATCTTCAACCGTGCAGCTGAGCATTCGTACGTTTTTACAAAAAACCGACAGGTACGTCACGGCCCAACGACTCAAGAACATAATCACCGAATCTCTTGAATGCAACGACCTTTGGGACAAACCATCTAGCCACGAGAATAGGGGGAATACGGGTCAGAGTCCGCTACACGATTTTCTAAAAACTCCCAATTCGCGAAAAATTCGCATCGAGAAGGACAGAGACATAAAAAGGCTTCGTTCCGAACTCGAATTGGAACGGTTCGAAAAAGCCGACCTGCTAGACGATAATTTGCAATATCAGGAGAAAATTAAGGCGCTCGGTACGTTAAAATGTTATTTTGGAAATATTTAATTTTTTTATTTATTCATTTTGTCGTACGTAGGTAACGAATTGAAAGAAAGGTGTCGGGAAATTTCGAAATTAAAAAGTGAGGTGTACACCTTGGAAAATACAACTCCGCCCGGCGATGTTAATATCGAGATTCGCGACGTCGAGAGAAATTTGAGGTCCCAAGTCGATAATTTGGAACTTTGCATCGCGCGTGGTCAAAGTGAACGAGATGTATTACAGGCTGATGTGGATAGATTGTCGGAAAAGGTATTTAAATTTCTTTTAAATTAAATTAAAGTAATGTTTTATTTCGACAGTTGAAGAAATCTCAAGACGACGTGATAGCTTGGCGAGAAAAGGCCGCGACGTGGGAAACATATTGCGAAGACTTAACCGAAAAATGCTTTCAAGAAACCGCCGAGAAGGTCGCGATAACGAAAGAATACGCCGAATTGAAGATGCTCTTGGATGAAATGCGTAACGCACGGAACAACGATAGTTTCTTGGAACGCAGTCCGCCCGCGAATAAACGTCGCAGCGTGGCGCAAAACGCAACGGAAGACCTTGCGCATTCGATCATCGAAGTGCAACTGAAAGACGCGCAAAAGGAAATCGACGAACTTCTAGGACAGCTGAAAGTTTCCAAAGAACAGACGGGAGAAAACGAAGTTCGAATTAACGATCTAACGGAAAATTTACGTCAACAAGTGGAAAAATACAATAACCTGAACGAAAATTATCACGAGGTCGTAATGAAACTAGAGCGAACCGAAGCACAACTCCAAACGATCACCGCCGAAAAAATCGACTTGAAAGCGAAAATTACCGATCAACGAGAGAAATACGAACGAGATGCGAAGTTAACGGGCGAACGGTTCGCTTCCGATTTAAATTCGTTTAAATCTGCGTTGGAAAAATCCAACGATGATTTGAAATCGCAGGGCGATATTACACGTAGGCTTGAAAGCGACGTAAAGGAATTGAACGTAAAAATCATCGATGTTGTGCTACAAAACAACGATTTATTGCGAAACAACGCAAACCTCGAACTTGCGAAATTAAAACTGGAAACGGATCTTAAACAGTTACAATGCAGCAATAAGAAATACATTGAAAACAGTAATAATCAAATTGCAGAGTTTAATTCGGAGAGAGAGCGTATGCAAGAAACCATCGTTGTTTTGGAAAATGCCGTCGAATCCAAGAAAGCCGGCTGTGCGAAAATTCAAAAAAGTCACAATGAAACTCTCGTCGAAAACGAAGAACTGCGTGAAAAACTCTTAGATTATGAGAACAGGGTGAGTGAAATGATTTTCGAAGAAAGCTCATTAAAAACGCAGATCAACTTCGAAAGAGACAGTCGCTTGAAATTGACTACAAAGTATGAAAATTCCGAGGAGAATAACAAGAAGACGCTCGCCGAATATGAAAACACAATATTAAAACTGAAATGTGACAATGATGTCTCACAATCTGGCATAGAAAGAATGAAAGTTGAGCTTCGACGTCTTCAGGAGAGAAGTAATAGAATGGAAGAGGAAAACAACGTCGCCAACGTACAATTTCAAAACGTGCTAAAAATAAACAACGATGTAATATTTAGCTTGGAGCAGAAACTGGAAGCGAATACCAAGCAACTTGTACAAACAGAGGAAGAAATGTTAAACACCACATTTCAATTAAATAAATTAAAGGATATTAACGATGCACTCTGTGATGAAATTTTATTAGTCAAAGACGAGTCCAAACGCTCCGAAGCTACTCATCAAGCAGACTTGTCGAAACTCAAGTTAGATAATTCATTAGCGATATCCGACATGTCGAAAAATTTAAATGAATTAAGAACCGCACATGACGAAATATGTGTGGAAAATACTAATTTAAAAAGACAGACGCGAGAAATACGACAAGAGAAAGCAGTTTTAGAACAGGAAATATCAAAAAATAACTTAACCATCGATCATCTAGAGAAAGCAAGTGCAGAGCTAGAACAGAAGTTAGAATTACATAAAAATGAAATAAATACATTGGAACGTCATTTAGACTCGCAAAGGAAAGGGATAAAGGAAACTGAAAATAATATATTAAGAGTTCACGCTGACGCAATTGCGGTAAAAAATGACATGCTAAAGCAAATAGAAGAAGCGAACATCGCAGCCGCTAAAGAAAAGAACGCGAGAGTCGAACTCGAAGAACTACTTAAGAAAGAAATCGGAACGAGAGAGTTTTTAGAAATGAAAATTTCAACTTTAAACGAACAAACGAAATACAAGCGACTGTACGATGTGTTAAAGAAATTTTTGTTTAACATTAAGGAATCAATCGAAAGCAAGTCGGAGATACAGCTCGATGATGCCAATGAAAGTAATTTAAACGCAGTTACGACGGAGATTGAACAACACGTCGTTCGAATTCACTACGAGAATAGAACGTTATCGGGACTTGTCGCGTCGTTACAGCTCGATAAGTCGACGGCCGAAAATAAATTGAAATCCTTGGACGAATTACAAATCGAAAACGAAAAGTTGTTAATCCTTTCCAAAGAAATCAGCGATGAAAGAAACATTTTGCTGGCAGATCAAGTTGAATTAAGAAAAAATTACGAAAGCAATTCCGATCCTATAAAAGAACTTGAGATAATCAAAGCGAAGAATATCGACTTACAACGTGCAGTGGTCGAATTAAGCGACAACGTCGAAACTTTCAACTATTACAAAGAGTTTGTTGAGGAATCGAAGAACTACAGGGACCTCATCGACGAAGTCCTGAAAGAACGCAATTCTTTAGAAACGATCGTGATCGAATTGAGACGACGCGTCTGCGATGTTCAAGTAAAGTACGTTCACATCAACGAACAATCGACGCACAAGCAGCTGTTCGAACGCAAAGAGGCCATCGAAATCGTCACACTAGACGTGCAGAGAGAATTCAGTAGATATTCTAAAATAATATATAACATAATTTCGAGTTACGCGCAAATCTACGAAGTTGTTGTACAAGCGATTTTTTCCAATAAAAAAATTTATTACGCCACTCTTTTAAAAGATTTGTGCGTTCGAGATGTGTTGGTGAAAGTCGAAGAATTACGTGATCGCACTTCCGACGGCGTAGAACAAATTAAATCTTTCGAAAAATTCGTCGAACGATTCCAAAATAAATCGAAGGTTTCGCAGGAAAATGTTACGAAGCTCACGACGGGGTTTAAGGTCGATTCGAAGAAACACGAACAAGACGATTGGAAAAAGAAATACATCGCCATCAAACAAAAATTAACTCTGAGTGAAAACATAAAGAACAACTACGAAAAAAAATTAAAACAGTTACGTGAAGAGAACAAAACGCTTTCCGTTCACCAGAAGAAATTGGAAAATGGAGAGGAGCAGCGAATATCAAACGAAAAAGAAGCTTGCGAGAAGCAACGTGTGTCAACAATTGAAAACTGTGAAAGGGAATCAAAGCTCGATAAAGAACTTCACGCCTTGAGAGCTGCGTATGGAAATCTCATGGCCGACAATTCTAAATTGGAACTGGACAACGCGACTTTTCGTAAGCGCTTCGACGATTTAAATGCGCAACTGTACGGACTGTCGTTAATCAAAGAAGCTTACGAAAAATTACTCGAAGACAACAACAAATTAACGACCCAAGTGGACACTTTAACGTACAAGAGGACCAGGGACAAGGAGAACTTCGCCAGAGCGTTAAAGAAGGAGAACGAAGAAAAAATAGGACATGAATCCAAGCGAATACAAGAAGTTAGAAGCGAATACGACGGAAAATTAGAAAAGATGAAAGAAAAAATGGTAAATCCATCGAATCCATCTTTAAACTTAATATAAATTCAATTTTTTAGATAAAATTGTACAAGGCCGAAGTCGAGAAGGAAATGGAAAAAATGAACGCCGAAAAAACGGAAAACGTAATGTCGCCATGAAATTAACTTTGTGCGCTTTCACCTCGGTTTAAATTTCAGGCCGTTTTGTTGCACGCCGTGCAACAGTACAAGCTCGAATTGGACGAAGCGATGGAAACGATTAAGAAGCTGAAGATGCAAAATGAACCTGATGAGTTTAAATCTGGACGTGTGACGAATGAAAACCCTGTAAGAGACGACGTCGCAAAGCGTAGTGCGCTATCCAGGGAACGTTCACACGGAGCGGACGTAATGACACAATCGAGGGGTCAGGATTTGTTGGTGCAAAAAAAACGGATCGACAATCTGAGATATTCCACGTTGCCTCGAAATGTTGGTATGGATGTCATTAAAGAAGTGAGAGTTCGAAAGACCTCCGTCCCATCTGACATAGGTTTGTTCTTGTAGAAATATAGTCGAGATACCAAAAACTTGAACAAAATCATAATTGACATTCTTAATAAATTCTTTTTATCTTCAGGATAAACGCGTCAGATAGTAAAAAGTCATGCGATACGTTCAAAACTAACTGTTGGGTAACATTTTTACTTTAGTCGTCATTAGTAAATGTTGACGGTGATCCAAAGATTATCATTGCTCCGGAGAACGAATGTGCATCGCTTGTCTGGATGCTTATTCACCTCATTTTATTTATATCTGCACTAAAATAAATAATTTTATACCGATACTGATAAATATTTCAATCGAATGTACAGAACACATGCTTTATGAATGTTTGAATTCGGGAGATTAATTTCTTTTTATGTAGGCCAAGATTTAGAGATGGAAGATGAAGGAGAACTGTTCAACAATAAATACTTGACAGATCTGCAAGAAGGACGTTGTACTGTGCCCAGTGGACGAGAATCGACCGTCAGTCGCATGTCGGAATTGGCTTGGCGTAATTCGATGTGCCCCCCCCACCTAAAATCTTCGTATCCTGCCGAAACTCAATTTGTATCTCCAACTCAATTTCACGAAGACGACGTCAAGGTAAAATATTTTTGAGTCTCACGCAATAACAGATCAAGAATATCGTCTTTTTGTTATTTAAAAATGTTTTCAAAAAATTAAATATAGAAGTAGTAATTTCATACAAACGTGTTCTCCCTGTATCGAGAAAATGGCCTCATGGGGTTGCCACTTAAAATTTTTTGCAATGTGAGCAATTCAAATTCCTTGGTTTCAGTAGTGTCCTTTTATTCTGCGATTTTTGCAACACATATTTTAAATCAAATTAGGTTTCGTAGGTGTGGGTCAATTTTTATTATTATTATTAATAAAAGCATTTATTGTAGACTGGAATTGCTTTTGACGATAGCATAAGTACCAGGTTACTTCCGGGTGAAAAACCCAGGAAGAAGGACTTTGGAACAACGTCCTACAAAAAACCGGGTCCGCCTACGCCTAGTAAAAACGGAGGTAGATTATCTTCACAAAGCGGCGAACTACATTCGAGAGGTGTCCTAAAGGAGCAGAATGAGTCGAAAACTCCAAAAAGGACTACACCTAGTAGGTTAAAAGCGCTCTTTATGGGCCGCAATGCGAGTGTACGGGACTCTGAGGTAACAAACGTAAATAAAATAAAATTGTTTTACTATTTGCTTTTCTTTCAGAATCAAGCGGGTTCCCCGAGAGCGAATCGCTTAAGTAACATTTTTCGTAAGCATCGTTGATTTAATTTTTTTTATCTAATTATTTATTGTTTTTAGTAAATGCTATGTCTATTAACTGTGATGTATTTTGTATAAATAATAAAATATGATTGACTAATTATTATTTTACAAGATTACATTTTATGGAATCTGATCATTATGAAGTTTTATGATGATCAGAGTGCAGTAGCCTCCAGAAAGACGTAAAATGTTCCCTCGTCAATTTCCTAAAACTAGGAACAAGAAAGTATGATGTGTCAACTACTGCATAAGATGCATCATGTCGTACGTACAAATTCACGTTGATGGTGAACACCTAAGACTAAAATATCCCCATCCTTTGCAGTTAGTTACCAAAATGAGGGATTTTTTTTCTATCAACATCGTAAATATATTTTGATTTTATAATATATATAATAAGAAAAGTGATAAGTTATCTACCCACTTGGGGACTCCCTGGATTAAATAATAGGGTTCTCAAAACTAGGTAATTATAATGGAAAAAAAAATATATTTTAGTAACATGTATTACATTTACATTTAGTGTATAACAATAAGTTACGTATTCTCAAATACAAAAACTTGGAAACGGAAAAACAACAATCGATTGCACGACACTTTTGCAACTTTGCAATTTTGCAACAATAAACACGTAACAAGAATGCACAAAAAGGAATGTTTTACATTTTAAGCGACGACTTCTCGAACATCAACAAACGCCAACAAAATAACCTATGGAATATTTTGCAAACAATCTCGAATTTGCGTCCAGGTTTGCAAACCCTAGAAACGGCATGAAATTAAAATGCACCCGAATTACGTAAATACATTCAAATACAATCGTCAAGTGCGCTCACCTTTCTGGCAGTTTTTAATTGTAGAAATGCGTAAGCTGCTATGGTTTCTTTTAAATCTAACACCTTTTGGTTTTGGAATCTTTCAATATCATCAAGTGCTTTTGAACAAAAATCCCTGAAACATAAAATATACAGAAATTGTGGAATTAAAAATTATTTCGAAATTTAACGACGGGCTCGTGTCGCACTCATGTACGGTTGACGAAACCCAAATGTGAATGTAAAAATTTAATGGTGCGATTTACACTTTGCGTCATAGTCGTTCGCTACAGCTCTTAAAATTTACTTTAAAATAAGTGTCAAAAATGCCGCAACATTTAACTGAGGCTCAAAAGTCGAGAGCTATATCAAAAAATGAAGAAAATTGGTCTTTAAGTGAAGTGGCTGCTGAACTAAACGTCAGTAAAAGTTGCGTATATCACGTTAAGAAACACCGGCAAGATCAACAAAGATTGCAAAGACCTCTTAGACAAAGCGTAGGCATGGTCTCTAACGAAAATGAAGACGATGGAATTGCTGGAGGAGGTTGAAAAGTTGGCGAGCCCCATTCTCTGTTCGGCGAACAGATATCGAGAGGCTCCACCCCACACATTAGCCTTGCCTTCTCTGGTTTTATTAATGTGTATGTTGACGCCCACAAATTCCAGAGGCGTGGCATCTCGATATCTGTTCGCCGGACAGAATATAGACGATCCACGCCCGCTGGAAAACCACAAAATTTGCTCGCAGGGTGTCCCATGCCCATTCAATCATCACTACAAATGTCTTAAAATACAATTTGCACAATCGCGCGTTATGCAACTTTAAAAGTAAATAAAATATCTAAAATATTTATCGCACGCGCTAACGAACTTCGCCAAAGTAACAAACGCGGCGTGCATTTTTCGATGTCCGATAAACGAAGATAACACGGAATCAAAGATAAAACGTAGTGTTTTGAGTGTACACATCACGACGTGATGAGTAGCGGTTGTACCATGTCATGAATTGTCGTTTTATGTTAGTATTAGTGTCAAGTGAAAAATGCAATTATTCAGGGTACGTAGTTTTCTACGTATGTAATCTAATGTTATGATAAATTAGCAGGAAGATATTTGCCATATATTTAAAATCGCGCGCGCGCGCGCGCTATAATTAAGAATTGAGATTTATAAGATTTATAGAGGATATGCACGACATATTAACGACATTCGTAGGATCAAACCGGTTTTATTTTATCTAACAATTTGCGCATGAATTGCGTATATGATTTTAATCCAAATTAAAAAAAAAAACAGTTAACATTTGCTGTTTGACGTATTTTAAAATAGCTTCGAAAATAATCTGATAGTCTGCCTAACAAACTATAACTATTTCTTTTAATGCACAAATAAAAATTAAATTTGATGGTTCCCTGCATGCTCCGTTTTCTTCTTTCTTATTCATTAAGAATATAAAAATAAAAGTAATGCACTTACGTTAATTCATCTTTGGTACTAACAACAGCCGACGCGCCGTCTTGTATCTGTTGATCCAACAAATTAACCTTCAACTCCCTGACTTCGTCGGTGTCGACCGGCCCGAACAACCTCGACATGATGCCCATCTTTCCCTGCTGGGCTTTGCTCTTTTCGACGTTTTTACAAGCGACGTTATCTTCGGCAGTTTCCAACTTCAGCTGCAGCAATTCCTGATGTTTGCACACGTTTTGCAGCGCGTTCGCGAAGAACAGGTACTCCTTGAATTGATCCACGAGCAATTCTTCGTCTTCCAAGGACGTGTCGATGCTCGACGACAACGAATCCAAATAATGGCCGGTCTTCTGCAGGGCGTCGCCCATGTCTTTCTCGACGACGCTCCATTCGCTGAACACCCGTCCGTAATTGGTGTGCAGTTTGTAAACCGTGTACTGTTTCTCGGCCACTCGTGATCTCGCCTTGAGCAGGTTGTATATGCTCGTGTGGAGGGAACTGCTGTAGTTCTTCAGCGACTCGAAACGAGGATCGGAGTTTTTCAAACGGACAGAAACGCTCAATGATTTCAGCTTGCTTTCGGCAATTTGAAAATAACCTGAAAAATTATGCGCCTAAAAATTGCACTGTAGCGAACGCCACCGCATATATTTTAATATTTAATACTTCCAAGATATTTATTTATAATTGCACGGCATTGCGAAGGATAAATTAAAATGAAGAAATTAATGAAAGGTCATTTAACATTTAAATTTGGGACCGGACCTTGTCACAATATTTTTTTTAAGCCCCTGCTCCTGCAGTCGTCCTAGAGCCATCCGTGAACCGGCGCGAATGTTCCAATTTTGATTCGTTGGGATTATGATTTTTACGTGTGGACTTTTGTACGGTCTCGTTTGTCAGAAGTTCATTCGTCGCATAAATGTCTGGGTTCCAAAGAGTTTGTTTGTGGGCAGTTTTTTTTTTTAAATA
The DNA here is from genome assembly GCA_959613385.1 of Geotrupes spiniger. NCBI lineage: Eukaryota > Metazoa > Arthropoda > Insecta > Coleoptera > Geotrupidae > Geotrupes > Geotrupes spiniger. Next base: position 57,074 of record OY390737.1, on the reverse strand, counting down.
CTTACGGTATTTCCGTTTTTCAATAATTGTAATACATAAACGAATTGCAGTTTGGTCGCGAAACGATAGCAACACGAGTTTGAAGACCGTTCTAAGAGTTCAGTCGGGAATTACTATTCCTGTTCTTAAAAGAGTGCTGTTTGATCAGCCTTTCTACCAAGTCTAACAAATTTCTAAGGCGTATGATATTTTAACGCCAAAAAACGTTTCCCTTTCCTCATTTAAAAATCAGTTATGTATACTCGCCTTCTCATGAAACATAGTTGTGTTGTTTCATCTGCACTGTTTTACCGCCACTATCTACATGTCACAGAATTAAGTTTTATTTTGTGTTAATAACTCAGTATATTAACTTAATAATTAATTTAGTCAAATGTCAAATATTTACATACCGTTAGATTTATATGCATCTCTCCATCCGTCTTCGTTCTGCAAAAACTCGATGAAATGCTCGTCACAACTGAGAGTAGGATGTGAAGCAACTCTCAACAAAAACGTTTCTAATCCGGCTCGTCTTCTATCAACAAAATCGGGATCGAAAGTATCCGTCGAAACTTTCTGCCAGCTAAATAGGACCCGTTTTTCTGGCAATGGAGGTAGAACGATGTACGGATACGTATGTTCAAGGTAATCGCGTAACTGCTCAAATTCCGTATATCTGCGCCACACAGTCGACAGTTTTGCGATTTTATATTGATACTCTGGATCGGTAGCTCTAAAACAAAACAAACAATGATTTTTTAACACGTTACATAAAAGCCATGTACTTTAATCCAACTGGATACAGCCTGAACATATTTCCGATTCACACACACCCAACACACGACTCAATTAGCAAGGACGTGTTAATTTAAATAAATACGTACTTGGTTTCTATTAGGTACACAGTGTAATATTCTCTTAGGTGCAAAGAACCGTTGGCTCTTTTCTCCGACTCGGAAACGGATATTTCGGCGTGATGCAGAAAAGTGTCCTGGAATTAGAAAAGCATTTGAGGTTAGTGTCGCAAACGCTTCGCGTTAAAAATATTGCGTTCGAATTTTACCTCGTCAATTTTTCCGCCTACCAAGTGTAATTTCTTAGATTTAACCGCATTTTCACACATCTTTGCGTTTTAAATTTTAAACGTACGGAAAATCATTTTGGTGGTTATCATGTTCATATTTACTATCTTAGATAAATTTAATCCAATTTAATACCAAGTCAAATCATTGTTTGTGTGGTATTAAAATTCGATAAAGGGGAGGTTAAATTTTAATAAATCTATCTCGAGGTGCATTACCCTCTACTTCAGCACTGCTTGTGGACGAACGGGCGAATCACCGTGCGCGTTTTGCGCAAGTTCCCTGCATTTCTCGATTGTCTTTCGCTGTAAAGAGACGCTGTCAAAAAAGTGACAAGTGAACCCGACCTTGTCCTTATCACTGCCACACCGAGTCCGCATGTTGCAGAAATCTTTGCGCAGTAATACAGTGTTTAGACAATAATTTATAACGCAGTAAATTTTATTAGTTATTTTAGTGCGGTTCGTGCATAGGTTAGTGGTTAAATTACACCGGGAATGAACTCGATATTTAGCAATCCGTTTTCGTGGGCTCACTGTCAAGAGGTGGGTAAGTTTTTCGACGATTATTTTAACACGTAAATAAGTAATTTAAAACTAATTTAAATCGAGTCACGCCCGAGAAAGAGCGGGAAGCGAATTTCGAACGCAGGTGCCGCATTGCTATCGATTGTTTGAATGAAACCTGGGCATAAGTTATCGCTAATTATCAAATAAACTAAAGGGGTCGTTATAGCTTTCGCCGAAATTATACCACATTTAATTCCCTCATTTAGCCGAAACACTTCAAAAATAAGTTTTAAGAAATGTTTACGTATTTTATAATTATTGTCCTTCGTGACGCATACGCGACGTGAAACAAATGACTCTTTGACCCCGTTTCAAATCGCAGAAATTGCGAAAAATTTTATTATTTATTTAATGACCTATTTTACAGTTTCATTTGAAAGTGAAACCTGATAATTTATTATTATTCTTTACGAAATTTTTGCACGGCAATGAAATGTCAATTGTGTCGTTTGCAAAATGGTCTTAGAATTAGGTTATGTTACGACATAAATCGTGCGGTGTGGTTTAGATTTTGATTGGTTTTATTTGACGTCTGTTGCATATTGAATGCGAAGTATCTCCACCGGGCGAATGAAATCAAAATTCGTCCTTGCTAGAAAATTAAATATCTGTTCTCGTCACCTAGCAATTTATTTAATTTCTGTTGCTGTCGACATTAAACGTCATTTTATATAAAGAACGTAATAGATTGCTGACTGGTGCGTATTATTTACAAATAATTAAAAATGTGAATTCTAACATTAGTAGACAATTAAGGTTTACTCAATAACTCTTGACAATATGCGATTTAATTATTAAGCATGCACATAGATAACAAATCGGTTGACAAAATAAAATGTTGTCAATGTGAATGAAGCGTCTCAACTGTCAATTAAAATTTTAAATTTACAAATTGGCAGTTTCTATTCTAGAAAACCAAATTTAAATGTGTTATTCGAACGACTTGATAGAATGAAATAAATTTATATCAATTTCACTTTTTGAAATACATCTTAACGTTGCCGACAGTACGCGTAAGAACACACCGGAAGTAATTTCATTTATTATACATCAATAACTTTTACGTCACAATTGTATTCGACCTTGACTTTTGCGTACGTCCGATAACGTAAGTTCGAAATTCGTCGACCAATTCAAATATTCTTTGTGATCCGCCGCTCTCTATTGAAAGATTTAATCAATCTGTTAATCGACGTTTCATTATGCTCGTATCTTTATTGCATCGGTTTCAATTTGAGTGGCCGCTTGATTTGCAGGGATTAATTTGAATTGTATTTATCCTCTCGTTGCGATAAATAAGGTAAATGAGTGGCCGTGTAATTACATCGGCGGTTATAACAGGCGATAAAAGATTAGTCGAGATAAAAATCGCGAACTAGGCAGGCTTTAGACATTTTTTTTAGTGTAAACATAACGTACGTACTATTGAAAAATACAGTTTTTGTAATTTTTGCGCAACTATGATCGATGTTTGGGTGAGTACAATTTTCGGTGGTGGCTTTGCGTTACCGCACTCGGGGGAGTATATGGGTCAATTCAACGTGACCAGAGTTGTAAAGTAGAAAAATTACGCAATTCTACCCGGTGCGTAATTGCTATACAAACTAGACTTGTCTGTACTAGTGTACTTTTTCTACAACCATACTTATTCCCATTTGTAACAAAGTTGTTCATTTGATTTTATAGTCGGTGGCAGTTTTAGTTCAGTTCAGTTACGCCAGGCGAGCGACGTGCCAATTTCAACATCGTTGTCCCTATAGATATTTATAACTAAATCGAGAACTAGTCGAGACAAACGATTTATTTGGCATTGTAAGATTTTTGTAATTTGAAATAAAATGTAAAAATAATTCTGAAGCGACTTAACAATCATAGTAAGTTTACTAAAAAAAAATGCATTGGCGGATCATATGATGGCCATTGGTGGTCGTTTTGTAAAAATACAACTTCCCCTATCTGTTCTGTTACATGCGATTTTAAAAATTTTCTCTTAAATACGTAACATTTTTCATTCTTCCTTAATTTGGCCAACACAATTTATTTGAACGTAAATACAAGCGAATAGAAAAATACAATTTTCCAAAATTTTGATCTCATTTCCGAGTTTATATCAACGACAGTCTATCGCTTACGTACACGAAACTAGCCAAAAGCAGCGTTATTATTTGAACGCAAAGCGAAATGCAACTTAACCCTGTCAGGAGACAAATTTCCCAAGCCAAATCGTACGACAGAAGATCCAAGCAGCCTCTGAGGAACACGATCTTCGGATCGGAACATCGGTGGTTCAAGAAACACGAGGCGGGAACCTTGGACGAGTACTTCAGCCAGTCGTGGGGTCCGCCTATTCCACAGCAGCCCAGTCGCTGCTGCACTTTATCCCACGAAGCGCGATAATACAGATTCAGGTCGTACGACTGCATGGCGGTGACCATCGAGTCGTTCAAGGTGGATTTGTAAAGGCCGTGGATCAGCCGGGGCGGATTTTTCGAACGGTCAAAGTTCATTTTCGATCTGTGCGCGAAACCTATGCCGACGCCCGTGACGAGCATCGACATGGAGAAACCGAGGAACACCAGCAACAGTGGTAAAAATAAGTAATTCTTCTTGTTGTCGTGGCAAATCCAAGCTATCCAGCAGCAAGGGATGCTTACGATCCCGGAACATAACACGAAGCTGTTCGCGCCCATGAAGAACGAACCTGCGGTCAGGCGGACGTACGGAATTCTGTACAGAAGCGTCCAAAGCGTCACGACCGATAATCCTACGCCTGTAAGCTGAATTGTACGCGTCGATTAGTTGGTTGAGTGCCCAACGCGACGAGCTTTACCAGAAGCAGAACGGCCATAATGTACAGGTAGAATCCTATGGTGGTCGTTGTCGCCGTGGCTTCATTTGCAGGCACCGTTCGCTTGTTCCTGTCGCAAGCGCGCCCGCCCCATGGAAAAATCACCGACATGAGGGAATCGTCGGAAATTTCTCGTTTCAATACGGGGCTTGCATCGCCAGTCTCCGTGATTGCATCCTAATTCGAAACAGTTACACGGTTATCTGCTTATTTATGAACTCACCGTTAGAGGCTTCTTTGAGTCGCCCATCGTTATTTTTGACTAAATAATTTTTGTTGATTGAATTTAAGCTATTGACGTGTAGTTACTTGATTGCTGAATATAAACTACATTATTAAGTGAGAGAAGTGAGAGAGTTTGCCTGGCTCGGTACAATTACTGCTTGATTTTTCAACTTTGACAGTAGCATAATTTAATTAAAACTCGTTACGAGTATCGGCATGAAATGCTTTGAAGAGTCGAATTTTGGGAAACGATGAACGTTTAGTTGCATTTTTAATGTTTACAATTTCTAAAGCTCAAATCAGGTAAAAAGGATCTCGATGCATTCTTTTGAATACAATCGCTTTTACCTCAATTTTAAAGAAATTAAAATTATGGTACAATACAAGTCCCATCCCAACCTAATCCGAGGCAAAAATCCAAAGTCAAAGGCACAGTTTCCGATCCAGGTTGGGTTGGTTTTTCATTCGAGAGTTGAGCCTGAATGGTAAACGATATGAACAAAATTCCATTGCTGTTAATTTCCAAGAAATAAATATTTAAAGTTAACACTTTTAATGTCGTTTAACTACATTACTGGAAAACACATCATATATATCACATATTTTTTTAACGTAAAAAAAATGACAATCAAGATTGTGTATTAATGTCATCGTCACATCCTGCTTGTGTCAACCCTAATTCTACCTTACTAATTTTAATTAAACGTGTTGCCAAATTTACTTTTAGAAAAAGGCCAGTATCTTCAAAAATAAGCAACGTGTAGCTTCATCGCTACTTTAAACTGTATTGTAGAGCTGTTCGGGACACGTTGTATATGATTAACATTTTATAGGCCGTTTATCGTTCACAAATAAAACCAGTCCCGGAGTGACACGCGACCAATAAAATTAACGTTAATCTATTTATTCATAATCGTGCGAATCGAATTTCGCCGTTATATTTTCGTCTTTCCATTTAATCCGATTGTACTTACGTGCACGATAAAGTATCTGCGTGCATTTCTCGACACGCAGATAACGATGTTTCATTGACGATCGTTCAGCAAACCAGACTGGCCATGGATGAGGCGAATGCGTCACAAAAGTCATTGTAATGTACGAGCATCGTCCGAAAACGTGGTTGTTGCGTGAACGATATAAATAAAAGCGTGCGAATATTTATAAACCATTGTACGATTATTTGCGGATTATGTGTATCTCGTTTGGCAAATATTTGCGTGCAATCAATTTTATGCGAGATTGTATAGGATTGTAGGTCATTGACCATGCACGGTGCCTGGTACCTACACAAATCAAAATAAACAAAATTCCAGGTAAATGAGCATTTTGGGAAGAAAATAAATCGTTTTAAAAACTCAGTTGTTATAACGAAATTGTGGACGCGGTATAAGTAAATTCATAGAAGAAATTTTGCAAAATAGATGTAGAATTACGGACATAGTTTTGAATGAAAAACTAATATACTGTAATGTTTTAATCAAATCCAGCTGAGTATTGTAAATATTCGCAGAGTGCGAACTGTCATTTTTGAAGTTTTATTTATAGCGGTCATTTACGGTGCCTGATTTAACACAATGGATTTGCAATCGCAAATATTGCTGTCTTTCTACGTCTGCATTTACTTCGTGCACTCATTGAAGCTGTACGTCGGCGGAAAGATTTTCAGCGCGATGTGGCGCAGCCTGACTTTAACGTTTTGAAACTATTTTTACCGGGCCGCGGGGCGAACCATGGTCACTCCAAATCGCACAGTTTTTATCCAACCTCTTTCTAAATTAACGTACGTGCCGGTTCGTCGGAAGACGTTTCGTTCTTTCAACTCGCTCCGGCCAACGTTTTCGCGACATCGACGATGAGAGGCAGCGAAACGGGCGAGGAGGACGAAGAGGTCAGTGATACAAATTTCGCTTTCTCGAGTTTCCCATTTTGACCTTTCTGCGACCTTCTGATTTTTGCTTGCTGTTATTTTTGATATGCGGTGCATTTTCCTGGTGCACTGTTTAATGGTTTAACGAAGACGCTGCTAAAACGCAACATTGATTTCTTAGATATTCTTCCAAGAACATGTGAGAAACTTAAATTTAAATAATGTATACAATTGCATAAAATAAAAATTCACTTTTAAATGGCGTGTGATTCTTTCAGTTAGTATCAATCGAATGTTATATTTTAGTTTGGTGTAAATGGATTTTTCGGATATCGACAACTACATGCCGTACCAATACTCGGTGTCTGCTCGAAGTTATTTGAACGAGTGCTATGCAGTTTTATTAAGCTATGCCAACGTGTTATAAGTTGATTGCAGATTGTCAGCACCTATTCCGCCCTGGGAGATCTACCGCTACCAGCTTCACCAGATGGTTGAAGAGATAGAATACTGTTTCTTATACTTTATGCATAAGAAGCATATGAATCGTGAACATTTTCTACCTCGAGATTGTTAAATACTCCTACACGTTGTGGTCCTCTGAATAGATTCTGACTATTTTCGGCCTCTAGATTGACGTAACGACCAATTTCTTAAGTGTTGTGTTGTGTTGAGTGCGCCGCAATGTGTAACGAGATTTGGGATCGACCTACCGTCGTATCGACGCTCGGCTTTGTAAGCCAGAGCGCTAACGCGCTGCGCCCTAATTACATACTTGAGATGATTATCTCGGCTATATTATTATTACTAATTGTTTTCCAATTTATTGTACCCTTGAACTTAAGAATAAAACGAAGAAGTTTGACCAACCGCAGCAATCCTAAAACGCAAAAATTCAAAAGAACTTTACAGTCTATTTCTCTCTTTTGCAGGGAGCAGGATATTTAAAACGGGCGAATCCTGATAACCTGTACGAAATCTTCAGCAAGTATGCCACGATCGAGAAAAACGGCGAGAAGTTCATGACCCCGCAGGACTTCATAAGGAAGTATTTGGGATTATTCGATGGCGTTAACTACAATGCGGATTCCGTTCAACTTTTGGCCTCCATCGTCGACACCAGCAAAGATGGCCTCATATCTTACCAAGAATTTCAGGCCTTTGAGGGTTTACTGTGCTATCCGGACGCTTTGTACAAGACAGCTTTCCAGTTGTTTGATATTAACGGAAATGGAGTGGTTAGTTTCGGTAAGTGGTTAAGTTTGAGGAAGATATGACGTACCAATCAAACACAAGTTAAATTGAACGTTCAAAGCAATAATAATTTTATCTTGAACTGTTTTGCGATGTGTTTCATCGCATTACGGCAAACTGCAAAGATTTCGTCTGGTATGAAAATTGTATGATTATTTGCGGTATCATTATCATTATGAAATTCTCATTCTGGTAAAAAAAAATCATAAATTTTTGATCAGAGCAATGGTTTTTCAGCTGAATTCGTTGAGGTGATGAAAAAAACTGAATTGCACCAGAGGATACCGTTCAATATGAATTCTCCATTCGTAGAATTGTACTTCGGCAAGAACAAGCAGCGTCTGATCAGCTACAGCGAGTTTAGCCAGTTCCTGCACGATTTTCACGAAGAGTACGCCATCGAGGGCTTTAGAAAGGCGGACACCGAAGGCAGCGGTTTCATTTCGGTGCTCGATTTTCAGGACATTATGATCAGCATCAAGAGCCATCTCTTGACGAAGCAGGTGCAATCGCATCTCATAGAGGTTTGTATGTGCGGTTTCGCGAGTTAGGCCGATAATTTGTAAATCTCCGATGGAAGTTGACAATTGTCGTATTAACAAAGTAATTATAGTTAACAGTGCAACAACTCATATTCTTATCTACCTACATAAATAACATCAACGTCATTGATTCAATTAATCTAAATTGAAAATGTGATTAGGCTTTAGATTGTAAAGTTATTCAAATTAATTAATCTGGATAGGTCGTTAATAATGATGTTTACTAAACATAGCATAATTAAATAGATAAGGAGTTTCTATTAAAATTTGTAGTTATTGGTTGGTTTGCTGGAATTTTTACTAGAAAATTATTTAGGTCGCCTAACAGATTATCAAAAGAAAATGCTTAGAATATTTATGGCGTGGGTTTCTGACCAGTCGAGGGTCAATATTTATATTTGTTCTTGACAATTTGACACTTTCCTTCTTTGTCACATCACAAAATACATCACAATAAAAGTAAATGAACGTTAAATAATATATGTGTAATAATTGAAAATAAAATAGGAAATATATGAAATGGATTGTATTTAATGAACGTAGGAAGAACGAATTTAAAAACATAACTAAAAGGAGGCTACCAAACTAAGCATATTGTACACGTGCCTTTTCTTTTTGTAGGCCGCGAGCGGTAGTCAATCGGGCAGGAGAGTAAGTTTTCCGTATTTCATCGCGTTTAATTCGTTGCTCAACAACATGGAATTGGCGAAACGCATATATTTAAACGTCACAAACGGCCACAGAAGTCAAGAAGTAACGAAAGAAGAATTCATGCATTCGGCGCAGGCCATGTCGCAGATGACTCCGCTAGAAGTCGACATACTCTTCCAGCTGTGCGATTTGCTGCACCAAAGCGGGTAAGACAGACTTGCGCTTGCGCGTTTTTAACGTTATTGATTGAATCCTCCTTTAATGCCGCCCCCGCAGACTGTGTTACAAGTCGGAAGACGGAGGATTATGGGACGGGTTTGTTACTTCACTTTCTGATTTTAATCCAGTCGGGAATATACATTTAATTTCATTATTGTAAGATCTTATTCATGTACGTTGCTTCTTTACAGGAGAATAATCTACAATGACCTCAACGCGATTGCACCCGAGCAATACTTCAAACAAATTACAAATAGATTGGCCGAAATTAAGGCAGTTGCTGTGAGTCGATCGTCGGAAGTTGTCGTGACGTTATTACATAGTTGTATGATTTTAGAGTCCAGAAGATAGAGGCATCCTAACACAAATCTTAGAAAGCACTTATCGCTTTGCTTTAGGTTCCATCGCTGGTGGTAAGTGTAGTCTATTAATAATTTACTCGACTTGTTAAATTGCAATTCGGGCCGCAACCTCCCACAAGTTAAACTGGGTCTTAAATGGTTTTATTTAGAGTAAAGACGATGGCACGAAATAGTATTTTGAGATAAAGATTAAATAAAAGATCCAATTAATTTAATTTAATAATTTAAAATTATTTTTAAGGGACATTTTATATTTTTGTTTAATTAAGGCATTAAAATATAAAAGATCGGTATCATTGATTTTCTATGTACTTTAGCTGTTGGTGCTACGGCTGTTTATCCAATCGATTTAGTAAAAACTAGAATGCAGAACCAAAGAACGGGTTCGTTTATCGGCGAATTGATGTACAGAAACAGTTTCGATTGTTTCAAGAAGGTGATTAGGCACGAGGGTCTTTTCGGTTTATACAGAGGATTGGTACCGCAACTAATGGGGGTTGCTCCGGAGAAAGCCATCAAACTAACCGTGAGTGATGGTTAACGCTCATTTAATAGTTTCACGAAATCTCAACCGTTTAAGATACATTCAATCACGTCGTGACGTTGTGATTAGTTATTGTAATATACATTGTCTTTTTTCCCCTAGGTTAACGACTTCATGAGGGATAAATTTTATGATAAAAAGGGCAATATTTCGATATACGGCGAAGTACTTTCCGGAGCATGTGTAAGTGTTTTGTTTGCCAGTAATACAAGTTAATCCCAGGGCAATCATGGTCCGAGAGTTCGATCCTTATTTTTATTTTAAAACTTTCGATACATAAAAATCATAAATCGTCGAAACATTCTTGCATTGAAAAAAAAAAAGCAAATTAAATCAAATTTTAGAGCGTAAATACCAAACGCAAATCTTTGTCACTTTTTATATAGCTCCAAATCTTTTTGGTGTTTCAATTTAAGGGGGGGCTTACTCGCATTCTTTCTATTATTTTAGGTTTAAACTTTCAATTTCCTAAATTATAACTTGTTGTATTTTTAAAAATATTATTTTTTCTCATTGTTTGTCTTATGTAAATGTATTGAAACAAACTTACCCTTACCGCACAGTAATTTATTAACACTAGACGTACATTTCGACAACTAAGTTGTCATCTTCAGCAGTGTACTGGGTAAGGGTAAGTTTGTTTCAATTCACGTTTGCCAACCACAGTCTCCAATTTACTATTATGTAAATGTAATTATTTAAGATCATTATGAAACATTTAGTTTTAGATGTTTTAACTAAACCTTCTCATCCATCTATCAAATAAAATCCTCGACGTTCCACCACTCCCAGTTGCCTGACCTATATATAATAACTTGAGAGGTTTGTTCTTGTATTTATGAAAGGTTTGTTCGTTTATTCATGAAAGATTAATTACACATTAATTACGTCTTTTGCTCCTCAGGCCGGCGGTTCACAAGTTATCTTTACGAATCCCCTCGAAATAGTGAAAATTCGACTTCAAGTGGCCGGTGAAATTGCCGGCGGCAGTAAGGTGAGAGCGTGGACTGTCGTGAAGGATTTGGGAATTTTCGGCTTGTACAAGGGAGCGAGGGCCTGTCTGTTGAGAGACGTGCCCTTCAGTGCCATATACTTCCCCGCTTACGCTCACACGAAAGCGAAACTCGCCGACGAGAACGGTTATAACCATCCCTTGACGCTTTTATTGGCCGGTGCCATTGCTGGTATACCGGCTGCGTCACTCGTAACTCCAGCCGACGTTATAAAAACTAGGTTACAGGTCGTCGCCAGGGCAGGGCAAACGACTTATTCTGGCGTTTTCGACGCGGCCAAGAAAATCATGGCCGAGGAGGGTCCAAGGGCGTTTTGGAAAGGTGCTACGGGTAAGAAATATTTTGTTATTGTAGTTGTGTGACATATTTGTACCCAATTGTTATTCTTCAGCCCGTGTCTTCCGTTCATCTCCTCAATTTGGTGTCACTTTAGTCACCTATGAACTTCTTCAAAGGTTGCTGTACGTCGACTTTGGTGGGACGTAAGTTTGCCATTTATTTAATAAACAAATAGCAGATTTAAACTTGTAACTTTCTCTAGTCGTCCAACTGGTTCGGAACTGAAAGTACCCGTCGTCGGTTTGGAACAAGAAAGGAAATCTAGAAATCCGGATCATCTAGGAGGATACTCGGTAGCGTTGCCGATATTCTCCGGAATTGAGACAAAGTTTGGCTTGTGCTTGCCGAAATTCAGCGTCGTGAATACAGTAGTTAAAAACTAAGTTAGTTTTTCAAATTTAACGAATTTGCTGCTGTGTTGTAAATACTAGGAAAATTTATGAAGAATATTTTATTGAAGCTAAAAAAGAGAAATAGAAATCGTCTATGATCTAATGTGACACTGTGATATCGTGTCTGCCCTATATTTTTTAAATGTAGAATTGCAGTGAATTAATTTACCAAGTGTCGTACGAACATTATACATCTATTTTTTATCATTATACGCATACAGAAACACTTGCCGTTGTTAATATTTTTATATTAAGTATTTTATCTTATCGATCTGTACATTTTAAAAATTAATAATGAATCATGATATTTTTTTACTTTGCATTTTGTTAGTTAGTGGTTAAACCTTGCACATATATTGTTATCGCATTTCTCCTATTTAAATAAATCATTTTCGCAAATTTGTCTTTGTGTTTATTTGTTACGTTCATTGATGTTCAAAGAAAAGCTTAGAGATTATTGGAATACATTAGAGTTCTGTTTGAGGCCATTCAGAAATGAAACTTACACAAAACTAGTTTAACGACACTCGCGTTATCGAAATTGTTTGTTATTTTCCTACGTTGTGTAGGGCTATTCAATTTGAAATTCCATTTCAAATTGAATAGCCCTTTTTATCACCACTGACAATAGTTTTTTTTTCGAAATTGCTAAAACTGTAGGATGTCGTCTTCGGTGCACCGAATCTTTCGACAGTTTGGCCAAAAGAATAAGTATTGTCAACCGCCGTTTGTAACGCTTCCTCTAATTTTTGGGGTTTATAATCAAGTTGTGGGGCACTTACCGGTTAGATTTTCTGAGCATTTCTGTGAGTTCACCATATTACCCTGCAAGTGTTAGTTTTGATATAATTTAGTTTCTCCACCCACTATTATCAAATGTAAAGACATTTTACAAAATTTGTTGTTGAGGTTATGTACTAAACAACCGCAGATAAAGTTAATATTTTATACATGTATTATAAAATATATATTTTCGAGGTATTCTAAAATAAAACCTTACCTTGACTAGTCCTTTATGTGGGCACGACTAAATTAAATTAATGTCACCGAACGTTAACGTTTATTTATGAAAGTTAAATGTCTACGGGCAGATTCTATTAACTAGGAAATTAACGAAACATCCCTAATGACATGATTATGCCAACATTTAGCAAAAAAATGGGAGTAGCTGTAAAGGAATTAGGTAAATTGATTTTTCAAATAAAATCGACCTCTTCAAGAATTGCTTCCAGCAACATTTTATTTCGCTTTCAATGAATTTATTCCATACGTTAGTTGTCATCGTCGAGTTTAAATGTATTCATAGTTTTTTGAAACAAAAGACATCTTGTGTCACTCTCTAGCAACATTTCATCGAATAACTTTCTCGTTTCCTTTTATACGCAGTTGCACGTTACTGACTCACCACTTCGCTTTGTCATAAAAGGCAATTTGTTCTTTTTTATACCTAAATCTCGAATATACCACGCATATAATATATATATACAAGCATATAACAAGTTACTACGTAAACAGTAAACGTCAAGTGTAATGGCAGATCCAAGAATAAGAACTTTGAAGATTAAAACCGGCATTGTAAAAAGATTGGCGAAAGAAAAGGTCACTTACGAAAAGGAATCCGACGATCAACGTGCGAGAATAGAAAAGTTCAAAAGGGAAGGAAAGGACGAATATGATATACGCAAACAAGAAGAAGTTCTACAGGAATGTCTAATGATGGTGCCGGATTGTCAAAGGAGGTTAGTCAAAGCGTACGAAGAATTAAAGCACATTCTTGATAACGAACAAGACTTGAAGGATCACGCCGATTACGCCACTGCGCTTAGTGTGCTTCAAGACGGAAAATTGCAACTGCCGAAACCCGGCGAAGTGTTGCACATGTGTTAGTGGATTATATTTATAGGTTAGGATTTCGTTAATTGATTGAAGTTTCAAAAATGGACAATTACTACAAATCCCGACCGTCCAACAGCGGAATCCAATCGTACGCGATCGGAACGCCACAAACTAACTATAACGCTAATATCCATTCATTCCAAAATTTCGATCCGAGATTGAATTACACAAGTATGTCACTTCAAAGCTATCGAAATTACGACTTATCGCTGCGTCCCACGGACGAAGTCGAACAAAAAACCGACGACGAATTGTTCTTGGAAACGTGGCTCTCGAAAATCGGCAAGATACAAATAAATTTGGATTCAACCGTCGAAATCAAACAGTCGCACAGACGATCCCGCACGCAGCAGGCCAAATCGCACTTAAAAATAAGTGCGGCGAAGTCGTCGTTGCGCAAAAGCCTCTGCATAATCAAAAAGCTCGAAGAAACGCAACAATATCTGAAAGACAACATCACGACCATGTCGTCCACAGCATGGAAACTCAAAACGACCGAAATAAAGGACTTAAAAGATGAAATTTCATTGCTGACGAACCAGTTTGAAAATCCCGTCGCGTTAAACGCCCTCAAAAGGACCTTGCAGCAAAGAAACAAGAAACGCCTTCGCCAGCATAAGAAAAAGATCGAACGGCGCGAGCTGCACGCCGCGGAAATCGAAACCCGCAACAAAGCGCACGAAGACATCGATCGTTGGCTGGAAAACATGAAAGACGCGGTCGAGCGAACGAAAATGGAAGAAAACATGAAGAAAGACGCCGATTGCGTTCTCGCCGAGGTGACGAAAAAGAAATCGGACGCACGCAAGCAGTTATCGTTGATTTCCGCTCTCGTTAAATTGAGAACCGTTCGTGAGAACGCCGTGAGGAGTCGTGGCGAGAAAACGTCCTCGGAAGATCGTCTGGCGTTCAATAAAATATCGGAAAAGCTGACGAAAATGTGGGAGGACACGTTTCGAGTGTACACCAAAGAAGAGCAAGGACTGAGGATCATGCTGGAGGAGAAGAACACCACCGAAGACCACAAAGCGGCGAAAATGTCACGGGAGGAGAAAATTATTCAGCAATGGGATTACTATTTGTTCGGGCCGAAGTGCATTCCGTCGAATGCGTATTGGGGATTGACATCGGCCGAAAAAGATATGGATGCATTTGTTGCCGTTCGAAGAAGTTGGGATACATTTTTGACGCAACACGACGATGAAAACGGATCAAAAATTCCAATTGGCTGGGTGTTACCGTCTGTAA
Source organism: Geotrupes spiniger (assembly GCA_959613385.1). NCBI lineage: Eukaryota > Metazoa > Arthropoda > Insecta > Coleoptera > Geotrupidae > Geotrupes > Geotrupes spiniger. The sequence continues at coordinate 42,041 of OY390737.1, read as the reverse complement.
ATGCTACCGATGGTTGGACCAGATATTTAAATTGCTGATGTATTTGTGTATTATTCATTTCTGTATTAATAAAAATGTAATTAAAGGATTTTTTAAAGAATATTTGAGAGGCATGGGGAGGTACAAATAGGATATGTTTTTAGTTTCGTCCTAATGAATAAGTTTTACAATTTTCTATGCGAGTTAAGAAAGGAGCATTTAGGCACGGAATTCCTAATAATGAAAGTGATTAATAATATAGCGAGGAGGCGTTTTGAAAACAATGTCTCGACTGTAATTGATTGTTTAAGCGCCCCCTAGAAGATCAATATTTACGTCAATATATTGCACAATAATATTGAGCGTCTGCAGATCGCAATACTGGTTCAGTTCTGTGTTAAAAGTGTACAAAGTAAACATTTACAATAGTTACAAAGGGAAATAATGAAAGAATGTTCATTTTAGAATGAGGTTTAGGTGTATCAGAGCTTACCCGCTCTGTGGGATATCAAAAGTTTTAGGATTACAGAAACAGAATTAAAAAAAATGAACAGTGTGAACAGTTGCTTTGTGAATATAGAGAATAGTTAGTATCCGGATGCTGATGGTCGCAGTTATTTAAAAAATTTAATTCGTTGCACGCTAAAGGGGTCACACCGAATAACAAATTCTGAAAAAAGTGAAAAGCATGTTCTTCTCGGACGTTTTCTAGCAGGTAACATAGCAGAAGTGTACCCCTGAGCAGGAGCAGTCGGTGATCCTGCGGTAGCTGCACTGGTACTTGGACCTGGGCCACCTTCGTGGTGCGATGACGATTTCCTGCTCAGATCGTACGGTGAGTGGTGTGTGGGTACAGCACCACCGCTGGTCCCTGAGTCAGTCGCTGGCCCTCCGGAACCAGGGGCATTATGGTATTTGGATGACATGAAGTTTCTCGTGGATCAGGATGAACCAATATATATATATATATTCCATTTATTTTTTAGGTCATTACGTCATTTGGCAGCGCTCTATTTGGACTTCCAACCCGATTTGCTGCTGCCAATTGACGAAACTAAATTAATCCTTCGCGTCTAATTAAAAACGTAACAGAATGAAACAAATGAAAAATCAAATTTTCCAACGTTCTAAATTAATTTTCAATTAATTAATTAATTGAAATTATCAATCGGCAGTGCAACCACGATCTTATCTCCGGATATACGGCGTTCTTACTGGAGCGCAGTCTAAAAATAACGACGTCGTGACGCTTCCGTCACATCGAGAGGCGCCGTAACCGCCACGCATTCTCCGAGTGAACGCAAAGTCAACTTGACTTTCGAAAACAAGCGCCCACGATCAATCGGCGTTTGTACGGTTTTCCTCCTTCCTGAATTGTTAAAATGTACGCGTTGTATTTCACCGGCCTGCTGATTTTCGTCAAGTGTTTGGCCGCGCCCGCGGATAAAAGCGAAGAAATCGTCGTCGAAGTGCCGTACGGGAAGAACGCGATTTTGGCCTGCGCGAGCAACGACGATGCCCACATCTTCGCGTTTTGGGAACTGGCGAACGACGCGGTCATCGGACCGGGAAACGATTACAACCCGAAGAAATACGAGTACGAAATTCTTTCCGGCGCCTTAACCATAAGGGTGAGTCGCACTTTTAGCAATCGGTTATTTTAGTTGCATCGCATAAACGCACGTCCAGAGCTAGGAACTCGACGAATAATAACTTTTTTTAAAAATAACTCCACGAAAATAACTTAAAGCAAACAAACGTTCTTAAGGTCGTATTTTCAGCACGTTTCTTCCGAACAAGAGGGCGTCTACAGTTGCGTGTCGAAGGCGTTAAGAGACAATTACGGCGTAAACGTCAGAAGGATCAGAATGGTGGTGAAGAAAGACTGGGGGCTGCTTTACGAAACGGATTCTAGCGTAAGCGAAACAAAATTTAATGAACAATTTCAAGGCTAAATTAATATCGTGGCTTATTCTCACATCAGTTGATAAGCCGTATTAATTATGCGCTGCAATATTGAATGTAAGCAAATGCTATAGAGGTGTAATACGTGCTCTTGACACTTTCCACAAGTTAGCAGAGCAAGCGCCATCCGAGTTGATAAGAACTTAAATCGGTAGTTACTTCTCGAGCCGTCCCACAGCAATGTTAAATATCGTATTGAAAAAAAAAAAACGACGAATTATGGCAAAACCCTATTTTGTGAAAATTATTCGTCTTTCTTGTTCGATCTGTATCGCAATGTCAATTGCTTTAAAATTGACAGTTGTGTTGTGAAATGCGTGGTAAATAAAATCAAGTAATTATAATTTTATTACCTATAACGATAATGGCTTTGAATAATAACAGTTTTGGCGCTACACTAATTATGCAGTACACATTAAGAAAATTTTGAGTGTACTTGATATTTATACATGTCGCGTTTTAAATTAGGTTATGACAAATTATTTATCATTTCGCTCAATTTTAAGATATGCACTCTAACAGGATCGAGGCTTTAAATTTAACTTTAACATCCTAGTAGGCTTTGCTTTCATATATTATCTGAACGCTACACGTCGGCGACATTTCTGAATGTGCCAACTTTGCAAGTGAGATTACCGTAGACATCGAGTTAAAAATCCGCGAAGTATAACATTGCCGACGCTTACATCCAAGTAAGTCATGGCCTTGATTTGATTTTCTCTGGTTTATATCAAATCACAAATGAGTTGAGTGTATCAGATCAGTTCCAATTTGTAAATAAAACCGTTTTCTCTTCTGTCAAATACTAGATTTCAAATATTACGTTTATATCGAAGAAGAAAAAGAATCACGGAATTTATTTTCAATATATTTTGTGAGAATTTATAGATTTATATCATATATTATAACCACGAGTAACTCTAATGTAGAAGACGTTCGGTAACCCGCGAACATAAAATTCGCGATATGCGAATGTCAATCACATAAACTCACTTCTGCGTTAACATTTAGGGATGTGCTTCTGATATCTGATATTTGCAGTAAAAAGAACACACCTAGTATGTACTAGTATTCAACTCAGGCGGCGGATGGCGCTAGTTTGATGCATTGCCAGCTTTGATTTTGTAGTATTTGATGTGTTAGACGTCGATTGTTTGCAGGTGAACTTCTTTAGAATAGTAATTGCCTTGGCGTCTGTTTTAATGGTGGCAGGTGGAGGATATTTCGTGTATAGAAAATGGAAACGTAGACACCGCCTGCAAAGTATACTAGGTAAGCTGTATAATATAAGTCAATATATTTAACCTCGAAAATTTAAGTTTACTAACGCCAAATATCAAATCACTTTCAAAAACCAATCCAATCTAACCCAACAACCCAAGCCAACGCTTAGTCCTGAACTAGGGAAGGTCATAGTTATTTATATATAGAAAGAAATTAAATCTTACCACTCCCGAAAAACTATAAGTAGCCCCGTAATCAGGCTACTCGAAAATGTGTCTCTAATAAAATTTTCATCTCATAGTCTGGGCGCTATATAACGTAAAGTGGGGCTTATTAACATTTTACCAGTTGACACCAGTTCAAGTTATTTTAAAAGAATAAATTAACAAAATTGGTTTTTCGGACTTCCTTTCGTGTATGTATTAAAATCAAGTAAACTAAAACTAAATAACTAATTGTCGACCTATATAACCAAAAATGGAGCGCGAGTTTCTCAAGTGTGTCAACGTGGAGCGGCCCGTTTTGTTGTTTCCGAGTTTTTGTCTTCCCACGAAGCACCTCCTATCGAAACCTTGTTTCTTTCCGACTTTATCCAATGATTGTTCGAAATTTCGGCTTTAAAAACTCCTCTTGCTGTACTTGTAAATAAACTGTTGTAGAAGAAGAAGACGACGACGACGATAGCGGTGAAGAAATTTTCAGCGCGCCCGGCACGTCGCGTGTTTCAGGAAATATCGTCCTAGATCGATCGGATAAATCGTTGGACGAGAGTAACTTTAGTACGGATTTCGGAAGTATTTTAAACAGTGCCAGCAAATGAAGGAGTTCTTTTATTACATATTCTATCGAACCTAAATTGAGAAGCTTTACTTACTGTACACTTTACGGTTTAGAAATCTTTCGAAGGCACGATATAGTACCGAGTGATTAATGTTGTGAAAACGAGTAAAATACAATCGGGTTTTTTTTTATAAGTTTGTTGGCTTTGAATACACATATTCCTACGTCAGTCGCCGATGGAGTAACTATTAGCCAGGGATTCAACGAAACTAGTAGTTGGTGAAGACTTGTTGTGACCCTACACCTCTTTGCAAAAAAAACTGTAACTTCGTTGTTAGTTAATTTTCATGATGTCATTTGGTAAAATTCTAAAAATGTTATTAAAACCACAGCCTCGAGTTTTATGCTCTTCTTCTTAAACTTAAACCATAAAAGATGTCTTGGTTAGCGGTAAGTCTTCAACATTTCTGTTCCGCGATTATTCTTCGTAATTAATACTACACACTGTGTAAAATACCACGAATTATTATTATTATTATTATAAATATAATCATGTCCAGTTTTCTATCATGTCGAAAAATTTATTTTGGTTAGAACCTAATGAGTGCAAGAAATCTATCCTTTTAGAGTGTATGTGGAGGCATTTTTACAAGCAATCAAGCTGACCATTTGTTATCAACAAAATGTCGTTCATTATTATGGATACAACTGGCAGCTAAATTTTACGATTGGATGATAATGTTCATCTACACAAGCAGCCACTAAGATAGAGGAATTAGAATTAGAATCATTTACCACTTCCCTCACAGCGGACATATACCAAATACAAATCCAATTCGGCATGTAAGGGACATGTTGGAAAGACCCGTGCCCTTTTCGTGAACCCAACCAGAATTTTTACAGTTTCATTGAACTACAAATACAGCATAGGTGTAGATAGGTAACGCAACTTTACAATTTATTTAGTTCGAAAATAACGTCTTAATACTAAACTCCAGCAAATATAGAAAAATTACTCATTACTTTCTATTAGTGTATTTATACAAAATTTACAGTTCTTGGTAAAAAAAAATACTATGTACGTACATTATAAATAATAAGAGTTAATAAATAAGTATTTTAATCTCTCACTGAAGACATCCAGTCTTTAATTCACTCTATTTTAAAACCAAAACCGAGTTTAAAGCACTACGCCTCAAACCGTCTATTATTCGTTTTCGGTTTCCTCCGAACGAGCTTTTTAAACCCGACGACGACCAAGACGATCAAAAGACAAGCACCGATCGTCACGCCCACGTATATTCCTATCGAAGTTTCTTTCGTACCGTCATCGTCCCCCGTCGGCGGTTCGTTTTGCACGACTTGGAAAATTTGCTGCTCGTCGCTTTGGATCGAAACTTCTTCTTCGGAGTACAAACTCGGCTCGGCCGTTGTGGTCACTTCAATGGGCAAGTCCACCGGTATGACAGACTTTTTTTTTTGAATTATCGGAGCCTGGTCCAATGAGGCGTTTGCAAAATACTCGTCTAGAACTCCGAAAAACTGGACGAGGGGATACTGCGACACGTCGCTTATGCCGTAGTTGAACGAGAGGACGTTTAAGGAGTCCCGTTGGTGTCTTTCTTGCAGGAGCGTTCTGCGAATGTAACATTAACAAAAAATACGATATTTATCAACAAATAAAATACGGGTAGTAAAACCTATGATTAGCGGACACACAATTTTAACTCCATTGTTGATGTTATTTATTATGCCAGTGCCGTTGTACTGATTTAGGAGAATGTTATTACATTACTCGTGGATTAGTGTTTTAATTGGTTGATTTTTTAGTCTCGGATTTGATTGAAGTGAGTTTGATACGAATGTGTTGATCCACCGACTTTATTACGTTTTACAATGAATGCTTCGAAAGGGACGATGGAGAAAGTTATCTTGGAGGCTGTAAGTTATGATTGACGGAAATCTAAACTCTGAATAAATTAACCGACATCAACATGATTTCCTTGTTTCTACTTTAACAGTTTGGTTAATCGTACAGAATTAGTCGACAATGTATCATAACGAGTCAGACTTAAGGGTTAAATATTCAAAAGTACTTGTTTGTATTGCATGAGAAAATACTCACTTGAAATCTGATTCATCTGCGAGACGTTCGGCTAGGTTGTTGGCTTCATCGAAAGGGACGATTTGGTGATATCCCAATATTTGAAATTGCAGTAGCAGACCCAAAAATTTGCTTTAAAATTAAAGGAAAACGTCAGATTTTAAAAAATGCAAATACTTAAAATTTTTCATATTTTCAAAAGTAAAAAACTAGAAGAAAACGAATCAATTGAAAACGTAAAAAAAACTAATTGTTACAAAACGCTAATCAAAATTGGAAAAAATATCTAAAAATGCAAATTCGAAAACTATGCGACAATGAAGAGAAATGAAAAAAAAACTCAAACAATGTAACATGTAAAAGGAATTCAACAAATCGAAAAAATTAAAAGTTAGTAACAAATCCCTATAATTGTAGAAAAAGTTAAAAATCGTAGTTTACCTGAGAAGATAATTGCAGTGAAATGAAATATTGAAGTCACCTAGGAGTCTAGGACACGTAATAATAAAATTTCTAAATGGAATGTCGTATTTACCTCAAATAAGGTTTATTGGACGTTATGTGGTGGTCTCCTAGGAAATCTGTTTCGAAGTTCGTAACACCCTCAACACCTTGGTATCGTTTTCTAAAAACAAAGTTGCACGTTAGCAAGTTCATGATAATGATGAAAATGTCCTTTTGCCTGTTATTGACTGGTGTGGAGCTCACCTCAGTTCCCACCAATTATTTTTCATGTCGTCACTTGGATTCTCGAGTTCTTCCAATCGCCAAGCGTCAGCGGCCATGTAATAAGCCAATTTGGGAAGAATGCGAAGCGCAAGTAACAAATACCCCGTCATCTTGTTATCACCATAATCGTCGTTAATCAAGAATCTGTCGTGTTCTACAGCACCGTAGTTCGGCAAGTTGTGCACCGCAAATATCGATCCCATACTTGACACGGCTTCGTCCAAAATCGAATACCGGAGACGCTCTCGCGGCAACGCCTGATAATCTTGATTATTCAACGCGACTTCTATGGAGGCTTCATGCGCCGTAAGGTAACTGAACCAATCGACTTTATCGCAAGATATCATCCTAAAAATGAAAAACGTCGTGTGACTCAAAATATCTAGCAATGTAAGATCACGTCATACATTGGAAATTTCGACGAACAAAAACTCAAGATTTTCGGAGAGCACTCAGTTGAGTTAAATATGCTGGTCGTCCAGAATTTCCGCTCGAATTTCCCCAAGCCCAATTTGCCCGCGGTGGTCTCGGATAAACGATAAACATCTTGAATAGTCTGCAACACAAGGCGAGTTCAGTTTCGTTTTCGTCTCTAGATATGTTCGACAATTACCTTTCGTTCTAAAAACGTTAAGACGTCGTGATGCACCTGAGGATGCGGCAAAATTATGTCGGCTACGTTGCTCCAATCTTCACCGAAATTAGAACCTGGAAAACGAACGTTAACACATTGCTATTGCTACATTGCATCGTTTACTCGCCTGTTAGATACACGGGTACGTTCGTGAAGTTCGTCCCGTAACGTTTATTGATCCTGATTAGAACGAATTGGTGTAATTTTCTGTACAACGGATCTATTTCATCCCACATTGTTTTCGCGGTGGTGTATGCGTTTTCGTATTCGGTCAGATATTCCCAATAAGCCTTGACATTGTAATTATCTACAATTAATATTTTAACTATCTACATATCATTCGAAAAGAACAAATTTTAAAATTAAATTAAAAATTGATTTACTGTTTATGTGGGCGGCTTTGGGAAGCAATTGCAACACCGTGCGGAATTCATCCTCGTGAGGTGCGACCACCTCCTGCCATTTCGACCAAGAAGCCTCTAGCGAACTCAAATCTCTCGACGCGGCCAAATGGTTCAAGTATTCTAGAACACAAACATTTACCGCCACGTCGTAAGCAATTTCGATATCGTTACCTTGCTTTGACATCTTACAATCTTTGATGTCGCAGGATATTTCGCCAGTTTCCTGGAGCGCTTTCATCTTGTTGGAGAAGTTGATCAACTGAAAGTCGATACGATTGCCACTCTTTAATTATTTAAGTCGTGTGATTTCAAAAAACTCTGTTATTGTTGTTACTGCTATTGGTGCCCAAGTAAAAACTCAAATCAACATTGTTAAAATCATCAATGAGTGTATTACCGTAACGCACTTATCAATAACTAGATGTGTGGAGTTGAAAATTGTGGGGGAAAATTAACCGCGTGTGGAACAAAATCACAATCGTAAGGGCCTACTCAGGAGTCCACTGAACCAACGTTGGATTTAGAACATTTGAATGTAATTTTCATGTATTGATGAATTACCTGTCGCAAGGAAATGAACCCATCAGTAAACAGGGAAAGATTTGAGGAAGTGAAATTGTTAAATGAAATTCTATGTTCCGAAGGCGAAGAAAATGATCCACATTCAGGCCCACTAGCAAAGAAAATCTGCGATAATGCAGCCGCTTAAAGCCTCTGAGCGAAAGCGGACACTGATAGATACACTGGAAGAAGAAATTATTAAACATTGACGTTAATGCAAATATTTACAAAAAGTACCAACAAAATTACGTCATCACTTTAGATTTAGAAAAGTAATCTTTGGGGTGACTGGCTTATGACACTGCACCTCATAGTGGTTGTGATACGAGTAGTTTACGAATTACGTATAGAAAACATATACAAGCCACAGATCAACGACTGGAGCAAAATATAAATCTGGAATACCGTGAAGAAGTAATACTTTGGTGCTTTTCAGAAACAACACGAGTGGCGACTCATTAGCAAAGTATATACTTGATCCATTGATAGTAAAAAGGTTCAATTTTTTTCTCGTTATTTGTTTAATAAAAACAATCGTAAAGATAACCGGATTTTAGCGGTTTCTAGTCGAGAGTTGACTTTATATTTTTTACTCCTGCACCGCTAAAAAAATATTAAACTTTGACAGGACAAATGACAATGCTCCGGTAGCGTTTTCGATGGGAAGTATTTGACTATCCACAGTGCAGTCCGGACTTCGTCATTCCTTCAACTCTCGCAGTAACAGTTTAAAGTGAGCATAGGATACGTAAAGCCTATTTCACACCTCATGGCAGTCAAATTTACGTAGGCACTGCCCGAAATTCCGTAACCGCAACTGTACCACGATGTGTACTCGGCGGCGATTGATTACAGTGATAACATTGATTAAATGTGGAGAATGCAACCTTGACTTGCAACGTAGCTAATAGCGTACCGTTTTCGTATCGTTGTCAGTCAGCAGGGCATCTCCTGGCTTCACCATGAACGTGTAGTTTCGTAACAATTCGTAGGGAACGTCATCTTCCGGATATTTCGACGATAGCAAGCGCGACTGATTTCGCAAATAGATGGCGTAACTGACCTCCAAATGTATCTAAAATATTAAAGTTAAAGTAAATACAATATGCAATACATCAACTTGCAAATGATAATAAATAATTAGCGACACAAAGAGTGAAGCAACATTTTAATTTTGTGGGATATAATCCCTGTATGAATCATCTCATCACGAGGCTACGTAACCCATACAACCTCGACCTATGACCTGCCTTGTTTTTATAAGATGACTTGCGTAACGACACGCTTCTTTCGACAGTCGACATATCCTCGCAATAGTCGCCCAAATCCATTTCGAGAAGTTCTAGTTCGGACGTTATTTGTATCGTGGCGTCGTCCATTTCCTCTTGGCACGAAACCGATAGAATCAGCGCACACATCACGACGAAAATACGATGCATCGTCGCCTGTAATGAGACACATTTTCACTATCGCAATAGCGCGTTCGTTCGTTGGGACAGTTGAACAATCGCACGTTTGATATCGGTACAAATTCCATCGCACAGTTTTGTTTCAAGCGAAATTTTGAGCTTTGATCTCGGCGCCAAGTGTCAAGTGGCCATTCTTATTCATAAAAACGACACAAACATAACTAACTCGGAAATGTTTTTGCTTACACGCCGACCGCACATGTATGTACTTCAATGCATGTCTGGGGATGAGCAATTAAAACTTAAAAGTTAGATATTGTTTAATTGAGGCTTTAAGTGGAATTCAATATTTACAACTCGGAAAAACTTTATGTACTGTAATTTTTCTCTCCATTTTCCGTTTCGTTAGAATTTTAGAATTTTACCCCCACATGATTTTATCTTTCTTAAGTCGTTTTTAAATTTTATTGTTTGTGTATAAGTTATATAAAAAATGTCGGTTAGTTTTCTCTCATTCAAGTGATGTTTTTAAAATTTTAAATTGTCAAATGACAATTTTAATTCGTGAAAACCAAATTTTAAAATGCCAAGACAGATTTGGACAATTAAATAAATTTAATTGTTTTCCCGCATTTTTGTTGACAGTTTTTTACCAGTTATTTACGTATGTAGAATGGCATCAAATGAATTTCGGACTTCAAATTTCCTGTGTAGTAATGTAAAAAATTATGCCGCCGCAAAAAAAGTTGGATTAACACCTCAACATAAGGAAGCGCGTGTAGCATTTGCTTTGGAGCATTTGGCTCGTGACGATGACTTCTGGAGGCGAGTTGTATTTTCAGATGAGAAGGTATTTCAATCTTCTCACAATGGCCACATCAGGGTGTATAGACCCAGAAATTCTCGATGTCATGATAGATACATCGCAAGTACAGAACGAAGCGGAAGATTTTCAGTTAATTTATAGGGCTGGATTTCTGCGGTTAGTCCTGCTGTGACAGTAAACGTTGAAAACTGTTTAAACAGTGATGTTTATGTTAGGATCCTGGAGCACATCATGCTTCCATCGGTAAGAGGAGTATATCGTAATGACAATTTTATTTTCCAACATGATAATTGCCCGGATATCAATCCTATTGAGAATCTGTGGGGATTGTTGCAAAAGAAATTATAAAGCAGAATGGTAATTTTTCACAAAAGGGAGGAGCTGTTGACTGCAATTATTATGGAAGAATGGCATACAATACCTCAGGACTATTTCCGCAATATATGTCTCTCAATGCCTAGAAGGTTGGAAAATGTGATGGCAGCAAACGGGGCTATGACGAAATATTGATTTTATTTTTAATGTAGAAGTCAAGAATATTGAATATATATAATTTATGTAGAAATAAGAATTAATCTTTTCCTAAATTTTAGTTGTTATTTTTGTTGAGGAAAGCATGTTTAGTTTTCCAATTCTTCATTCGAGGTTTATTATCTTCTTTCTAAAACATACATATTAAATTATGACATTAATGCCTAAACCACATTTTATTTAAAAAAAAATGACGGGAAATTCGATTTCCGAAATTTATTTGATGCCATTGTATGCGTTTTAAAAATAAAGCCCACCAATAAAACACTTCTACAATATAATAACAAAAAATAACTTCCAGGTTATTTAAATCTCGCACACACGTCTTGATCGTACATACGATGGTTAGAAACTCGATAAAATATTTATTATTTCTCGTCGTCGCCGTCGTCGTCTTCACGACACTCGCATATTCGCAACCAATTATAATTTTGCTTTGATATTCAAAATCGTTCGTCGCTTTGATGTTTCACAAATGTGTCATAAACTTCAAACTGTTATGAGTGACACTTGGTAAACTGCCAATCTAACTTTACTTTTTAAAATGCCATTAATCATATGTCATTATATATAATCAAATGTCCAAACATATCCACTAGAATTATATAATTCTTGTTTAGATATGATAGCTAGAGCCATGAAAGTTACATCACGATAACAATAGGAACAGTAAATTATCAATTATGATTCAATGAGATCAATTAACCCGGTACCCTATGATAATTTTCGAACACACAACCGTTGAAAAATATTTAGATTTAGAAATTCCACCGGTAGACATAGGGATTCTCGATTTCTGTTCGCCGAACAGAACATTAATTATCGATAGGCTCGAAATCGGGACGTCTATACTTCAGCTATGGGTGAAGGGCAACCTAATTATAAAATTACCACACGAATTTATGTAAAATACGTGCAACGACGTGTAGCGAACGCACGAATTAATCACGATGACGGAGCAGATAGATAACGTCACAACTTATCGTAATTTGTGAAATTTCTCTATTGCGCATGTTGTACGCACAATAACGTGAAAGTGCAATGAAGTTTATAATTAAAATTTGAGCGGTTCGTTGAGAAACAAAGTTAACAATTCGCGTTATCTATTAAAAAGATTACTTTTGATCTGATTTGTAAAACGTAAAACTTTCACTGGTAGAAGCAAACATTACAAGTGATATTATCATTGCGTCACATATCTAATTAATTAAGTGTCGTTGCACTCATAATCACAAAATTTTATATCTATTCAAATTTCAAAACCCGTACGTTGATAAACAAATCATTTGCTCGCAACGGCGATGTAAGTAATGCAACTCACGTGTAAGTAAATAAACACGAGCACAAATCACATTGATTGCCTATGCTTTAACACTGCACACTCGATTATTACATTAATGGTTTGGTGGTTTCGAAACGACAAGCAGAAATCGTGCGTTTGTCAATGGCATAGTTCGAATTTTACCGCGTATTGACGAACCAGACACCGAAGCAACAAGTCACATTCAGCAGTAGCAACAGCCGCCTACCAACCATGCAACAGTGCTTTTCGCTCTACTCTAATTACAGTGCAGTAATGACGGCCGCTCCTTCCATTAATGTTATCTAAAAATAGATAAGTTCATAGGCATGTAGCTTTGGGGACACGAGACAGATAGATCGTTTGGATTCGTCACGAAAAAGTTGTATTGTATTTGGACCTGTGGCGAGATCAGCGTATTTGGTTGAAAACAATTTCGGTAATTGTTGTACATTTGAGCCAGCGATACGTTTGCTAAGCTCTGCCGATTCATGAATGCGTACAACGGGGCTCGTAACGTTGACATTACTTAGATGAAAAATGTAAAAAGTGTGACGTTGACACTTTTTAATAATGTATTCTACGTATTGTTCTAGTTTAGTTCATAGAGGTGTTAATTTACATTTATTATCTATTATTCTAATCCTTTTAATCATCAGATTGCCTAATTAAAGGTTAATGGAAATTATTAATTAAAATTTTTAAATTGCTAAATCAAAATAGAATTTACAAATAAAATAAAAAAAATGTTCATTGCCATAAATGCAACATATTAAGTAATCCAATTTTACATTCTGCATCATCCATTTCCCTCCAACTCCTTGTATCTGTTTCCTTTATGTCCTTTGTCCCACCCCTCCGGGCACCTCTCAGATCGGGACCACTATCGCCGTCCTCCAATTTTTTGGCATTTTCTTCCTTCCCATCCATATATCATTGACCCTCTTCAACGTTTACTCCACCGTTATCCACCCTTCAGAGTCTACACCATCTTCCCCTGCTGCCTTCTCCTTTTTCAACTTGTCCTTGACCTTTCTTCTGCTCTGCGCAGGTGAATTCCACTACTCCTCCTTCCTTTCCAACGCCCTGATCCTCCGTCCTACCTCACCCTCTCCTTCTCCGAACAGTTCTTTAAAGTACACCTTCCACTCGTCTATCCCTATTTTGTTTGATATTTCTCTTCCTTTTCTTCTCTTCTTGAGATATTCCCATATTTCTTTCTCGCTTCCTAAACCCTAAATAAATTATAAAATATTAAATACATAGCAATGTTTTCAATGAAGCTATAACCTAAAACATTTAATTGGATGGCGACGCATCAATTAAAAATATCCGCAAAAAGTTTGCATAATAATGTAGTGGAATAGGCGTTTTTTTTCAATATGGTAATTTCATCTTTTTGCGAGAAATACGTCGCGGGTTTTTTTAAAATGTAGATTTTTTAATATTTAAAAAATGCAAATCGTTATTATTCTTATTGTCAACAAGTGTAATCTTTAATTAGTATTGTCTTTTGTAAAATTGAAAGATTTCTACTCTGCCATGTACAAACCTTAAGTTTAAAGTTTCATAATTTTAGCTCAAGTGGCTTGGCCGGCTAGATCGTGCACAGCACAGAACTTCTCGTCGAAAATAGTCATAATCGATTCATGGCCGAACCGTACTGGTGAAAACTTGCGATGTTTTACCTTCGGCGTTGGTCTTAACGGACGAAAGGTCAATTTGTTGGCATAAATAATATAGTGTTTTACCAAGCAAAACGAGTCCTGGGCAATAAAGCTTGTATTTTAGAAACGAAACATAAACGCATACATTGATTTTAAGTTAAATCCTTTATTTTTCACTAAACCAAATGTATAATTAATAAGCACCATACAAAAACATTAAAAATATAGTTTTACGTTTGTACATAAATGCTAATTTATAATATGGTCTAAAAGTATATTAAAAAATATATTATTGGTATCCAAATTTACACTTACGTGTATATTATTAATAAATAAGATTCTATCGAATATATATAAAAATATTCAAAAATTCCAGACAATTAATATAAAAAGATCTACCGTACGAATTCAATAGAAACTACCCTAAGCATATGACTATGTTATTTAATGTTTAAAAGAATGATTGTGCCACACAATTCTTGCAATCTTAATAAATATTCGGTAAGATTAGTAACAATAGAAGACAAATAATAAGCGAGAATTAAAATGAAAATTGTTGCTTACACTAAACGTTGTGATCTCTATTATAAACCGCAAAGCACATATATGAAAGGCGAGGAAGAATCCAAATGTATAAATCTAACGTAAGGCACTTTTTATGTAGCCTACATTTATACTTATTTAAAACTTTAATCAGAGTAATCGCATTGATCCTGCTTTATCCTACTTATACTTGAATAAAAACTGTGTGATACACGTATAAGATTATTAAGAATTTTAAACTAAAAGTTGATTATTATTAATGTCCCTTGGAATAGGAACCCATAAAAAATGTATAATAAATCAGAACTAACAAAATCATCAATACGCTGGGTCATTCGTTGTGGAAGTATTACTCAAATTGACACACATGGAGGTTTCAAAAAGAACCGCACAGGTACATAAAATGTTAATACATGTAAATGCAGAATGAAAGTCCACCACTTTCTACCGGTTGTTTTTAGTTCTAAATTTACCTTCCTGAAATAAGTTCACAATTAACCCGATTGATCCTACATAATCAAGCGTCGTATTGAAGATTAAATGTAAAATATGGAGATTAAAACTAGTGACATACTTAATCCTAATTCATTACGTCACACACAAGAATTGACTTCCATAAAATAAGATCCTAAGCGGGAGATTTTCTCGGCGTGGCCTCGTGCTGTTTCCTCAACCGCTTCTTCAATTCTTGCGGAAACTTGTCGTAGCACTTCTTGCAGACCGGTTTCAGATCGTATTCGTAGAATTTGGTCTTCTGGTTCATCTTTTGATCGCATATGGAGCACGCAAAGTGATGTACGCACCACGCCTTGTTCAAGGCAGTAAAAACTGCAAATGACGTAATTAACGACTCGGTCCGCACTGGGAAAAACGGCTTACCGTCACCACCGATGACTTGATTACAGACAAAGCACAGGTTTCCGAACAGCTGGTGGTAGTGAGTTTCACAGTAGGCGAGCCCCTTCTTCTCGTAGTGCCGATGACCGAAGAACGGTTTCTCGCATTTGGCACACACGAAATGCTGAAGTGCAATTATTTACAACTTTAAATAATGATGTTGAACGTACATCAAACATATATTTAATATTAAAATTATTAAACTTTTATGCGACGCCTATTTATAATTTGGTCGCTTTTACAATTGCAGTGTTAAATATACGTTCACTTTGTAGAGTAAATAAAATGGAATAATTTCATTTTGAATCCCACCTCCACATGCCAATGTTTCCCCAATGCGGTGACGACCCTTTCTTCGATCGGTCTACGACAAGCGCCGCAAATTGGAATTCCCATTTTGTCGTGACACCTCAGACAGTACAACTCGTTCATATCGTTAGCGGCAAAGCCAGGTCTACTTCGAACTTCCCTAGCGTTTGCGTCCAATTCGATCCCGCAAGCGGTACAATTGAAGTGATACGCATGGTAGACTTCACCGCGGAACTTCAACGGTTGATCGTCGATAATACCACTGGAATGATCGAGATGTAATGAAAATTATTGCATAAAATATATTACTTACTGGCATTTGTGACAGACGTATTTTCCCAATTTGTCCGCCTTGACTTTGGCGTTGCACTCGTGGCAGAGAGCGCGACCGGCGTTTCGAATGAAACCCAAATCGGCCAGCGGCTGTTGGCACATGTCGCAGAGGAAACAGTTCGGGTGCCAGTTCGCGTTCATCGCCTTGATGACACGACCGATGATGAATTCGCCGCATTTTCCACAGCACGGCGCGAACAAAACTTGAAAGTCGTGCTCGCAGTACTTGCGACCCTCAAACTCGTAGAATATGCCGTCCCTGAACTCTCGAAAGCACTGAGCGCACCTGAAGGGGCACAAAGTAAGAATAAGCACGTGCTGTAAACTTAAAGCCCGATACAAGCTTGTGTATCGTTGAAAATAAATTTCAATGAAGGTCATCAGACCACCACAGATAAATTCACCCAAGTTGCCATCTTTTGTTTGACCAAAAATTAAACTCAATGAACGATTTTGAAATATTTTAGATAAAATTGAATGTAATATTCTACTCTGAGAAGAATCTAAAGATATAACTAAAGACCGTATTACGTTTGCCAAAAATTAAGATTAGATTCAATGTACGATCTTAATATATTTAAATTTTATAGTTCGATATGCTATAAGAGTATCTGCATACTACTCAACAATTGAATCAGAGAGCATAGATCATGCAATGTATCACACTTGTTAATTTTCTACCCCGAGATTTCAACGGATATATACATTATGACTATTTTTGGAATAACAAACAATTTTTATTTCAAGTTTTTTTTTTGAAAAATGGAATTTTAACCAAGTATAAGAAAATTGACAGTTTTTTCTCTTGCGTTTGAAGAACATGCTCCAAAAACAATTAATGGTTACAGCAAGAACACAACATCGTCTATTGCATCACTAATTTTTATCCAGGAGTGTCTTTTTTAAACACGCTCAAATATTTATTAGCAAACGCGCCGCCTTAAAATACAATACTTACACAAAACATTGTTGGTGCCACAATTCGCCGGTGGAATTGACTATTTTTTCGTGCGGTTCAAATCCTTCTTTACATCGGGAACATATCATGTTATCCAGGGACATCGCTCCCGTCGCTCTACAACAATTTGTTAAAACTTAGCAATCACATAAATTAATAATAATTGCAATCAATATCGTAATACATATACGCTTTGCGATTATTAAGTTAATAACGAATAATTCGGAGACTGGTGCATTTTTATGTTAAATTATTTATCTGTCAAATCTCTGTTGCGCTCGATCCATTTAATTAGTTGACGGTCACTACGATCAGTATCGATACACACGTACCCTCGACTTTTTTGATAGGCACTCGCACTGATTAGAACCAAATTTTCATTCGCCGGACCGATGCTAGAGAGTTTGCTATGTTGAACTTGATGTGCCTTGTTTTGTTCATATTCATCGTAATTGTCGTAACTTTCAGACTCATACTGGCTCTGTACATGCAAATTTCTTTCCTTCGATTGTGCCCGTCGTTTGAACAAGTCACTTTCAGACAGTTGGTGAACTGTGGGCACATCAGGTGATAAATCCTTAAATAATGGAAACTTGTTCATTTTGGTAATTTATTCCAAAAAAATTGTGACGCACTAAGAAAGAACGCCTCGATTAGATAGAGCGCTGGTTTATACGAATGCTCATTAGATTTGTTCAATTCATATCCCTTCCTATCTTATCTATCAATTTTGTTGCCACAGTAGACTCCACTGAAATCCTAAACTGAGAGCCCTGCCCTATTGAGATAAGGAAAACAAACAACATCAATTATTAAACTTTTGTAAAATGCTTTTACACAACAGATTGAAGAAATTTAATGAGGGTTTTTAACCACAATTATTAACGAATAACGAGCACATATTGCAAGAATTCCGATACCAGTTGTGGTTTCTTTTAAACCAGTCTCCAAATCCCTAAAAGCAAAGTAATTGGGTCGTATCGCGCAACGCGTCCAACAAATTTTATCTAATCTTTATGTTAGGTACACCAAACACTATCTACCCATTCATAATTTCATATTTGCAATCGAACGATGCGATCATCACACCGATCGCTCAAGCTATTCGAACAAAAATGCATGCTTACCCGGTAATAGGAATTGGTGACATTTTTAAAGGCGTCCGGAATTAAATGAAAACAGTAAGAGTCCCGAAGTACAAGGGTTGGGGGACAAAACTAAAAAAATAGCAACTGTTTACACACCACCCGAAAAAACATAGACAAAACTCTCAATCAGAAGAGGCGCGGAAGGATGCCGGAAATTTCGCTCACTCACCTTGCGACGAATAACTTTGGGAAAAATTACAAGTGCACACCCAGGTTGTGGTTAATTAGGATTTTACGTCGGCCCACCGGACATCTGTTCAACGCCGTCGACCAATGAAAAATAAATGACCATTTACAGAAAATCGAGGGCGGTATTTTCAAATGAGAATTGTGTCGTCGTGATTTTATTGACTTTATTTTAAAGGAACGTACCAATATAATTATCTTACTCGGTTAAGTACTATTTGTTTACAAGTTGTTCAATAACGTGCTGCAACGTGTTGTGTTTACTTACATATATGGAAGTAAAGTAAGTAAGTTTAGTAAATAATTATGTGATTTCTTCACATGCGGGGGTTGGTTTTTGAAACAGATGATAACTAAGCGTGTACCACCAGATTTGGCATAAATACAAGAATATCATTTCCAACAATCGTAAAATTGAAGTCAAGTGATTAAAAAACACTAAGAACCTTACTATCATCGTTGATTCAAGTTAGTTTAAGTTGTAAAATATGTGGTAATATAGAAGGTCGAGTGAAGCAAGTTTCGAGTCCAATTTCGTTTGCAATAAACTACAAGTGTGTAGTTTAGAGGCATAGAGGTAAAACATACCCGCAAATGTGTTCATACTGGAGAACACAATATGTTTCTTCGTTTTTGTTCTGAAGCTGTTTGGACGTCGATGTGTATCCTTCCTTGTCATAATTTTGCCAAGCAGACATGTAATTTCCATTCTCTTCGTATTCTTCAAAATTGTCAATTACATCATACTGTAAGTAACTGTTATCGTTTTCTTCGTACATTTTTTGCTACACTGCCGTTGCATATTGGACTAGTTTTTACTTCATACGCTTAATAAACACACAGACAATTTCCTATCTTATCAAAACGACAGATAACTATATTTATACAATGGTGAAGCAATGCAATGGGGGTTTTTGTTGAATGTACTGGAAACTTTTTGCATTAATCGAAGGATGGGAGATTGGGCGGAACCGTTTTCCATCCAAACTGCACCCATTAATCGAAAAGTAATAAACGTGGTTCATGTTGATCTTTAATAGTGAACTACATTTTTCATTGGAGACAAACGTGGAGCACGATTCAGTTTAATAAAGATGAATAGTCCATAAAATTAATTCTCTGCTAGGATAGAAAGACGAGATTTTTTAAGATCAAAATTACTAGAATTACTTAATCGTAACCAATAAAATGACTCCTCCAGGTGAAAGAGCAAGATGAACTAATAAAATGACACATTTCTTCCAGATCAGGGATTAAAATGTAAAACAACCTTCGTTTTAATGTTTTAATAAATATAACCATCCATCACCAAAATCAAACATGGACACTAAATTAATCAAAATAAATTATCTAAACTCATCATTTCATTCTTTTGAGTAATGTCATCTACATTCTTGGCACTATATTCTTGGTACTATACCATGCCATTTTCGGAAATATAAGAGAAAGGTCGTCACAATTACTTTATAAACTTTTCCAGAACGATCGATTTTTAATCTATAAGATTCACTAGCTGTCGTGGACAACAGATTGTCTTGTTCTAAAAGTGCAACATCATTCTCAGTTCCTCGATTGCCAATTTCCCTTCTTGCTCTACAAGAAATGGCCCTGCAAATATATAGATATTAATCGGGATATTTGAAATGAAATGAAATGAAATCAACACTTAATCGACATTAAATTTGGCTTCATTTTTATACTATTAAAAAAATTACAAGCATTAAAATTACACATCATCCTTTCTTGTTACAAACTAACTTATAATAATTACAAAAAAAAAACACTTAATAAAGAACTGTCAGAGCGTCGTGATGCTGACGAAGTACACAGCTCTTTATTAAGACAAAATTTACATTTCGGGCAACTATATTGTCATCTTCAGCAGTATATACAGCATACTGATGACAACATAGTTGTCTGAAATGTATATTTACTTTCAATGAAGTTCTCTGTGGCTCAAGTAGATTACATTTTATTTTACGCACCAAAACGTCTGATCTACCATTTTTACTAAATATTTCTTACACGGCGAACAGAAACAATTAATTTCATTTATATATTTATTTTACAAACATTAAATACATTTAATATATTATAGTACTTACGTTGAAAAAGACCAGGGAAGTAACATTAAATATCCAAATATTTGAATATATTCTTTATCTTAAATATTAATCTTGATACCTTGGGCCGTTACGTTGCACATAGAACAAGGTTTATACTTGCGCAATATTTGCTGCAACGTATGTCAGTACTGTACAGTGTAGGGATGGAGGTCCTAATGTTATAGGTGGATTTAATTCTAACAACTGTAGAGATGCACAACATATCTCGAATACTAGAAAACACCCATCGACCAAAACTACTGCACCTTTAATAAGTGGCGGCTATTAATATAATTGCTTTCCCGCTCACACAGCCCAATGCGAGTCAAGTATATGTTTACGTTACCAAACTCCTCTCCTCTTCCGGAACACTTATGTCAGATGAACCAGGTTTATCTAAGAACATAAATAGATCTCTTGTGTAGATTGTCCTAATTTAGTTACATCTATCATATTGTCAATGTATTATAAAGTGATTTTAAGTGTAAATTATTTAACACAGCGTTGTGCTAAGAAAACTCAACTAAGTGCCAATGCGCAACATGGAATCATTCCTATAAAATGTGAAAATGATTTTCCTTTATTTAGTGATGCAGAACAATTATATGACATTCAATTTTCCAAAAGAATATAAGTCATACATAATATAATTACCAAAATCCTCGACAATCTCAGAAGTAACGATCTGTTGAAACGAAGCCACACTGTAAAAATGTTGGTTTTTATGAAATCACTATATAAATATGTAGTTCTTACTTGGAAGATAGACAATAGGATAAGCAGTTCCTAATAAGCGACCATTAGTACCAAATTGTTCTGTCAAAAAATCTTTCGTACAAACTCTTCGATTTTTATACACTGACATGGGTGATATATTTAATAATTCTGGATTGCTACACGCTTCTAACCATTTGTTGAATAGTGTAACATTCTTTGTAGGATGAGGAAAAGAATGCTTTCTACTGTCCCAGTGGTAGCAACTGTGCACTGCACAGCACATTTACCCATAATTCTATACAAAAGTAGCAATTTGCCACCTTATAAATAATGCTAAACTTCACTTATGTTAAATCCTATAGAATACCTAAAGCACTTCAATACAAAAAAATCCGCGGTGGTCCGCACGAAACTTACTTATACTTAGTTATACTACGTTTTTCGAAAAAACTTTTCAAGTGAAAGTTGTTTAAAATATCAATATCTATAATTTATGTAAGAATATTTTTTTCCGTAACGTGTACCGTTTTCGAGATATGGAAAAAGGTGATATGAGTAAACCATCACTTCCGGTTGAGTGATTGCGTTCAAAATAGGACGTTTTCCTCCTTGCTACATACAAATGTTAAATTTAAAGTTTCAGAGCTCTAGCTCTAATCGTTTGGACGCTAGAGCGCGCACAGACACACACACACACACACAGCCAGACAGACACACAGACGTCATTCCGAAAATAGTCAGAAACGATTCAGGGGACCTCAAAACGCGTATATCCGTTAAAATCTCGAGATCGAAATTTTTCATGATTCCTATACTTACTTACACATAAAGTATAAGTAAGTAAAATACCACACACCCGTGTCTTGTTCCGTTGACTTTAAGAGAACCTCCGGCGGTCGAAAGCCAGGCGTGCCGGCTCTTAAAGCCCTCAAGTTCTTTCTTAAAACGCAATTCGTGCACGTTCTCGGTTTGCCGTAGCATTTGCAAGACTGGACGTTTTTCTGATGCGATGGTGACTTTCTCACGGTTGTTATCGATGGTGGTGACAATTTTGTTAAGACAACTTGATTTGACGTTTTGTTCGAGGTTTTTTCACAAATCTTCGACGATCTACTGTGTTGTGGAAGATTTTTCACAATATCTATGGAGAAAACGATATCTGCATGTAGTACAGAAAAAAAATTGTTTTCAATTGATTAACTCTGTGATGTGTACATGGACTGTAGTCCAGAACTCTGAGGCATATTAAAACTAATTGTAATTCTTACTTTTTTGATTATTTGTCATCGTGGTACGATTATATCCTCAATCTGAATGTTACTTTTCATTTTAATCGCTATTATCAACACGTGTACTATAATATTATAAAGTTGTGATTTTACATAACCTTGCTTTCATTCTGACTCTTAAAATTACGTATTATTAAATATAATAATTAAAATTTACACGAAAGATGGTCTAATCTTACACCTCAATGGTGTAGTGAACATTAATTAAAACAGGTCCATGAAGACTAAATGGTGGATCGCTAGACAATATTGTTTCTGGGTTATTACCCTTCGTCAGATTTGACAAGATACATTTTTAATAATTAAATAAAATAATCAAAAATTAGTCATAAAATAAGTAACTTAATTATGTATATTAGGTTTTTCTGGTCTGACATTTGTAAATTTGTAGACTTATAGACCTAAACACACAACAGTTTATAAATTTCTTTTGAGAATAGACTAACCTTTATGTTTTTTCGCTTGTGGGTCATTTTCTTTCTGGCTGTTCCCCTGCGCTTGCGCCATTGTCCTTGAAATTTCGTTCGTATAATTCCGTCCGTCTCTTAACTTGCCCAGTTATTTCGTCAGAGGTCTGAAACGCACGAACCAAATCAAATCGGAACGCGAAATTAAATTGTAAACGCACCGCTGAAGTTACGTCATATTTTCTCTTCTTATTTACATCGCTTTCGCTTGGTCGTTTCACAACGGAATTCGCCAGGCCGAAATCAACCAACAAGTATCTAAAAATAGCGTTAGAAACTTTGCACTGTTCAATTTTAATTACCTCCTATTTTTTCTATCGTATAAGAAATTGCCAGGTTTGACGTCACGGTGCACTATGCTGAATTCGTGAACGAGTGCTGTGGCTTTTAATACATTTTTTATGTACACGGCCGTCTCTTCGGCGTCCATATCGCCCACGTAGTCCTAAAATTAAATTAAATTAAATTAAATTAATACGTGAGGTTGATACGGCATGATGAAGATCAGGTTGTTCCTGTTCCTCAGGTACAGATCTATTCCGGCGACGTTATCTACGCCTCTAAAATATAAATTAAGGAATCGAATGAAAATACCGGCGTTTAATGAATTACCCAATGTCTTTTAAGCATTGCAATTCGAATTTAATTTTATCTGGATGACACGTAGGTACTACGTGTTTGACGGCATATCGTTTTGGTACCGTTTCGTCGCCTTTTAACGACGCTAAGAACATCGTGCTGAAAGTTCCATATCCGACTTGTCTGTGCAGAAAAAATAATCTTTCCAATTCGGGGAATGTCTGTTTCAAGTTCCGAATATGGCAGTGTTCTTCTCTCCTATCTATTGCACGAAAAAGCAGCCACATTATAAAATTTTTAAACAGTATGTACGACGTTCCCTGCCATGTTTTTAAACACGATATCCCTTACTAGGCTATACATGACCTCCCCTGACATTCTTTCTAGTACCCAAACCATTTCATTTTCCTGGCTGTCTAAGACAACCGTATTCAGTCACTTTTATTTTCATCGTAACTTTTGCAATAAGCTCCGCTCCACCTATTATTTTACCTGAGGATTTCGGCGAGACTGCGTCGAATTCCTTCCTTGTGAAGTACAATTCTTTCGTTTGGATCGGCGACTCGTTCCGTTGATAATCTACAAACGTTTTGTTTTTCTAAATCGTTTCAAATTCCTTTACTTACCTTTTTTTCTTTTCTGGTGTACATGTTGGTGGCATATTTGAAATTTAATTAGATATTGAAATTTGTGCTCAACCGGAGTTACGACACAGTTAACATAACCTATAATTTTCGTCAACTGCAGTGTCGCCAGCACGTTCGGAAAGAGCACTATACACAATTGAATTGAAAATACATTCAACGACAAAATTTAGGTTATGAACTATTATTGGGTGTTTGTTTACGACATATGTAATTATACTGATACATATCTCCAAATGTAAGCTCCAGTAGTTTTGATTAAAACTGGTTTATTACATTATGGCGATTAGATCACAACAACCAATCAAAAACAAATTATTCGAGAAAATTTTGACTGTACTTGATATTTACACGTGCACTCAATCAATCGCGTTTTACGCTGTGATAAATTATTTGTCATTTCGTTAAATTTTAAAATACGCAATCTAACAGAAAAAAGCTTTAAATTTAACTTTAACATCCTACTATAATTTTGTTGTATTATCTGAACGTCACATCGGCGACATTTCTGAACGGTGCAACTTTTGATGTGAGATTACCGTAGATCGAGTTTTAAAATCCGCGAAGTAATATGCCGACCCTTACGTCGAAGTAGGTCATGGCCTTAATTTCACTTTCTCTGAATCGCATGGTGCAAATTTATACGGAATACTTCAAACCCCACTTAACATAACTTATAATGCATTTGATGATTGAACTATTTATTGAAATCTTCAATATCCATTAGTACGTTAAGTACATTTTATATGGAAATAAAGTATATATTTAGAAAAAATCCGCGGTTGTCCGCACGAAACTTTCTTATACTTGGTTATACTACGTTTTTCGAAAAAACTTTTCAAATGAAAGTTGTTTAAAATATCAATATCTACAATTCATGTAAGAATAATTTTTTCCGTAACGTGTACCGTTTTCGAAAAGTGGAAAAAGGTGATAAGAGTAAACCATCACTTCCGGTTGAGAGATTGCGTTCAAAATAGGACGTTTTCCTCCTTGCTACATACAAATGTTAAGTTTAAAGTTTCAGAGCTCTAGCTATAATCGGTTGGACGCTAGAGCGTACTGTAACTGAGTATAAGAAGTATAAGAAAGCGGTGCGCGGGTAAACGGCGGTGCGCGGGATTTTTTTATAGTTATTAATAATGGCAACATTGCATGAAATCCAGAAAATAGATATATATATATATATATATATATATATATATATATATATATATATATACACGAAAGATTGTCTAATCTTACACCTCAATGGTGTAGTGAACATTAATTAATACAGGTCCATGAAGACTAACTGGTGGATCGCTAGACAATATTGTTTCTGGGTTATTACCCTTCGTCAGTAGCGATTACCAAGAACCTTAGTTGTTGAAATACCTTTACATGTAGTGGCCATCAAAACTTCTTGGCGCGAGCCAATCACTCCTAACGAACCACTGACAACAGAACACTGACGAGACGATACCTTGTCTAACACCTTGCGGAGACTAAACAAGAGGCGACTGTCAAACGTCCAGTGTCAACATATAAAGGACCTGTATTAATTAATGTTCACTACACCATTGAGGTGTAAGATTAGACCATCTTTCGTGTAAATTTTACATTTTGCTGTCAGATTTGACAAGATACATTTTTAATTTGAATTGTTTTTGAACTTAATTGCAGCAATCCTTTTATATGTTAACACTGGACGTTTGACAGTCGTCTCTTGTTTAGTCTCCGCAAGGTGTTAGACAAGGTATCGTCTCGTCAGTGTTCTGTTGTCAGTGGTTCGTGAGGAGTGATTGGCTCGCGCCAAGAAGTTTTGATGGCCACTACATGTAAAGGTATTTCAACAACTAAGGTTCTTGGTAATCGCTACTGACGAAGGGTAATAACCCAGAAACAATATTGTCTAGCGATCCACCAGTTAGTCTTCATGGACCTGTATTAATTAATGTTCACTACACCATTGAGGTGTAAGATTAGACCATCTTTCGTGTAAATTTTACATTTTGCTGTCAGATTTGACAAGATACATTTTTAATATATATATATATATATATATATATATATATATATATAAATGGTACTTATCTTGTATCATGAGCAGTCAGTCGTTGAATAAAACACTTTTAGCAATATTAAAGTTTATTGCGATAAGGTGTTTCGGAAACCCTTGTCAAGCAATAAACATTAATATGACAAATAACATTAAATAAAACCTATCGCGGTAACAAGGCCGACTTTCTATTACGCCAGTATTTACTGCAAGAACTAGGGAAAACCTTGTAAAAACCTAGTTAGGGTATTCGACCAATATTTAATTCACTACAATACAATTTAAAATCACGATAAAAAAAAATATATATGATAAGATAAAAATAAATTAACCCGCAATTGTAATAATAATGATCAAAAAATTGTATTGTAATGAATGAAATATTGGACACTTGGAATTTTGTGACAATATTAATTCAATATTAATAAATCAAAATTAATATTAGAAATTAATATTAAAGCCACAAAACTCCCATTGTGATTTGGCTAGCTAAGAGAACTATTAATAAAAATCTACTAGAATGACCAATGTTTAATTCGTTAAAAAAAAAAAATTAACATTAAAACAAAGCAAATTTCTAAAAATGATTAAAATGAATTCAACATTGGTCAGACCTCTTAAAAAAATATACAAATCAAAACTTAAATTAATATGCCAATAATCAACTCAAACGCAGGGCCGCTCTAAAAGGATAACGTATAAATTCCAAGTTAATACATGCCAATGCCATAAAAAATGACTATGCAAAAGTAAACACCAGCATGCACCAAAATAGAACCACACATCAACCTTAAAGATCAGCTCTACAACGAGTTCGTTAAAGGTCACATCTCTTAAATATTAATTACTAATTTGATCAATGTTCAAACTAAAGCTATGTGAAAAAGTTAGTTTCAACATTGGTCAAAATAAAACTAAAATTAAATTAACAAATAAAAGAAAAAGAAAAAAATCAATCTAGAAAGATGCAGGCTCACAGTAATAAATTATTATAAATTTTACTTACATTGAGAGTGTCAGTTTTAGAGTTTATAGCGTTAGTGTCTTTTTGTATATGTAACATCTCCAAAACCAAACGCTTTTTATAATTGCACTCTTTTGTAAGAATTTTGGTGTTATCGAAATCAAAAATATGTCCTGTGTTTTTTGCATGCTTGGATAAAGCAGTGTCAATGGTTTTGTTAGATGTTGTACTGTATATATGTGCTGGACAATTAGAACAGTTAATGCAGATCTAATATCTACTAATAACGATATTAGATATGCATCACTTCCATATATTAAGGGTTTATCGGAACGCATTAAACATGCTCTAAAGCCATACGATGTTATAATTGCACACACAAACCATAACACAGTTAAAAACATTTTTACACAACTTAAACCACAAATACCAAAGCAAAACCAAACACACACTATATACAAAATTAACTGTTCTAATTGTCCAGCAACTTATGTTGGTCAAACATTACAATACTTACATAGACGCATATACACACATAAATACAGTACAACATCTAACAAAACCATTGACACTGCTTTATCCAAGCATGCAAAAAACACAGGACATATTTTTGATTTCGATAACACCAAAATTCTTACAAAAGAGTGCAATTATAAAAAGCGTTTGATTTTGGAGATGTTACATATACAAAAAGACACTAACGCTATAAACTCTAAAACTGACACTCTCAATTTAAGTAAAATTTATAATAATTTATTACTGTGAGCCTGCACCTTTCTAGATTGATTTTTTTCTTTTTCTTTTATTTGTTAATTTAATTTTAGTTTTATTTTGACCAATGTTGAAACTAACTTTTTCACATAGCTTTACTTTGAACATTGATCAAATTAGTAATTAATATTTAAGAGATGTGACCTTTAATGAACTCATTGAAGAGCTGATCTTTAAGGTTGATGTGTGGTTCTATTTTGGTGCATGCTGGTGTTTACTTTTGCATAGTCATTATTTATGGCATTGGCATGTATTAACTTGGAATTTATACGTTATCCTTTTAGAGCGGCCCTGCGTTTGAGTTGATTATTGGCACATTAATTTAAGTTTTGATTTGTATATTTTTTTAAGAGGTCTGACCAATGTTGAATTCATTTTAATCATTTTTAGAAATTTGCTTTGTTTTAATGTTAATTTTTTTTTTAATGAATTAAACATTGGTCATTCTAGTAGATTTTTATTATTAGTTCTCTTAGCTAGCCTTTTCACAATGGGAGTTTTGTGGCTTTAATATTAATTTCTAATATTAATTTTGATTTATTAGTATTGAATTAATATTGTCACAAAATTCCAAGTGTCCAATATTTCATTCATTACAATACAATTTTTTGATCATTATTATTACAATTGCGGGTTAATTTATTTTTATCTTATCATATATATATATATATTTTTTTTATCGTTGTGATTTTAAATTGTATTGTAGTGAATTAAATGTTGGTCGAATACCCTAACTAGGTTTTTACAAGGTTTTCCCTAGTTCTTGCAGTAAATACTGGGGTAATAGAAAGTCGGCCTTGTTACCGCGATAGGTTTTATTTAATGTCATTTGTCATATTAATGTTTATTGCTTGACAAGGGTTTCCGAAACACCTTATTGCAAAAAAAGGTGTCGCAATAAACTTTAATATTGCTAAAAGTGTTTTATTCAACGACTGACTGCTCATGATACAAGATAAGTACCATTATATATATATATCTATTTTCTGGATTTCATGCAATGTTGCCATTATTAATAACTATAAAAAAATCCCGCGCACCGCCGTTTACCCGCGCACCGCTTTCTTATACTTCTTATACTCAGTTACAGTACGCTCTAGCGTCCAAACGATTATAGCTAGAGCTCTGAAACTTTAAACTTAACATTTGTATGTAGCAAGGAGGAAAACGTCCTATTTTGAACGCAATCACTCAACCGGAAGTGATGGTTTACTCATATCACCTTTTTCCACTTCTCGAAAACGGTACACGTTACGGAAAAAATTATTCTTACATGAATTGTAGATATTGATATTTTAAACAACTTTCATTTGAAAAGTTTTTTCGAAAAACGTAGTATAACCAAGTATAAGAAAGTTTCGTGCGGACAACCGCGGATTTTTTCTAAATATATATTTTATTTCCATATAAAATGTACTTAACGTACTAATGGATATTGAAGATTTCAATAAATAGTTCAATCATCAAATGCATTATAAGTTATGTTAAGTGGGGTTTGAAGTATTCCGTATAAATTTGCACCATGCGATTCAGAGAAAGTGAAATTAAGGCCATGACCTACTTCGACGTAAGGGTCGGCAATATTACTTCGCGGATTTTAAAACTCGATGTCTACGGTGATCTCACATCAAAAGTTGCACCGTTCAGAAATGTCGCCGATGTGACGTTCAGATAATACAACAAAATTATAGTAGGATGTTAAAGTTAAATTTAAAGCTTTTTTTCTGTTAGATTGCGTATCTTAAAATTTAACGAAATGACAAATAATTTATCAGAGCGTAAAACGCGATGGATTGAGTGCACGTGTGAATATCAAGTACATTCAAAATTTTCTCGAATAATTTGTGTTTTTGATTGGTTGTTGTGATCTAATCGCCATAATGTAATAAACCAGTCAGTTTTAATCAAAACTACTGGAGCTTACATTTGAAGATAGGTAATTACATATGTCGTAAACAAACACCCAATAATAGTTCATAACCTAAATTTTGTGGTTGAATGTATTTTCAATTCTATTGTGCTCTTTCTGGACGTGCTGGCGACACTGCAGTTGACGAAAATTATAGGTTATGTTAACTGTGTCGTAACTCCGGTTGAGCACAAATTTCAATATCTAATTAAATTTCAAATATGCCACCAACATGTACACCAGAAAAGAAAAAAAGGTAAGTAAAGGAATTTGAAACGATTTAGAAAAACAAAACGTTTGTAGATTATCAACGGAACGAGTCGCCGATCCAAACGAAAGAATTGTACTTCACAAGGAAGGAATTCGACGCAGTCTCGCCGAAATCCTCAGGTAAAATAATAGGTGGAGCGGAGCTTATTGCAAAAGTTACGATGAAAATAAAAGTGACTGAATACGGTTGTCTTAGACAGCCAGGAAAATGAAATGGTTTGGGTACTAGAAAGAATGTCAGGGGAGGTCATGTATAGCCTAGTAAGGGATATCGTGTTTAAAAACATGGCAGGGAACGTCGTACATACTGTTTAAAAATTTTATAATGTGGCTGCTTTTTCGTGCAATAGATAGGAGAGAAGAACACTGCCATATTCGGAACTTGAAACAGACATTCCCCGAATTGGAAAGATTATTTTTTCTGCACAGACAAGTCGGATATGGAACTTTCAGCACGATGTTCTTAGCGTCGTTAAAAGGCGACGAAACGGTACCAAAACGATATGCCGTCAAACACGTAGTACCTACGTGTCATCCAGATAAAATTAAATTCGAATTGCAATGCTTAAAAGACATTGGGTAATTCATTAAATGCCGGTATTTTCATTCGATTCCTTAATTTATATTTTAGAGGCGTAGATAACGTCGCCGGAATAGATCTGTACCTGAGGAACAGGAACAACCTGATCTTCATCATGCCGTATCAACCTCACGTATTAATTTAATTTAATTTAATTTAATTTTAGGACTACGTGGGCGATATGGACGTCGAAGAGACGGCCGTGTACATAAAAAATGTATTAAAAGCCATAGCACTCGTTCACGAATTCAGCATAGTGCACCGTGACGTCAAACCTGGCAATTTCTTATACGATAGAAAAAATACTGTTGCAATTTTTTCTCCAGTCCTGACGACATGACCGCCCTGACGGAAATTATAACCATATTTGGTTTCGACGCGGTGAAAAAGGTCGCGAGCCTATGCGGTACGTATTTAAATCAATGAGGCCGATATTTAATTTGTAGTGAGGCTTGCGTGCCGTTGGACTTGAGGAAAATCTGTCGTGTGCTTCGATCGAGAAGTAAAGTAGCGAAATTGGACGGAGTGAATAACTGTACCGGTTGTGATCAATTAGAAGATGTTTGTGTTTGCCGAGGAAAACCTTTCACGCTGGTATGTTGTAGAATCGTGTTGTGGTGGTACGCAAATCAAGATTTTTATTTTGGGACGTAACGGATGAGTTTCCAGCCGAGGCTTATGACCTCTTGAAGCAATTGTTGGACGTTAATCCGAAATCGAGGATATCGGCGGTGGATACATTGCACCATCCGTTTTTAGAAGATGTATAATTATTAAAACATTCTTTTGTGTCCAATCGACATTTTTATTAGTTCCTCGCTTGTTTTCTAGGTATTTTTAATAGTTGCTTTTGATACAACATTTACATGATTATTAGAGGTATAGGTAATGTATACTTAATAGAGAGAAAAAAAAACAGCTTGCCTAGAATTAGTAATTGTAATTGCAAATTCACCTTAGCATAGTGATCTCTTTTTCGTAAATCAGCCGTCAATGGTGGTAGTTTAAAGTAAATAATTTGACATGTATTTGCAATTGCAGAACAGCGCATGACCGAAATCTGACTGAAAAATCAATGTCGGTTGATGTGTATACAAATTTTCTAGATCAATTATAGAGAGCGTACTTTAAATTTGAATTAATGATAATGATCACACAACTATTTTTGGAGGAGTTTATTATTGAAGGATTTAGAACGTGAATATTTTGTATACATGCGACTGAATTACCGACCTGTACAATCTGGATATGGACTTGTTTATATGAAAATTCATTTCTGTGCATTACGTACTTTTGTAATTAAATGAACTGGTAACGATTTTTTAAATGTAGATAAATTACGGACTTATCCCGATTGTAAACACTTTTTGTTGTACGGGTTGTGTGGGGAATTAATTATTACATTAGAGCCATGAAAGGGATTTTTGTACCAACCAATTAATTCAACGATATTCATGTAAATTGTGGAAAAATTTGTATTTCTGACATTTTTGCATATTTTACATCAAGGATATAGATGAAAATTAGCGGAGCCTGTGGTTTTACTACAAAGAAAAAAGAGAAAACTTATAATAACAATTATAAGATGAAAACCCCTTACCACACTTGATTTTTACAAATCTAAATAAGTTTCAGAGCTCTAGCTATAATCGTTTGAACGCTAGAGCGCGCACAGGCACACACACACACAGCCACACAGACGTCATTCCGAAAATAGATGCCGATGCCGATGCCGATGCCAACCCAACCCAGCCCAACCCTTCGGCCTTTTGGCCTTGACCTTTTGGCCTTGGCATTTTGGCCTTGACCTTTTGGCCTTGGCATTTTGGCCTTGACCTTTTGGCCTTGACCTTTTGGCCTTGGCCTTTAACCCTTGGCCTTTTACCCTTGGCCTTTTGGCCTTGGCCAAAAGACCAAGGCCAATGCCAAAAGGCCGAGGCCAAGGCCAAGTTTCAGAGCTCTAGCATAATCGTTTGGACGCCAGAGCGCGCGCGCGCGCGCGCCCACACACACACACACACACAGAGAGAGAGAGAGAGACGTCATTCCGAAAATAGATGCCGATGCCAACCCAACCTTTCGGCCTTTTGGCCTTGACCTTTTGGCCTTGGCATTTTGGCCTTAACCTTTTGGCCTTGGCCTTTTACCCTTGGCCTTTTGGCCTTGGCATTTTGGCCTTGGCCTTTTGGCCTTGGTCTTTTGGCTTTGGCCTTGGCCAAAAGGCCAAGGCCAAGGGTTAAAGGCCAAGGGTAAAAGGCCAAGGCCAAAAGGTTAAGGTTGGTCTTTTGGCATTGGCCTTGGCCTTTTGGCCTTGGCCTTTTGGCCTTGGCCTTTTGGCCTTGGCCTCGGCCTATTGGCCTTGGTCTTTTGGCCAAGGCCAAAGCCAACAGGCCAAGGCCAAGGGTTAACGGCCAAGGCCAAAAGGCCAAGACCAAAAGGCCAAGGCCAAAAGGTCAAGGCCAAAATGCCAAGGCCAAAGGGTTGGGTTGGGTTGGCATCGGCATCTATTTTCGGAATGACGTCTCTCTCTCTCTCTCTCTCTGTGTGTGTGTGTGTGTGTGTGCGCGCGCGCTCTGGCGTCCAAACGACTATAGCTAGAGCTCTGAAAGGCCAAGGCCAAAAGGCCAAGGCCAAAAGGCCAAGACCAAAAGGCCAAGGCCAAAAGGCCCAGGCCAAGGCCAAGTTTCAGAGCTCTAGCTATAATCGTTTGGACGCCAGAGCGCGCGCGCACACACACACACACAGAGAGAGAGAGAGACGTCATTCCGAAAATAGATGCCGATGCCGATGCCAACCCAACCCAACCCAACCCAACCCTTCGGCCTTTTGGCCTTGACCTTTTGGCCTTGGCATTTTGGCCTTGACCTTTTGGCCTTGGCCTTTTGGCCTTGGCCTTTTGGCCTTGGCCTTTTGGCCTTGGCCTCTAACCCTTGGCCTTTTGGCCTTGGCCTTTAACCCCTGGCCTTTAACCCTTGGCCTTTTGGCCTTGGTCTTTTGGCCTTGGTCTTTTGGCTTTGGCCTTTTGGTCTTGGTCTTTTGGCTTTGGCCTTGGCCTTTTGGCCTTGGTCTTTTGGCCTTGTCCTTTTGGCCTTGACCTTTTGGCCTTGGCCTTGGCCTTTTGGCCTTGGCCTTTTGGTCTTTTGGCATTGGCCATTTGGCCTTGGCCTTTTGGCCTTGGCCTTTTGGCCTTGGCCTTGGCCTTTGCCTTTTGGCCTTGTCCTTTTGGCCTTGTCCTTTTGGCCTTGGCCTTTTGACCTTGGCCTTGGCCTTTTGGCCTTGGCCTTTTGGCCTTGGTCTTTTGGCCTTGGCCTTTTGGCCTTGGCCTTTTGGCCTTGGCCTTTTGGCCTTGGCCTTTTGGCCTTGGCCTTTTGGCCTTGGTCTTTTGGCTTTGGCCTTGGCCAAAAGGCTAAGGTTGGTCTTTTGGCATTGGCCTTGGCCTTTTGGCCTTGGCCTCGGCCTATTGGCCTTGGTCTTTTGGCCAAGGCCAAAGCCAACAGACCAAGGCCAAAAGGGCAAGGCCAAAAGGCCAAGGCCAAAAGGCCAAGGGTTAACGGCCAAGGCCAAAAGGCCAAGACCAAAAGGCCAAGGCCAAAAGGTCAAGGCCAAAATGCCAAGGCCAAAGGGTTGGGTTGGGTTGGCATCGGCATCTATTTTCGGAATGACGTCTCTGTGTGTGTGTGTGTGTGTGTGTGTGTGTGTGTGTGTGTGTGTGTGTGTGTGTGTGTGTGTGCGCGCTCTGGCGTCCAAACGACTATAGCTAGAGCTCTGAAACTTGGCCTTGGCCTGGGCCTTTGGCCTTGGCCTTTTGGCCTTGGCCTTGGCCTTTTGACCTTGGACTTTTGGCCTTGGCCTTTTGGCCTTGGTCTTTTGGCTTTGGCCTTGGCCAAAAGGCCGAGGCCAAGACCAAGGACAAGGCCAAGACCAAAAGGCCAAGGTCAAGGCCCAGGCCGAGGCCAAGGCCAAATTTCAGAGCTCTAGCTATAATCGTTTGGACGCCAGAGCGCGCGCGCGCCCACACACACACACACACACAGAGAGAGAGAGAGAGACCTCATTCCGAAAATAGATGCCGATGCCGATGCCAATCCAACCAAACCCAACCCAACCCAACCCTTCGGCCCTTTGGCCTTGACTTTTTACCCTTGGCCTTTTTACCCTTGGCCTTTTGGCCAAGGCCAAGGCCAAAAGGCCAAGGCCAAAAGGCCAAGGCCAAAAGGCCAAAAGGCCAAGGCCCAGGCCAAGGCCAAGTTTCATAGCTCTAGCTATAATCGTTTGGACGCCAGAGCGCGCGCACACACACACACACACACACACACAGAGAGAGAGACGTCATTCCGAAAATAGATGCCGATGCCGATGCCGATGCCGATGCCGATGCCGATGCCAACCCAACCCAACCCAACCCAACCCAACCCAACCCTTCGGCCTTTTGGCCTTGACCTTTTGGCCTTGGCATTTTGGCCTTGGCCTTTTGGCCTTGGCCTTTTGGCCTTGGCCTTTAACCCTTGGCCTTTTGGCCTTGGCCTTTAACCCCTGGCCCTTTAACCCTTGGCCTTTTGGCCTTGGTTTTTTGGCCTTGGTTTTTGGCTTTGGCCTTTTGGCCTTGGCCTTTTGGCTTTGGCCTTGGCCTTTTGGCCTTGTCCTTTTGGCCTTGACCTTTTGGCCTTGGCCTTGGCCTTGGCCTTGGCCTTTTGGCCTTGGCCTTTTGGCCTTGGCCTTTTGGCCTTGGCCTTTTGGTCTTTTGGCATTGGCCATTTGGCCTTGGCCTTTTGGCATTGGCCTTTTGGCCTTGGCCTTGGCCTTTTGGCCTTGGCCTTTTGGCCTCGGCCTATTGGCCTTGGTCTTTTGGCCAAGGCCAAAGCCAACAGACCAAGGCCAAAAGGCCAAGGGTTAACGGCCAAGGCCAAAAGGCCAAGACCAAAAGGCCAAGACCAAAAGGCCAAGGCCAAAAGGTCAAGGCCAAAATGCCAAGGCCAAAGGGTTGGGTTGGGTTGGCATCGGCATCTATTTTCGGAATGACGTCTCTGTGTGTGTGTGTGTGTGTGTGTGTGTGTGCGCGCGCGCTCTGGCGTCCAAACGACCATAGCTAGAGCTCTGAAACTTGGCCTTGGCCTGGGCCTTTTGGCCTTGGCCGTTTGGCCTTGGCCGTTTGGCCTTGGCCTTTTGGCCTTGGCCTTGGCCTTTTGACCTTGGCCTTTTGGCCTTGGCCTTTTGGCCTTGGCCTTTTGGTCTTGGCCTTTTGGTCTTGGCCTTTTGGCCTTGGCCTTTTGGCCTTGGCCTTTTGGCCTTGGCCTTTTGGCCTTGGCCTTTTGGCCTTGGCCTTTTGGCCTTGGCCTTTTGGCCTTGGCCTTTTGGCCTTGGCCTTTTGGCCTTGGCCTTTTGGCCTTGGCCTTTTGGCCTTGGCCTTTTGGCCTTGGCCTTTTGGCCTTGGCCTTTTGGCCTTGGTCTTTTGGCTTTGGCCTTGGCCAAAAGGCCGAGGCCAAGACCAAAAGGCCAAGACCAAGGCCAAGGCCAAAAGGATAAGACCAAGGCCAAGACCAAAAGGCCAAGGTCAAGGCCCAGGCCAAGGCCAAGTTTCAGAGCTCTAGCTATAATCGTTTGGACGCCAGAGCGCGCACACACACACACACACACACACACACACAGAGAGAGAGAGAGAGAGAGAGAGAGAGAGAGAGAGAGAGAGAGAGACGTCATTCCGAAAATAGATGCCGATGCCGATGCCGATGCCGATGCCGATGCCGATGCCGATGCCGATGCCGATGCCGATGCCGATGCCGATGCCGATGCCGATGCCGATGCCGATGCCGATGCCGATGCCGATGCCGGTGCCGATGCCCACCCAACCCAACCCAACCCAAGCCGACCCTTCGGCCTTTTGGCCTTGACCTTTTGGCCTTGGCATTTTGGCCTTGGCATTTTGGCCTTTTGGCCTTGG
The DNA here is from genome assembly GCA_959613385.1 of Geotrupes spiniger. Taxonomy (NCBI): domain Eukaryota; kingdom Metazoa; phylum Arthropoda; class Insecta; order Coleoptera; family Geotrupidae; genus Geotrupes; species Geotrupes spiniger. The sequence continues at coordinate 5,280 of OY390737.1, read as the reverse complement.
CCTTTTGGCCTTGGCCTTTTGGCCTTGGCCTTTAGCCCTTGGCCTTTTGGCCTTGGCCTTTTGGCATTGGCCTTGGCCTTTTGGCCTTGGCCTTTTGGCCTTGGCCTTTTGGCCTTGGCCTTTTGGCCTTGGCCTTTTGGCCTTGGCCTTTTGGCCTTGGCCTTTTGGCCTTGGCCTTTTGGCCTTGGCCTTTTGGCCTTGGCCTTTTGGCCTTGGCCTTTTGGCCTTGGCCTTTTGGCCTTGGCCTTTTGGCCTTGGCCTTTTGGCCTTGGCCTTTTGGCCTTGGCCTTTTGGCCTTGGCCTTTTGGCCTTGGCCTTTTGGCCTTGGCCTTTTGGCCTTGGCCTTTTGGCCTTGGCCTTTTGGCCTTGGCCTTTTGGCCTTGGCCTTTTGGCCTTGGCCTTGGCCTTTTGGCCTTGGCCTTTTGGCCTTGGCCTTTTGGCCTTGGCCTTTTGGCCTTGGTCTTTTGGCCAACCCAACCCAAGCCAACCCTTCGGCCTTTTGGCCTTGGCATTTTGGCCTTGGCCTTGGCCTTTTGGCATTGGCCTTGGCCTTTTGGCCTTGGCCTTTTGGCCTTGGCCTTTTGGCCTTGGCCTTTTGGCCTTGGCCTTTTGGCCTTTTGGCCTTTTGGCCTTGGCCTTTTGGCCTTGGCCTTTTGGCCTTGGCCTTTTGGCCTTTTGGCCTTTTGGCCTTGGCCTTTTGGCCTTGGCCTTTTGGCCTTGGTCTTTTGGCCAACCCAACCCAACCCAAGCCAACCCTTCGGCCTTTTGGCCTTGGCATTTTGGCCTTCACCTTTTGGCCTTGGCCTTTTGGCCTTTAGCCCTTGGCCTTTAGCCCTTGGCATTTGGCCTTGGCCTTTTGGCCTTTTGGCCTTTTGGCCTTTTGGCCTTGGCCTTTTGGCCTTGACCTTGGCCTTTTGGCCTTGGCCTTTTGGCCTTGGCCTTTTGGCCTTGGCCTTTTGGCCTTGGCCTTTTGGCCTTGGCCTTTTGGTCTTGGTCTTTTGGCTTTGGCCTTGGCCAAAAGGCCGAGGCCAAGGCCAAAAGGCCAAGACCAAGGCCAAAAGGCCAAGGCCAAAAGGCCAAGGCCAAAAGGCCAAAAGGCCAAGGCCAAAAGGCCAAGGCCAAAAGGCCAAGGCCAAAAGGCCAAGGCCAAAAGGCCAAGGCCAAAAGGCCAAGGCCAAAAGGCCAAGGCCAAAAGGCCAAGGCCAAAAGGCCAAGGCCAAAAGGCCAAGGCCAAAAGGCCAAGGCCAAAAGGCCAAGGTCAAGGCCAAAAGGCCAAGGCCAAAAGACTAAAAGGCCAAAAGGCCAAGGCCAAATGCCAAGGGCTAAAGGCCAAGGGCTAAAGGCCAAAAGGCCAAGGCCAAAAGGTCAAGGCCAAAATGCCAAGGCCAAAAGGCCGAAGGGTTGGCTTGGGTTGGGTTGGGTTGGCCAAAAGACCAAGGCCAAAAGGCCAAGGCCAAAAGGCCAAGGCCAAAAGGCCAAGGCCAAAAGGCCAAAAGGCCAAGGCCAAAAGGCCAAGGCCAAAAGGCCAAGGCCAAAAGGCCAAGGCCAAAAGGCCAAGGCCAAAAGGCCAAGGCCAAAAGGCCAAGGCCAAAAGGCCAAGGCCAAAAGGCCAAGGCCAAAAGGCCAAGGCCAATGCCAAAAGGCCAAGGCCAAGGCCAAAATGCCAAGGCCAAAAGGCCGAAGGGTTGGCTTGGGTTGGGTTGGCCAAAAGACCAAGGCCAAAAGGCCAAGGCCAAGGCCAAAAGGCCAAGGCCAAAAGGCCAAGGCCAAAAGGCCAAGGCCAAAAGGCCAAGACCAAGGCCAAAAGGCCAAGGCCAAAAGGCCAAGGCAAAAAGGCCAAGGCAAAAAGGCCAAGGCCAAAAGGCCAAGGCCAAAAGGCCAAGGCCAAAAGGCCAAGGCCAAAAGGCCAAAAGGCCAAGGCCAAAAGGCCAAGGCCAAAAGGCCAAAAGGCCAAGGCCAAAAGGCCAAGGCCAAAAGGCCAAGGCCAAAAGGCCAAGGCCAAAAGGCCAAGGCCAAAAGGCCAAGGCCAAAAGGCCAAGGCCAATGCCAAAAGGCCAAGGCCAAAAGGCCAAGGGCTAAAGGCCAAGGCCAAAAGGCCAAAATGCCAAGGCCAAAATGCCAAGGCCAAAAGGTCAAGGCCAAAAGGCCGAAGGGTCGGCTTGGGTTGGGTTGGGTTGGGTTGGGTTGGGTGGGCATCGGCACCGGCATCGGCATCGGCATCGGCATCGGCATCGGCATCGGCATCGGCATCGGCATCGGCATCTATTTTCGGAATGACGTCTCTCTCTCTCTCTCTCTCTCTCTGTGTGTGTGTGTGTGTGTGTGTGTGTGTGTGTGTGTGCGCTCTGGCGTCCAAACGATTATAGCTAGAGCTCTGAAACTTGGCCTTGGCCTGGGCCTTGACCTTGGCCTTTTGGTCTTGGCCTTGGTCTTATCCTTTTGGCCTTGGCCTTGGTCTTGGCCTTTTGGTCTTGGCCTCGGCCTTTTGGCCAAGGCCAAAGCCAAAAGACCAAGGCCAAAAGGCCAAGGCCAAAAGGCCAAGGCCAAAAGGCCAAGGCCAAAAGGCCAAGGCCAAAAGGCCAAGACCAAAAGGCCAAGACCAAAAGGCCAAGGCCAAAAGGCCAAGGCCAAAAGGCCAAGGCCAAAAGGCCAAGGCCAAAAGGCCAAGGCCAAAAGGCCAAGGCCAAAAGGCCAAGGCCAAAAGGCCAAGGCCAAAAGGCCAAGACCAAAAGGCCAAGGCCAAAAGGCCAAGGCCAAAAGGCCAAGGCCAAAAGGCCAAGGCCAAAAGGCCAAGGTCAAAAGGCCAAGGCCAAGGCCAAAAGGCCAAACGGCCAAGGCCAAACGGCCAAGGCCAAAAGGCCAAGGCCAAAAGGCCAAGGCCAAAAGGCCAAGGCCAAAAGGCCCAGGCCAAGGCCAAGTTTCAGAGCTCTAGCTATGGTCGTTTGGACGCCAGAGCGCGCTCGCACACACACACACACACACACACACACACAGAGACGTCATTCCGAAAATAGATGCCGATGCCAACCCAACCCAACCCTTTGGCCTTGGCATTTTGGCCTTGACCTTTTGGCCTTGGCCTTTTGGCCTTGGCCTTTTGGTCTTGGCCTTTTGGTCTTGGCCTTTTGGCCTTGGCCGTTAACCCTTGGCCTTTTGGCCTTGGCCTTTTGGCCTTGGTCTGTTGGCTTTGGCCTTGGCCAAAAGACCAAGGCCAATAGGCCGAGGCCAAAAGGCCAAGGCCAAAAGGCCAAGGCCAAAAGGCCAAGGCCAAGGCCAAGGCCAAGGCCAAGGCCAAGGCCAAGGCCAAAAGGCCAATGCCAAAAGGCCAAGGCCAAATGGCCAATGCCAAAAGGCCAAGGCCAAAAGGCCAAGGCCAAAAGGCCAAGGCCAAAAGGCCAAGGCCAAAAGGCCAAGGCCAAGGCCAAGGCCAAAAGGCCAAGGCCAAAGCCAAAAGGCCAAGGCCAAAAGGCCAAAGCCAAAAACCAAGGCCAAAAAACCAAGGCCAAAAGGCCAAGGGTTAAAGGGCCAGGGGTTAAAGGCCAAGGCCAAAAGGCCAAGGGTTAAAGGCCAAGGCCAAAAGGCCAAGGCCAAAAGGCCAAGGCCAAAAGGCCAAGGCCAAAAGGCCAAGGCCAAAAGGCCAAGGCCAAAAGGTCAAGGCCAAAATGCCAAGGCCAAAAGGTCAAGGCCAAAAGGCCGAAGGGTTGGGTTGGGTTGGGTTGGGTTGGGTTGGCATCGGCATCGGCATCGGCATCGGCATCGGCATCGGCATCGGCTTTTGGCCTTGGCCTTTTGGCCTTGGCCTTTTGGCCTTGGCCTTTTGGCCTTGGCCTTTTGGCCTTGGCCTTTTGGCCTTGGCCTTTTGGCCTTGGCCTTTTGGCCTTGGCCTTTTGGCCTTGGTCTTTTGGCTTTGGCCTTGGCCAAAAGGCCGAGGCCAAGGCCAAAAGGCCAAGACCAAGGCCAAGGCCAAAAGGATAAGACCACACACACACACACACACACACACACACACACACACACACACAGAGAGAGAGAGACCTCATTCCGAAAATAGATGCCGATGCCGATGCCGATGCCAATCCAACCAACCCCAACCCAACCCAACCCTTCGGCCTTTTGGCCTTGACCTTTTACCCTTGGCCTTTTGGCCAAGGCCAAGGCCAAAAGACCAGGGCCAAAAGACCAGGGCCAAAAGGCCAAAAGGCCAAGGCCAAGGCCAAGGCCAAAAGGCCAAGGCCAAAAGGCCAAGGCCAAAAGGCCAAGGCCAAAAGGCCAAGGCCAAGGTCAAAAGGCCAAGGCCAAAAGGACAAGGCCAAAAGTCCAAGGCCAAAAGGCCAAGGCCAAAAGACCAAGGCCAAGGCCAAAAGGCCAAAAGGCCAAGGCCAAAAGGCCAAGGCCAAGGCCAAAAGGCCAAGGCCAAAAGGCCAAGGCCAAAAGGCCAAGGCCAAAAGGCCAAGGCCAAAAGGCCAAGGCCAAAAGGCCAAGGCCAAAAGGCCAAGGCCAAAAGGCCAAGGCCAAAAGGCCAAGGCCAAAAGGCCAAGGCCAAAAGGCCAAGGCCAAAAGGCCAAGGCCAAAAGGCCAAGGCCAAAAGGCCAAGGCCAAAATGCCAAGGCCAAAGCCAAAAGGCCAAGGCCAAAAGGCCAAGGCCAAGGCCAAAAGGCCAAGGCCAAAAGGCCAAGGCCAAGGCCAAAAGGCCAAGGCCAAAAGGCCAAGGCCAAAAGGCCAAGGCCAAAAGGCCAAGGCTAAAAGGCCAAGGTCAAAAGGCCAAGGCCAAAAGGCCAAGGCCAAAAGGTCAAGGCCAAAAGGCCAAGGCCAAAAGGCCAATGCCAAAAGGCCAAGGCCAAGGCCAAAAGGCCAAGGCCAAAAGGCCAAGGCCAAAAGGCCAAGGCCAAAAGGCCAAGGCCAAAAGGCCAAGGCCAAAAGGCCAAGGTCAAAAGGCCAAGGTCAAAAGGCCAAGGCCAAAAGGCCAAGGCCAAAAGGCCCAGGCCAAGGCCAAGTTTCAGAGCTCTAGCTATAATCGTTTGGACGCCAGAGCGCGCGCGCGCACACACACACACACACACAGAGAGAGAGACGTCATTCCGAATATAGATGCCGATGCCGATGCCGATGCCGATGCCGATGCCGATGCCCACCCAACCCAACCCAACCCAACCCGACCCCACCCAACCCGACCATGACCATGACCATGACCATGACCATGACCATGACCATGACCATGACCATGACCATGACCATGACCATGACCATGACCATGACCATGACCATGACCATGACCATGAC